>RCWM02000041.1:1945000-2460000 GCA_003667255.2 Euschistus heros
CGAAGACTCCGCTCCATATTCTCCTCAACACTTTCCTCTCCCAGGTGTTGAGCATCATTTCTGATTTTTTTGTTAAGGGCCATGTTCCGCATCCATACATTACCACTGGTCTTACAATGGTCTTTTAAATAAGAATTTTCATTCTTTTAGAAAAAGAACCGAAGTTGAGCTCTTTTTGAAGGGAGAAAAGAAACAGTTTCCTTCTGCTATTCTTGCTTTGTTGTGACCAGATTTCCCAAGTACTTGAACTGGTTTACAGACTTAAAACTATGATTTGTGAAAGTTACTTCTTCCTTTTCTTCGGTTCTCCTTCTTGACCTTTTCATGTAGATTGTCTTATTCTCGTTCACTACACCCAGCTGTATAGTTGCCTCTTCAAATTCTTGGAAGGTTCTAACGCTCTTGGGTTCTAGAAATTATAACCACATCATCGGCATATGCCAGGTGTTGTAACTGATTTAAATTGTTACTGAGATGAAAAAAAAAATAGTCAATATAGAAATAAATATTATAAACAACATTGTAGAGAGGGAACAATCATAATGAAAAATAAATAAAAAAATATAAACTAAAATCTATCTATGCAAACATGAATCCATTATCATAAGCAAATTATAAATTAAGTCTAATGTTATAATATATGTCTGGTATACTAGAATGGCATTTATAATGGGGCATCCATATTTTTAGAGAGCGTCAGCTTGGAGAGCAAGAAGAGTGTAGGAAGAGAGTTTTGAATGTTCCGATGGAAGAAGCATTGCAAATACTAGGAGAAACATAATTCTAGAGATTAGAAGAGCGGGCAAGAAAAGATCGTTAGTATGTAGTAGTCCTGTATGTATTGTAGGATAGAGTATAGAAATCGGTAAGACCGGATCTTGTAAGCAGTGATTGGATTGAGGAGTTGTAGGGGAACGTAAAAAAGGGAGGTTGATGAGTGTTGATAACTTGAAAGAGGTACGTACCAAGGAAGTATTTTCTCTGTGGAAGGAAGGGTGTAGCCAACTATCTATTCTTTTTAATCAATAAATTTGTATTTATATGTTAACAAAAATATAATAGTGTCTTTCTATCATATTCCGAGTCTTCTGATCGAAATATTAACCATAAAATACATTCAGAATACACCGTCATTTATAAGTATATTCATCCGCCACATTAAGTGATGTTACAATCATGACAGCAGCCAGGATTCATGACAAGGTATCCGTTATATAGAATAAATTTAAAGAAAGTATAAAGGACATTTCTCATTGGCGAGGGGTGGATTTAAATTAAACTCGAGGAAGCACTCAAAGAAATGGCTGAGATGAGTTGTTCCCTGAGAGTAGGCAACTCTTACAATTTCCAAGTCTTTGTGTGCCCCGAGAGGCGGCGTAGAAGGGGACATAATGACGGCTGTCTTTTAATGAAATAATAAAAAAAAAAAGTCTCTTCAATATGGATGTAGCTGTAATCATAAAATTATTCGTTAAGTTAGTTAAAATTTATAACCTGGAAGGATATTGTGGTCATCGCCTTTGTGAAAGAATACCCCACCCCCTCCACCTCTCCTTCCCCCCCTCCCCCTCTCTATGGACTTTCTGAAAATCATTTCCCAGCCATGACCCCTTTAATACCGCTATCTTCAAAGTTCTCCTCTTTTAATAACTTCACGTCTTATACACCTACTTCTTATTCAGTTCGCTTCTCAATAGATTTTACTATTCATAAAATTTAACGCCTGGATTCGAAACATGGCCTTGAAATTATTAAATTATAAATTTGTTACCAAACTTTTATTAAAAATGATTGGCTACTTATTTTTGTTTATCGATAAAATGAAAAATTTGAAGTTATATGTTTTACTTCCAGTTACTTTTAAAATAATGTGAAATATGCATCGAATTATTGGAAAGCAAAATTCAAAGTTTAATCGCTTTAACTAAAGTTAATACAGTGACTCACAAAACCACTGCTATGATGTCTAAGTTTTATTAAATTATAAGAAAATAACAATCAATTTTATCTGTTTCTGAACGTCATAAATGAAGGACCTTGGCTTCTTCAACAATTCTCAACTCCCGCCGATCCTCTGCAGCTATATCCTGGACTCACAATTAATAATTGTGAATAGTGTTTTTATAGTGAATTTTGAATAGTTTTTGTTATTATTATTTTTATGAGCAAAGAACACTAAAATATAACATAAATATAACATATAATATAAACATAAAAAAAAAATTAATTGAATATTTTCCTATTATTAAGATAAAATAAACAAATACAGAAATAAAAGTAAATACAAAAAGAAAGAATTAAAGTAGGAAGATGACAGAATAGTTGATGAATAAATATATAAATAGTTTTTGTTGGGATTTCCCACCACTCGGATGCTGTTTTTTTTTTTTAAATCAATTTTTTGTACAAATGCCTACTGTTTCTATAGTAGACTTGCAAGTTCGCCTCTTAGACATATTATTATTATTATTATAACCTCTAAAAAGTATTAAAATAATCATATTCTTTTTTATATCGTATTACATAAAAATAAAATTTCAAATATTGGCGAAGGAAGGACACCGTTGAGGAGACCTATACAATTATATATAAAGTTGGAATTGAATCATTTAAGCCTGCCTCCAGCAAGCAGTTAAAGGATGAACCTCACACGTGTGGGATCATCACGGGGATGGGTGTTATCCCGCGGGATGCAAATGTAGGATATTGTGGGAAGATCCCTCGGGGATATCCCGGCTAGTATAAAGTACACCTTGCCCAAACATGAGTTTAGTTCTCCAGCATTTCGAAGCAAAACTCAAACATTCGGTTCTGCAGTTCTCTGTTTCCATATCTTTACTAAAACAACAGCTTGTTTGCGAGGCGGAAGTCTCACCAATATTTTATTTAAAGTCTTCCACATAAAAAAATAAATAAATAAAAATATAAAAATCAAAGATGAAACTGTTTATAAAAATAGAAAAATTTATATATCTATCTTTAATAATTATTTAATTCCGCTTTAGTTTTTCCTATTATGAAATTTATACTGAACCCTAATTCACCTTGAAGAAGTGAAGGTTTGAATAAAAATTGCTAAGGAACTCTAATTTTTCATTTTTATTGTTTCAAAATAGAAAATATTGTCTCACTCCATTCTTGATAATCCTCCGAGGCGTCTGAAAAGATGGCCTAGAAGATACCTTCTAGTGTCGAATTTTTATTGAAGTGCTACTGATGAGTAGTTCTTTTCAAGTTTTGACATGTTATTGTAATCGTTATCAACAAATTTACTTGATGTATATATTTAGTACAGTTGTAAATTTCAATAAATGGATAAAATGCGTCTTAATTACAAAATAGAATAAACTACTTAAATTTTTTTTCAAGTCCACTGTTTACTAGCTAGTATGATTCATATTTGATTTTCGTGTTTTTTCAGGTGACGAATACGAATTTCAACTTTGTATTAAAATGATAAATATTTTTTTGCCTTTTTCTTTTCAAATAAAAGAACCGCATTATACTAAAATCAGCCTGATACAAAAAGGAATGTATACTACTTTTTAGTGTGTATTTTTTTTTGGATCCCTTTTTTTTAAGTTAAAAAGTTAACATTCGGATTAGTGAATTCTATAAAAATAAATTGCTAAAAAACTTCTATATTATTGTCCTTTTGGAACTCACAATTAGTAGCATATTTTAAAATAAACGAATTTACAAATTGGTTAGAACTTTAAATATCGATCTAATCATGTCGTTACGTCACCTCTGTATAAATGTTACTAATCAAACATTATTAATTCATTGTAAGAAGATGAATTTTGTCATGGTATATCATTACAAAATCATTGCATCAATAACCAGAAAAAAATATGCAATTATTCGAGTCACGTCAGAGGATTTGTTTGAGTTTTGATTCGTCAACACACTATTCCACGAACGGCTATTTCGCATCCAATGGAAACACCGTGTATTGTTTTATGTTGTATTCGAAATAGACATCGAACGAGCGTGTCAAATTAGCACTCTGCGATTGTCCTCGAACAATTAAACATATTTCTAAAATATCAACTAATTTCCTTTTCAATTAGGTTATTCAGGCTTGCTTAAAAAGAAGAAAATAGATTTTATTTGTAAATTCACAGATCATGAAGCGTCTTGGGTTCAGTTCTTGGTAAGGAAGTACTGTTTTGCGAATAACAGTTGTACTAGGAGGTTATGTGATCAGCAATCACGCTCAACTGCCAGGTTTTTCCACAATTCAGGTTACCCACTTTTCAGAGGCTGGGTGTACCCTAGGAGGGTCTCCACACTCCGAATCGATCGATGAAACAGTTTTTAAAAAAATTATATTTTCTGCCTTCAGCTATAGAAGTTGAAAATTAAAAGAAAACTGAAATAATGAGGTATAATTTTTGAGGTATACATATTTTTACATTTGTCCGGAATTTTCGTTGTTGATGATTTTAATTTTTGAATCGAGATGGGCAAGGGATTCAGCATGATAAAGCACAGATGATAAAGTATGAGTAATGCAGTTCGGTGCGGAGGAATAGAAGTTTATTTTGGGTTCTTGAAGCTGATAAGTGGATGGAGAAGCGTAGAGTAAGGGAATCATTAATATAATTAGTGTTTTTGCAATAAAAGTTCTGTAAGTCCCTAGCCCATTTTCGATTCAGACGCCTCGGGTTCGGGAATAGAATGGTAAGCGGGTTGAGAGGCTAGTGTTTATGCTTATGGATTTTACTATGAAAGGCTAAAGCAGCAAAATATGAAACACTGAGGTCTTTATGGATAAGTTTATTTCTAGCAAAGTGAGGAGTATTTAGGATTATTTGAAGGATTTTATATTGCAAGGATTGGAAACGAGATGAATCAGATGGTTTAGTGGAGCCCCAGATTTCAACCCCGTATATTGGCATGTTAGAGATTTTATAGATCTAAACGAGAAGATCTCTTGGCCATCTTCTTTTCAGACGCCTCGGAGATTTATCGGGAATTGAGTAAGAGGCTTGGGAGGGTAGAGGAGTCTTGTGGGTATGGTGTTTACTATGAGAGGATAGGTTTCTGGTTTGGGCCAAATCAGCTACATATGGAACACTAGGATATGGATAAGTTTGTGGCATAGTAAGGAACATTGAGGATTTTACGAAGGAATGTAGATTGTAAAGAGTAGATACGAGAAGAATCGGAAGGTTTAGTGTAGCCCCAAAGCTCCTTATGTTCAATTGGTTTTAACTACTGTCATGTAAAGAAGTCTTTTGTAATTTATTGAGAGCTTTGAACGTTTTTCAAGTAAAAACCAAACGAGTCTAAAACGACGAGTAGTTTCTTGTCGTTCTAGTCTTGGAGTGTGGATTCCAGGTTAAATGTTTGTCCAGTTGGAGTCCTAGTTAGCGGATCTGTTCAAAAGGGACAAGTGGGATGTTAGGAAAGGATGTTGCAGGACACGAAGTCGTAGGTTCACGACGAAGGGTAAAGGTTCTTTGATGAGATTCCCCAAATTTGACACTGTTCTTGAAGGATTGTGATTTTACATTGGAGTGTGTCAGGATACTGTGAAAGGATCACGATTTACTGATAAAACAAAGGCGTCATAAATAAATACTAAATTAATAAACAAATGTTAATAACTAAACGAATCAATAAGAAATAATAGAAATAAATTGCAAAGTGTGTATATAATAATACTTATGAGACTGACGTAATACTAGGAGATGTTCATCTAATTGAAATAAAATCAACTCCAGCATCTGGATACACAATACAAGCATTAATAATATAGTTAGCAAACTGCCTAATAAACTAATTAATTAGCAAACATAGAGAGAGATAGGTACACCGGCAAAACAAGTGATATTGGTATCCAAAACTATAGCGAATCATACAGAAGTTGGTTTTGCGAGTTTTTATAAACGTCTGATTTTAACGAATTCCAAAAATTCCCTCTTTTAATTCTTTTAAGTAAAAAATAAACTACTATTTAAAATATATCTCGTTCAAAGAGTAAAATAATCACTTATTATCAATAAAAGAAAAAAAACTGACCTACTCTTCATGAAATTGCGAAGTTAATCTCTTTAATTAGGACAAAGTTTGCGCAATCGTACCATATGATAAATGTGCAAGTAACTTGAATAGACAGGGAGATTAGCGGTGAAGATAGCGAATAGGATTGGACTTAGCATGGCTATACAACAGCCTTGTGAAACTCCACTAGACTGAGGGAAGATGGATGAATAAGCGGAATTAAGGTTGACTCCGAATATTATGCCAGAGTTGGAACTAAATGAAGAGATAATTTGTGTATAGAAGCTATTTACGAAGCACTACATTAGCCCCTAGGGGATCAGATGTTTCCCTACCCCTAAATTGATAATAAACTAAATAATTTATTTTGTATAAATGTATTATCAACTTTTTGAAGTGTAACATCAATTTCTTTGAAGAGTTATTGCAACAGAATTGCATACTTGAAACTATTATTGAGTTATATGCTTTTAACGTTTAAACTGCTTTAACTTGTAAATTGTATATTATATTATGAAAATAAATTAATTTAAGATCAACGCTTTGCTCTTTTCTCTTAGTATCCCTAAATTTGTGGGGATATTTAAATTTTCATATTGTGAATAAGAATTCAGTAGAACCCCTCTAATCCGATCCCTAAGGACCAAGGGGGGGAAGGCGGAACGGCCAAAAGGTTGGATTAATCGGATATTTCAATGAAGCATGTTTTTCATAGTTTAAAGTGTTTTATAATTATATTAAAAATCATATATTAATATTTTTAAAAAGTAAAGTAAATAGAGACGTACTCTAATATGTTTGTATAGAAATGTTTAAGATAACTATTTATGTACAGATGCATTGGCTATAATAACACTGTATTGTGTTTGGCTTATAGCAAACTAACACATGTTTAAAATCGTTCATAATAAAGTTTGCTCTAAGCGTCGTTCTTAAGAAAGTATAGAGCGAAGCCGTTAAAAATCACAAATTCTTCCAATTTTCGAGAGAATTCCGATTCCCCGTTTAAGCTATATTGCTTATTTTCTGCTCGAATTACAGAAACTTTAGTTTCGTTTAAATCTTTTTAAATCTTCTTTAGAGAAAAGTGTGCAGCAGATATTTTGGTGAAACGTAGAAAAGATCGAAAGTTATGGACGCATTGACGCTACAAATTAGCAAGCGGCGAATCTTCAAGGCCCAAAACTAAGATTTTGCCAAACGAGCACAACCCCAATAATGTATAAATAAACCAAAAATACCATTTACTGAACTATCAGAGATACTGCAAAAGTATTGTCCACCCCCCCCCCCGGGTGTTGGATTACCCGGAGAGACATACCAGCGGATAGCGGATTAGCGAGGTTCTACCTTAAAAGAATTTTCGTTTGTTTATTGTACTCAAGTATTTATTTATTTTTTTTAAATTATAATATTCTTTTATTGTAGAGATATATATTTTATTATAAATCTTGAACTGATGCATATGTTTATTATAGCACCTTCAATGATGCAGTATGGAATATTTGTTTTCAAATAGAAGTTTCAGAATAAAAAAAAAAATTTAATAAAAAAAAACAAAATTGTTCAATTACTTTATAAATTCATTTGACAACTTGAGCAGTCCAGTACGGGCTTCCAAACTGAAAATGTATTTTTAAAAAATGATTAAATGACATTTTTATCAGTAAGATTAATTAATTATTAAAGTTTTTATATCCTTCTGTTACCATATATATTTAATTACATCATTTTAATTAACTTAAAATTAAATAAGGGCTTCACAAAAACATACTGTATGGAAATAATTGTAAAACGGTCATCCACGTTCCGTGCAAAGAGAAATAAGCATAATGATACGTAAACTTATCCAAAAGTGGCTGTAAGATGCTTAAGAAAAACATTCTTCAATGATATCGAACCGATCCCAAATCAGCTCACTGTTTACTAAGTTGGTCTTAAGTCCCTTAAAGTTTGTCAGTAAACTTTCCTGGACAAATCACTAAACTTGAGACTTAAATCTCATAAAAACTGTCATGTATTTCCTTGAAGATTTTACTTATTAAAACAGTTAAACATTTACACGGACAGTTTAGCAATAAACTAAATAATAAAGAAGAAGTTCGTCTTATATTTAGAAAAGAGATCTCTTCGTTCTACTAATTGAAAAAAATAATGTCGTATTTACTCGAATCATGTATATATATGCTAAATTTAAGTTTCTATTCATGTTGGGATATATATATCATTACTTTTTTATAGTTTATGGGGTAAGAAATCAAAAACCATTATTTTGTCTTGATAAGGTTTATTATTTTTTTTAGATTACTAAACCACACAAAAGTGGCAGATAAAATAATTTATATTGTTATAAGCTTACATAGACCTACATATGACACTTACGAACTTAAAAAATTTTATACAGAACTTAGAATCACTAGAACGTAAACTAATACCATCATTTTCTCTTAAAATTAAGTATGTTGAAGCATTTTCGTCAATCGTTTTTTTTCGGAGCCAAGCATTCTCGAAGTTGAGAAATATGGATCTGATGAAAGGAGAAGCATATTCAATAGATCTTGATATTAGATATTTGTATTAATCCGAGAATGATTCATTGCATTGTGTTCTCTAAGATCACTAATGTTCTTGTCTTAGCCCTCCAATGTTTCTTCTGACAATTGGAGTAATGAAAAGAAACAATAATTTCGGAACTACTAATTTATCGAATAATACTGGAACACAATACGACGAATAATGCCTCCAATATAAATCTTTAGTTTCAGTAATTAACTCAGTTAATTTCGATATAAAATTAATTTTATACCAGAAACTACTTTCAAAATGGTGTCAAAATTAATTATTAATGTTTCGAATTTTTTTGAAAACCAGTGACAACACGGTCCCAATGTTTTTTTAATATCCAGGCAAAACAATCCTACGAATTTTCTTAAATTCTCCTTAACTTCATATAAACATTCAGATTGATTATATACTTGCACGATTCTATCAAATAAAGCACCGTATCTGGTTCTTGGCACTGCGCCACAAGCCGTACAGTTAAGAATTGTTTTGAAATCTAAAACCACAGAAATCTGACGTCTTCCTTTGAGTAAAAAAAAATCTATAAAGGTAGTTGTATTATTAGAAGATCTAATAATTTTACTTAAATTTAAGTATCCTAAACCAAAATCTATGAAGCGGCTGCATTTGTTTTTTTTTTAATTTGCACGTAAAAATAAATATGTTGGTGCACAAATCATGCTGATATCATTTTTCAAATTCGCCATATAAAATAAAATAAATTCTCGGCTTCTAGGGCCCATTATTCGGAAAGGCAAAATAGGTGTCTAACTTTTTTGAACTAGGAATTGAAGTGAAAATTGCCTATAAGATCCGTGAGAGACTGAGTTTGTCCTCCTCTTGTGAGATTAAAATCAAGACAGCTGACATATATTTTACTTAGATTAATATTTGAGAAGACAAACCTATTTTAATATTTTAAGCAGAAGTAAAAATAACTTTAATACACAAACACATCCAAATATCCTAAGTACAGCTTGTTGACATCATCATCTTAAGTCATAAATAGAATTGATTTATTTAATTTTTCGATACTATTTTCAATAGACACGTCTGAGAGAATTGTCATTAGTACATTTTCTTACTAGCCTTTTAACTGTTAGCCACTCCATTTGCTAAAATCCTTTACAATTAAAAAAAAAAAAAATAAAACGTAAGAAAGGAAAACATGTAAGTAGTTGATAAACTACAAAAAAATTACGACAACATTTACAAAGAAATGGCCTTCCGCCATAGTTGATAAATGACTTCATCCCCGAAAATACAGGTAAATAAGATTTGTGGTGATGGTTCTAAAATTGTGCTTTCAATCGGAACTGTTACAGATTTGAGTAAATACTCATGCTTTGTTTCTCAAACCCCTAACATCAACTCCAATTTTTGTGGAGTTTTAATTGCTAAGTCTAAGTTTTCAAAATAATTTGACCTCATTTCTTCAGACTGAGTCTTGACAAGGATTATTTTTTTTTTTTTTTTAAATATGTTAGCTACTGAATAAAAAAATCTATCTTGCCATTAATGTTTGTTTTATAAAAAAAAAAGTTTTTTTACTGTGAATAAATATGACATGAGTTTGTTGGAACTTGAGGGATCAGTCAATAAGAACAAAAGAATTGTGGTATTGACCCTAAAAATGTTCATCACTATGATGACCTAAGCTTTCAATAAATGAAGTAAAATCACTCATTTAAAATCTTTTTATTTTAATAGTCCTCATTGTGACTGTAACTGGTATTGTTTTATGGCTCCCGACAACCCCCCCCCCCCTTCGTGGAAAAGCCTTGTATTTCTCATATCTTAATCCCTTTTACCGCCGTCGAGTAGTGACTGTTTGACTCCAGCAAGTATTTTAAGCTCTTACTCCAGCAAATATTTTAAGCTCTTACTACAACGCCCAATTATTATTAAAGGTGTAGCAAGAGACTTTTCTCTCTTATGACAAACACTAAACAACGAGAGTTATTAAATTTATTTAATTTATCCCTAAAAAATTATTGATGGAAGATATACACATGACCACGAGCAGAGGGAGACCCCGCCTTAGATGGATGGACGGCGTAGCGGAGGATGCTAGGAGGATCCTGGGAGTCAGGGATTGGAAGAGAGCTGCTCAACGACGAGCAGACTGGCGGAAGTTGTTAGAGGATGCCAGGGACTAGTAATGGTCTGTCGAGCAATTGGAAGAAGAAGAAGAAGAAATACTTAATTTCGTTTTTAATTAACTAACAGATTTATAGTTTAATGGTTAGTTACTGTTTTCTGAAAGAAAAATACACGATCAAATTAAAAATATTTTGGGGGACTCGATGGTCGAGTGATTTGGGTGAGGGTATCAGCGCGCTCGGTACTGAAAGTCGTGGGTTCGAATACCACCTGGAAGTCTTTTAAAATTTATTTCGTGGCGAACCCACGAATAAATCTTAACCTTCCCACACTGGTTAGTTGGTAACCCGTCCTTTCTGCTCTAGTTGGAGTACATAAGGACTTTTAGCCCGAATGAACAAACAAACAAAATATTTTAAGGAATGCCGACTTTTCGACCTAGTCTTCTTCAGGGTATGTGCTATGTACAGGGAGTCCAAGAATATATTTTTGGTCACCATCGCAATATCCCTCGCCTCCACACCAAGGTCCTCCAAGAAGCTCCTTGTTTTTCCTGGTATGACTCCGCGAGACCCAATTCAGGGTAAATTTCACTTTTGATTTAATACACCTCTTTTTAATAATAATTTTATTAACTAAATCAATGTTTAGTTTGTTGCTTCTAATAAACTTTCCCACGTTAGGAAGTAGAAATAACAAAATTTCAATGCATAAAGCAATAAATCCATGTTGAAAGTTATGTTGTTTACTCGTATTACACTTTTTCACATTAGCGAAGAGAAAATAAGAAAATATTAATATGTGAAATACTAAATCCTCGTTGAAACCGATGTTAATTTCTGTTACATATGAGAAGACGAAATAAGAAGTTTTAACTGTTTTGTTTGTACAAATAATTTTATTATTAGTTAAATTTAACTCGTCAAATTCCGCTCAGTCTTTATATTATAACAAAAAAGATGACGTTTTGCAGTGATTCTCAATATAATAACGGAGCCAAATACACTTCCGAAACTTTCTCCTAAAAACTAGGCTTTTACTGGACTAGATTGCGTGCCGACAATCGTTTAAAGTTAGCCTCAAAGGAAGGACAGGGCAGGCCACAAACGGAATCTATCACCCCACTAAGAGCAAGGAGGAATTGGAGAGAGTCGTTTCAAGGCACTCGGCGGAGTTTAACAGGAAACCTAGGAAGGTTAATAGGCTCTTGATTACACAATCCACTTCCTCCAGGGAGCAGCTTCTCCGCCATGTCAAAGAATAAATATCTCCCCTCCCCCCACATCCGGTTTCCATCAATTCCAAAGGTCGCTATTATCAATGCACCTTACCGACACAGAGGATTATTATAGCTGTATTCAATTTTTACGAATTAGTTTCACCAACACTAGGTATCGTCATTACAGGTTTTAATTATAATTTATTTATTTATTTATTATTAATCATCATTTATTTAATAAAGTAAACCCTGATGATTGTCCTAGTCAGTTTGAGCTAAAAAACTAGCTAAACACAAGGAAATTGTTTTATTATAAATCAAATGTTCATCAATTCTAATATAAAATCAAGGACAATGGTACAATAATATAACATCTTAGAACATAAACTGCATGATTCGTTTATATGAATTGCTCAGGATTTCCTTCTAATCATGTCACTCCTGAGTAGCTTATAATAATAATGTAGATTCTAATTTTGACAATATTACCTGGTTGAGACTGTAATGAAATCCCACTACAAATCCTTAGGACCAAATAGTAGCCTAACAATTTTTATTAAATTATGCTACTCCATAATTCTTGCAAAATTACACCATATTTACAATACTATTCATCTCTCTTTTATTTAACCTCAACGAAACTCTTGAATGCCTTGTTTGCGTCTACATTTATTTATTCTCCAGGAAATCCCGAAAGTCTCAATACAGCTTAAGGAACTGTTCTCCAAACATAAAAAGAAAACTTATTCACTCCTACCCATGAAGGGTTTTTGGTTCAATACTAAGGATGTACTGTTACTGGGCCAACGGTTGTGGAAGACGGAGATTTGGTTGAAATCGTGCTCAATCGCCAGACTTTTACCCTCCCACCACGAAGTTAAGCCACGATCGAAATAACAGAAAAAAAAATTCTGCCTACAGTCGGACTCAAACCCGGGCCTTGAAGGTTGGTTGGCAAATGCCTAACCCACTGAGCTGCCGCTCCTCCCAACAACTTGAACATAATCAGGCCTTAATCACTTACGACATTCAATGGACTCACGAAGTCACTATCTTAATTCTATTAGATTTCAATAATGACATGGATATCAATGACTATATATTATTCCTATATAATACTGGCCAAGTTTTACTTCTCTAAAAGAATTCCGATCCTTACTGCATCAGTCAGTAATCCATATTCCCAATCCTCCCCCTACCATTCCTCTTCTGATCAACTCTGGAATAGTTCTGGGCTCTTCAGCGTCACCTCCGCTATTGAATATAAATTAATGGCGTCAGTCCAGACATTAAACACTGATCCCAGTTTTGCTCTTGTTGTTTAAGCGTGGTTTTGTTGAGCTACTCTAAGCCATCCTAAAAATTCACTAAGTCAATCTCAACCTGATATACTCTTGGACAACTATGTATAAATTGAAATTAAATTCAGAAAAGTGGAAAGCTGTTAATTGCCATGGGTTCTAATTGTCTTCTTAACAAGTTACACGAAATGCCTAGTTTCTCCATAGATTCCTGTCCCATAAAATATTCTTTTCTTGAAAATGTGTCCCTTAATATTAGCGCCCTTTTGCTTCATCCAGTCTCATCGCACATATTACCCTGTTTTGCATATGCAGGTTTGGAGCTCTCTTAGACCCCAGGATATATGGAACAGGATTAAATAGATTGAGACTGAACATTTTAAATGCTAGTTGAAATATCTGTTCCACTTCTTCCATTAATAATAATTTCTTCGTTATTTCCCATAATGCACTCTTCTCTGAGTCAGCATTCCACGTTTTAGAAGCTTTATCTTTAGTGAGCTACTGTGAAATCGGATCCAGTCCTTAGCTCCCAAACACGTAAACCCCTCTCTTCGACGCACTACTTTTAATTCCTAGCTCTTCCTTCACCTATCAAATATCCATTCAAACAAAATTATAAAAGATGAAGAAATTTAAGAAGTTGAGGTTTTATAACTAGCTTTTTTTTTTTTTTTTTTTTTTTTTTTTTTTTTTACTATTGCTACTATTTACTTGCTATACCATACCAAATCGTATCATATATTTGATAACTGTATTTAATTTTAGATTAGTATTTCTTAATTTATATTTAAATATTGTGTAATTGACACCTTAATCAATTTTATGTACAATTCTTTATAATTATGGCATCTTGACCACCATTTTCTTGATCATCATGATTTTTACCGATGGCAACGGCCCCATTATGGTGATTATTTTCAGTTTATATTAAAGTCAATATTTATTGTTGATGAAATGTAATTAAAATTTAACGTGATGGCATTGGAAATTGACTGCCGTAGCGGATGTATTCAATGAGGAAATTTAGTGCGGTGACACTGGGGATTATTAGGTCATAATTTGATGGAATATATACAGATAATGTTCTATCCTATCTAGGCCTGTATAATTAACGTCGTCTAGCACAAGGCAGAAACATAAATTTATGCATAGATTATACACGACACATTTATTATTAATAAACCAGATAGTATAACTAACTTCAAAGGGTGAGTTGGACATATTTAGAAAATCACTATTCTTAATTATTTTTTAGTATGCATATCGTTAATATTAAAAAAAAAAAAATTAATTTCACAAAACATAAGATTAAACTGATAATGTTACTTTTTTATTTCCTAATTATTGATAACCGAGGTTGAGCAAAATTACCAATGTATTAAAAAAACAACTTTTTTTACATTAAATGATCTTTAATTTTTTATAAAAACAAGATTGATTCTCTAATGATAAGGAAGTGCAATCGGGTCTCGCTCAACCTAGCCTTATATTTTTTTTATTTAATTTTATTATTTATTATTATTTTTTTCACAAAACAATCGATTGCCAAACAAGATATTAGACAATCGTTGTCCGAGCATTACTACGGGAAGGCTGAAGATGGGAAAGACGGCCTCCTAGGAAACGAATTAAAAGCGTTAATTATAAACCTTGATCATGAGGAATGTGCTGGGTTGGAGAAGGCACTAATATCTCGAAGGCAGGACTGATGCAACATATTTAGATTTGTTGCTTTTTAGACCATGGAGAGATCGTGCAGTGGCAAGTGGAATGTTGCTACTTAAACAAAATTGAATTAGCGATTTTTTTCACGCCATAAACGTTTTGATTTACATATTAAACATTGTTTATGTGTATTATTATTGCATATATAATAAGTGTTATTTTGTTATTAAATAGATACTTGTATCATACCAATAGTCCGATGTTATTGTATTTTTTCCTGATGTATTCTCCCTATTTTATGTGGTCTCGACAAACCGAGGATTAGGTTACCCGAGCCTCTCTTGGTTCCAACCACGTCGGTTAATTGAGTGGCGAGTGTGTTGTGATAGTTTTCAATTTCTTAATGTTTTAAAAAATTGTCTCTATGTCTAAAGACCATTTTTTTCTCTATACTACTGAACTTGACAAAACATCTTGTATATCCCTTCGTTGAACTAATGAAGAACGCAATGGATAAAAAATCTTCCGGGGTGAAGATAGAATAAACAGAATCCTTCTATTACACATGAAAGACAAAGCTGATTGAATGATCCCAGTACTTTTCCTCAGACGCTAGATTGGCGTTCAAAATCAGTGGAAGCAGTTGAAATGCTGAACACACCAGCACAGAATTGGCTATTGCCGAAACTCCAAACTTACTTATTCCTTGACTCTACGATCTCGCAAGAGCCACTCTAAGATTTAGCACCACCATTCACCCATCTTCTTCTACTGCCTTCTTCCTCCATCACTAAACCCCAACTGCCGCAGATCCTCAAGCCTGCCAAGCTTGTTTACTTTTAGTTCTAATTCCTCCTAGTGCTTCTTGCATTTCTCTACGTGAGAATATCTTTTGTCTCATCCCCACAACACGCTCTAGCCATCGAATCCTAGGCTTCTGTTTCACTGCTATTATATCAGGATCAATGTTTACTTCCTTAAGTTCAATTGTTAGAGAGAAAAAGATTTTTTCTGCTTTCCTTGTCTCTATTTTCTGCAAGTCACTCCCCCCCTCCCCTTCTCTAGATCTTATTTTTTAACAATTATTGTTTGTCATATCTTCATCCTGGCAGTCAGTAAGCTGATTTATTATAATTTCTGATGTCTCATCATATTCCCCAACCTTTCCTATCGTTTATTGTGATAAAACTTAATTTTCCATATTACCTTTCTTTCTTACCCTTATCGTTCCTTATCATATATTTATTTAATAACTTTTTTGTTCCATTATTTATTTTAAAAAATCAGTTATTAAAAAGTTTCTCGATGTATTTTTATTCAAATAGTCCACTGAATTAAAAAAAGTATCATTAAACTAAAAATAATTCAATTAAAAACTGCATCATTAGTCTTGATGAATTACTTGTCACTTCTATTGAAATGATTTTATTTTAAAACTAGTTTCGGATGTTAAACTTTCATCATCAGCTTTGAGGGGCATTCATCATCAAGTCGTCCGTTAAAGAAGTCCGTTTTCCCTCCGCAGAACTGAAGATGAATGTTTAGCATTCGAAACTAGTTTTCTAATCAAATAATTCATTTCAATAGAAGTGGCAATTGATTCATCAATCCTCATTGTTTTGATCCTCCTGTATCATCACGCGCCCCTCAAGTGAAAAATTTATCATTCAAATAGATCTTGATACTATTTCACACATAATTATGCAGTTAACACTGTGATTGATTTTTACTTTTGATATTTAGTGATTTGGTCGCACCTATTTTTTTTTTTTTATTTAGACGCGTACTTTATTCCTCTTACATATACTTTATGACTGTTTCCAGACGATCTTCTTCATAAATTATATCATACTGTCAACCATACTAATTCTATAATCATTTTTTATTTAGACTTTTCTTTCTCACCCGGACAGCATCCTTCCAAAGCCTTTGTGAGCGCCCCAAAGCCTCACAGCGCCCGCACTACTGAAATGAGCAATTATTCTGAGATTCCTAGACTGTCCTTAAAATCGTAGAATTTTCTGCATTACAATGAGTTATTCTTCTTGTCCTCTGCCTGTCAGTGTACCGAAAAAAATTGAAGGATTAGCAGCTTATAAATCTAATATATATAAACTCCCCGTCAAATGTTTTGCAACACCCATCATCCTCGAGATTTTCCTGGTTTTTACATTAATCCATACTTGGTTTATATTCATATTAATATTATTTATTAGACGTGAGACATTAAGAATTAGACACATCAATGTTTTCCCCTGTTAATAACAAACTATGGAATTTTAGATTATTTTTTTCAAATTTCCTTCAGTCCATGTTTATCGTTTCGTTATTTACAAGTATGCCAAGTATCCAAAAAAACCAGAGGGGGCAATATGCCTTATTAAATATAAATTTAAAAGTTAAAAGTTAAAATTGTAAGAAATGAAAATTTTAAAAAGTAAGTTTTCTGACTTTTTTGTTTATTTGAAGAAATATTGTAATTTTTATTTTAATTAAAATTGTTTAGGAATGTACTTTTGACGGGGAGTTTATATATGTTTTTTTTTTTTTTCATAATGCAAATACTTCTTTTACAAATGATTTTGATTCGTTCCAAGAGTTAATAGTTAAACTAGCGGATTCGGATAGTTAGGAAGGGCCTAAAATTGTAAAAATATGTACATTATAAGTCAAGTCACTGAATACATTGAATTAAGAACTTTGAAAATTGAAAATTTGTATTGAGCCAGTTTTAATACCGGAGAATTAATATTAATTAATTTTGGTATAAACAAGGGCCGAGATTATTCTTAAAATTGTTTCCTAAAATGTTATCGAAGAGCGATCGTGAAAATACCAGCATAGACCCTGGTAGTCGGCTCCGCTATAATTGGAGTTAGCGAAGCCTTCACCACGCTCCAAGGTGATGGTGATGTGCCCTTCATTTAATCACCAAGCCAATATAACGACTTCCCCCGGCAGGGGGGGGGGGGAGGGGCCATCTAGGTTTTAGCAAATTTTGTTCCATACCTTCAGGTTATCTTATGAAGGAAACAAGATTCAAGGGACCTCTTCTAGCTGTTTGATACTTCCGAATTAATTTTGGATTATTGTCTGATGTGTATCTATATTTATACAATTCTTTTCATATTAAATAGTATTTCGTGAGTTTAAGAATGTGTCATCGAATCCGTAACCAAAAGTTGTATCCTTCGGAAAATGTTTACCTTGTGCATATCAGGGTCACTGTCTTATTGTTAGTATGCTATTCAAGTAAAATATTCTGTGCAAAGCCGGTTGAGAATTTATATTCTTAGTCAACATGTAAAAATAAAACATTAATTTTTTTTTTATAATAATATAAATAACTTAAAATATTCCAGAATAAAAAAATATCCTGTTACAGGTATTTTAAAGATGGCGTATTTAAGGCTTCTTATCAGGGGTGTGTTGTTTTTAATTTTGTATTCCCTTGAACTGTTATACAGGAGCTTCTGCAGTTAAAAAAATTAAAATTGATATAAAAACTTATATTGAATAATCATTACAATCTGTCACAAAAGTGGGAAATAAGTAATATAAATTTTAAAAAAAAAAAGAAAAAAGGAAAAAGAAAGAACTATATATACGTACATAAATAATATGTAAATTTTATTATTTCTTCTTTTCTTGTTTTTCACAAAAAAGTTTAACTTCTGAATATACAGATTTTAGCTTTGAGTAAACTATTCCTATTGACTCATAATAGTTAATGAATCTGAAGCTGTTTAAAAAAATATTTGTAAACAAACCAGTCCCTGGGGTCCACTCTGATTCCCAACTTCTCATATAATAATACCAATGAACTAATTTTAGACCTGAAGTTGTTTATGTTAATGAGACTAGTAGGACAGATTAAAAAAAAAAAAAAAACTTGAGGATTTCTTTGATCGAGGAATCGTTCTGAATTTGCGAGAAGATGTAAAAATAATCGAATATCAATTTCACATAGTAAAAAAAAAGACATACAACTACCATCTCTGAGTATGTATACAAATATATATATATGTATAGAGAGGGAGAGATTATTTACAAATATATCCAAAGTCAATCATCATCCATAAATACTGATAATATTAGTTAGATAGAAAAAGCAATCGGTTATTGCAATCGAACTACATATATAATCCAGACTGAAAATCATACCAATTTTTTTTTTTTTTTTTTAAGAAATATTAAATGTTTATACCATATAATAAATAGTTGATAATATTTTACTTTGTACTTTACTGATAGTAATATATTCTTCATATACTTTTCTTTCTTCACAAAAAATGTAATTTTTCAAAAGTCCCAGTGAGCATTTTATACCTACATTCCGCATTCTTTCTTCGTTTCTTAATTCATCAATCTTCAATAGGTATTTTCCAATGATTTATTTTCAAAAATTATCTCTTAATGGCTACACTATAAATTTGTGTATAAAATTGTTTCCACATGAAATTCAATGAAAAATAATTCATTAGCATGAATATCTATTTCATTTTGATATTAAAGATTTTCTGATTTTAACCCAATACTGAGCATAAGTCCAATGAAACGGATGAGGCCAAGGTTTCAGGAAAATGGAATCAAAGGAGGTTTCAGGAAACAGTCAGATACATTTCCCTAAACTCTCATCAAAATTAGGAGATGCTTTAAAACGATACTATAGTATAATTTTGATTATACTTCAAAGCGTTAATTAAAAAAGTCTAAAAAATATACATCCACTGATTATTAAATTTTATGTAAATCAGTAATTTTCAGTTGCCGCATATCTATACTTTGAGATTCGTCGAGATAGCAATGTTTTGGATTTTCGATATTTTAAAATACTTTTTCAAAATTCACTTTAAAGTGAAAAAATATAGACTATGCTTCAATGGATTCGAAATTAATGAAACCGAAAATTCCTCCAGATCTGCCAACTATTAAAAGAAGCCCTGGCAGTTGGCGCGAGGGGATCGGACCAAAGAGACAGTTGCGATTCAGCCGCGAAGCCTTATTTAGAATTCTAACCAGCCACGACATTCTTCTCCCGTCACTCCAATTCTTCTCAATCAGCATTGCGGGAATTCCAGATTCCGCAGTATTCAAGAAAGGCAACACATGTCCATTTGAAAGGTAGCCACGAAAATGGAACTCCTACGAAGAATATTGGTTCTCCTACGGCTTCTGCTACCGAGACTATTTCTTACATCCTCAGTGTAATTTTATCAGGAGATTTTTTTTTTTCAGTGTTATGCTCATAGCCATTGCACATACGGAACAAGAAAAAAAAAAAATAAATAAAAATGATCAACTCCGCTGACTGAAAATCATCTACTATAGACATAGAATTCATTTTAAAATGTATTATATATTTTACAGTTTCAAATATACAGCAATCGATCAGCGGTCATTTTCAACCCAATTTCTTCCTTACCTTAGCCTGAATTTACAATATTTTAAAATTTGAAAAATAATGTTTCATTAAATGCTTTTTTTACACTATAATTTTTTTTTTCATTTCCCTCACCCTATCTACACATATCATTTACTTTATTGATTACTAAGTTTTATAATAGAAAGTATTGGATCCTTTAATGCTGTTTATGAAATTTATTCCAATATCCAACATTTTTCCATTATTTCCTTCTTTTTTTTTTTTTTTTTTTTTTTGTCTATGTCCAGTTTGTTTTGTTTATCTCTGTTATCTTATAATTTAAATCGGAATTTATTTTTATTTAAACTGTTATATTATAAAAAGCGCTAGGCCATATGTATATACATATATGTACAATAGCCTTTGTATCTTTTTTTCGTGACATCATTTAACATCTGACAATACTCAATACAAAAAAAGAACCGTAATAGTCATTATTTTAAAATATAAAAATCTACATGCTAAAATGATCGATCCCATGCGGATTAGAAAATTAAGGTTAAAAAAATTTAAAATATTAAAAAGACAACATATAATCTTATTGATATCTATATAAAATATAACTAAATAAAATAAATATAGAACTATGTACATCAAGTAAAGAAACATTAGCAATAACTATATCCTATGAAAAAAAAAACTGCTCGTCGTTATTGACTACTTCATTATTTACTATACAAAGCTTCCAATAAGTTACACAGAGCAGTTGGAACCATTCTTTCAAGTACTGTGGATGCAGCATGAGTTATTGTGCAAATTGGTGATTATTCTGGACTGCAAACCTTTGAGAGGCATGTGAAATCGTTTTCTTTTCATGTTCTTATGTTTATTTAAAAATTATTTCACAGTGATTTCCGAAAATTGGCAAGAAATCTGTCAGAGGGCAGGGTTGGGTTGACGAAGGGCCCTCAAAAAAAGAAAATTCTATCCACACAACGATACGATTCATCATCGGACTCATCACAATTCATTGACCCTCCCCTTGTAGACATCGATGATGATACCAATCTAGATGTTAACGGTGGGTATAAACCAGACACAAGCGATGCTACTTGCATCTTTTGCGGTGGAAAGTTCTCTGAGAAAGTGTGGGTAAAATGTATTATGTGCCAAATGTGGGAACTTAGGTTGTGCCGGGGCTGAAAGAGCCATTTATCATTAATAATATAATCTGTAATAAATATACTCTCAACCATTTTGTATTTTTTTATCCGATTTTAAACTATTGTTTGTGACTTTTTTGTATTTACACCCAATTTTTCCGGTGCTATTTTGAAAGTTTTTTGTAAGTCGTCGTTTTTGAAGTGAAATGATATTAATCATTGTTTTGCCTTCTCCCATTTAAGAAAAATTGTTATAGTTGTTGATGATATATTTAAATCAAAAACAAAGAGGATGCCCATATTTACACCTTCCCCCCCCCTCTCTCTCTCTCTCTCTCTCTCTCTCTCTCTCTCTCTCTCTCTCTCTCTCTCTCTCTCTCTCTCTCTCTCTCTCTCTCTCTCTCTCTCTCTCTCTCTCTCTCTCTCTCTCTCTCTCTCTCTCTCTCTCTCTCTCTCTCTCTCTCTCTCTCTCTCTCACTCTCTCTCTCTCTCTCTCTATATATATATATATATATATATATGTAGGTACACACACACATGAAAACCATTGGCAACAATAATTTTATATAGAAGAATAAATTACAACTGATGCAGGGTGGAATAAAATGCGGGATAACTAAGTTTGAGGTATCCAGATTATTTAACCCTTTAACAGGCAATGTATCCTGGAGGATTCAAATATTTAATGCCTTTTGCTCAATAAATGACGTAATGTCTGATGCATTATCCTACTCATTATCGTCTAATATCCTTTATTTAACCTTGATTTTCATGATACATGTGTGGGGGTTAGCGTAGCTATAGCCATTCAAAGGGAAAAAAAAGAAGAAATGTATTCCAAAATTCCCGGCGTGCCCGTTAAAGGGTTAATAAGCTTGTTCTTTGCGTCTTAATGAGTTACTTCTTATATATAGTTTGGAAGGATCATAAAATCGACTTGACATTCCCATTGAATTTAAGCCCTAGTCGTTCTGGTATTCTAAACATATATTTCGTTATTTTTTTTTTTATTTTTTATTTTTTTTTTTTACATTTAAACTCCGTTGAGAAGGTTAGGTGAAGAGGGCGCGCAGGGATTGAAAAAGGAAGAATAGCTTGTTTATCCTTTTTTATTTCTAGCCAACGTCAGGCCAATATGTTGTTCAGTGTTGAACAATGACAGGAAAAATAAATAATACAAATCAATTCTCCGTCGGTGAAAAGCAATATTTACATACACAGCCGTTGAGGGGTTCTGCAAATGTCCCTTGTCAAATGCACATTGATTTGTATTGATTTACTTTATAACTTTATTTTTATAATACAATACCTGAATGTTTATTGCATGCCTCGGATAAAATCACTTAATTTAAACATTTCTCTATTAGAATAAAATTAATTAAGTTATTTACAAAAGTAAATAAAGCAATTACTATGCCATTTAATAATAATTGCTCATTAACGCGTTTGCATTAAACATCACATTATTTAAATTTTGTTATAGATTTTTTTTATAATGAAATAGTTTGTTTTTTTAAAAACAATTTTTTTTTTCTATTCAGAAGGTATAGTTGACTGTGAAGTATAGGAGATGTAGATAGTTAGGGTAGGCAGTCATAGATACTCAGCAGATCAAAATAAAATTGTTTTTTATTTTAATTGTTAAAGCCAACGTTTCGACTTGCATTGCAAGTCTTCATCAGGGGTTCAGCGAGAATCGTAAACAAACTGAAGACCAGGGATTGAGATCAGGATCAGGACTGAGGGACCAGGATTGACCAGGGATTTATTTTTATCTGCTGAGTATCTATGACTGCCTACCCTAATTATTTACATCTCCTACAATGTTTTTTATTTCGTTTACTTTAGTGTTGTGATAGCTTGGCTCCTATCAACAAGGGTACTTTTTTTTGGTATTGATTTTTTTTTTTTTACTTTATTTTTATAATACAATACCTGAATTTATTAGCCTCGGATAAATGCATGTTTTTAAGAGGTGATTATTAATAACAAAACAAAGAAAGATAAAAAACTTATTATGCTGCTTATTTAGCTTGAAATATTCACAGTATAATGGTACAAAATAAAAACAAACAAAAAAAAATTGAATAAATTCTGAAAATTTGAATTCTATGTTCTATTACGTAAATTTTGATTTCACCAATTAGTGAGCGGCGGCGCAGAAAGGTCCAAAAAATAAATTTTAGCACACAAGTACAACACTAAAAACATATAAAAAAAATTACAACTACCCGACATTTTCATACCAAAATGTAGAATTTTAAGGGACTAATTGGGATCATTTTATAAAACTCAGGAGCAATGTACACAGAAATAAATGAAGAAAAAAGGTCCAAGCTCAAAGCCAGCCGACGAAGAAATTTGTGTTATAGAAGGAGAATCAGTTATCCATCAAAATATTGTCACATTATGGTTCGTTTGGATCGGAGTGGGAAAACAAAGATATTCCATGTTTTGTGGAACTTAAAAGGCGTTTTGCATTTTGAGGTTGTTCTTGGTAGTTGGGCGATAAACTCAAACTCTTTCTGTGAATGGCTAGGCAGATTTTATGTAACTTAGTGATCATATTACCATGCTTTGGTCTAAGGGAGCGAAACCGTTTTAGGTAAATGTAAATTAAAACGGGGCTCTACTAGTGACGCTCCTGAAACACCAGCGGGGATCTCTCTCTAGTTGGTCTTTATTGAGTTTATTTATGAAATTATTATTTCTCATGGTTTTTGAGTTTACTGAACCAGAGTTTATTGTTATGGTTTGTTTTCACAAGCCTATTTCTATAGATATCAGTCAGTATACTGATTGTTTTGAAGGTGTAAGAGGGTGTTAAATCATAAATTATTATTATATTTTTGTTTCATTAGAATTTATACGTTATGAAGCTGGTTATTTTATATATATATATATATATATATATATATATATATATATATAGAATTTGGATGATTTCAATGTTAAAAGTGTAAGGGTGGAGTTTGTCCCACACAATTTAATAAATTAAAATAAAGTTATGGTCATTATATAGGACATAGCAGATTTTATTAGAAAAAATATTAAAGAATATTTTTAGATAAATTATTCTTGATGATATTATTACCACTACTTCTTGTAGCTTTTTGTTTTAGTTTCGGAAGGTTCCCAACAACTTTCTACTATAGTCGGGAAAGCTTGGTTCGTGGTTTCCCTGGTATACTTTTAAGTATTGTACATATAGTATGATTGCATTTGAATTTTTGTTTTCTATTTTAGTTTATTTGTTCAGTAATTATAACCATAATTTATTTTATATCATTATTTATTACATTTTATTTTATTTCCGTTTAGTTAGAGACTTTTTTTTTTTTTTTTTTTTTAATTTTATTGTATGAATTGATTCATCGTTATGCATATTACTCATTAATTCAGTAACACCTGAGTGAGACAGCTTGTAATATGTTTTCAATAAAACAGAATTTTCTACACTTTCATGACAACTTAATATAGCTGCGCTTGAGGTACGCATACACGGGAAAAACTGGACGATCGGTAAATCAAAGAGTAAAAGAAAATATAAGAGCATAGATAATAAAACCCGAAATTCCAATTTCGCTATCCATTTAAATGAAAATAACCATAAATTTAATAAAAATGATACATCAAGTAGAAAATAGTATAAAATTAAATATTTACAGATTTTTGTTTAAAAGGCCAGATAAACATTTCCAATAGCGGAAAAATCCAATGAGTCATAAGGGACATCCCATAGTAAACCCCAAACAATTTAACCTACCTGCCCTATTCCCCTTTCCACGCTGGATATATTTCAGATATCTCTCAGATCTCCTCAGTGTTTGATTTCTGTCTTACATTTTTGAAAACTTTAGTATATATAATGCATGTAACATATTACTATTGTGTTGAAAATTTTCTATATTTTAGAACTATAGATGAATGTTTAGCATTCGAAACTAGTATTCTAATAAAACAATTCCAATAGAAGTGGCAATTAATTCATCAATCCTAATTGTGCTAGTATAGCTGAACACAATGTTCAATATACACTCCTCTTCCACCACCTTCCATCCCTCCAGTCGGATGCTATCTAATTATATAGATGCCTTAATGAATTTCACCCAAGCATATCAGATATAAAAGTTTAGCCTGGTTAAACAATCTTCATATGATAATGTTTTCTCTATCATTGAAATAATTTTTTTTTTCTTGAGCTTTTATAGATTTAATATCAGAAATCTATTGTTTAGTCAATTTCTTATATAATATTTTTTTCTTTTACTGATTGTAAATATAGTTTATGTATGTATGTAGTGTATATGTGTTTATATATGCGTATAGATTTTATTTTTCTCATTTCATTACTTATTTTATTGTAAAATTGTATTTGCTTTTAATTATCTTATTTGATTATCTAATTTATAATCTCTAGGCCAGATATAACTTATAGTCTGTCATGTAACTATTATTCTTAAGGGACTTTGTCCCAGAATAAATTATTTTTCTATTCTGTTCTATTCTATAATCTTTAGCGGATATTGGGGAACTTTTTCTTTTGATGATACTGAAATAATATTGGATCACTGATGACCTCTATAGCACAATCTATAATACTCCGTAATCGGAACGAATTAATTAGTTAATGGTGGGAAGCGAACAAAAAGAATTGATATTTATCGGTTCTAAAAGTAATCTATGATCGCACAACGATATGACTTGTTGATCTTGACAAAAACGATATTAATCATTTGACGGTGGCTGATGAGATCCATGTCAAAGGAAGGCAGAGCGTAATTCTCTTTAGCAACTTATCTCTTACCTTTGAATGCCCCCCCTCTCCCCTCCCCTCAACGTGTACACAAAGGACATGTGCTGGAACCAAATTGCTCCCAACTACTAATTGCTTATAGTGATTATACTGTCATAGACCCAATGCTATTAATAATACTAGCTCTCAGCACCAGGCCATATAATTAACGTACACAAATGTAATCAATGTCAATGATTAAATAAATCAATAACCATTTACACATACATTTTTTTAATTGCTGTGTATCTATGACTGCATACCCCAGCAATCTACATCTCTTAATACTTCTCAGCCAACTAATACCCTATCAATAAAAATAAAGCTCCTATTTCTGTATCAAATAAAAAACTGTAAAGATGAATCTAAAATAAAAATTGTAAAAAATAAAGGGCATGTTTTCATTTCAATCAAAATATTTTTATGCTTATAAATATAAATGGATAAAAATGGCCAACAAGTTTTTTTTTTTTTTTCAACCAATCGCCGACTACAGAAGCAGTCGATCTGTCGGCTTTACCGACTAGTCAGCTTGTCCCTAGTAAATAGTTAAGATGGAATTGTTATTGACGTCCTAACAGGAACAATCCAACTTAACGACCATGGAAGGAAAAAGCGTTGAGCATGCCATTAACATTTTACTGTATCAGGATCGGGTATCAGTCTTCCCCATTTGGGAGGCCGTGTAGCGAGGAGCTGTGTAGGAACGGGTCCAACATTATTAATGCAACAAGCGACACATGCCCTTCTTAATGGCCAATAACTCAGGAACTCCCTTTGAAAAACACTCACTGCCTCTTTAAATCCTCGCCAGATGATACTTACTTACTAGACCGCCCGATGATTCCAATTTGCTTAATCGCTCGGCTCTCAGGACTTGATGCTTTAAATTAATGGATATTGACTATGAATCATTTTAATTTAGTCTAGGATTATCTTTTAAAGGAGTATCAACAAACATAATACCCCAGCCTTAATCGTTACATTAGGAAATGTGCTTTGTACCGTAATTGCAATGCTCGGTCACTATTAATGTCATTAACTCTAATGATTATCATTATCTTCAAAAGTCATCCTTTATGATCCTTCTTTACTTTTCTACTTTACAATTATATATATATATATATATATATATGTACGTATTTACATTTACATACACACATACCATCCTCCATATTATTCGAAAGCAGTACAAAAATGAATAATCCAACGATATCCCACATGGATAAAAATACCTTCCCCTGTTAAAACACTTACCTGTCCTTGAAATTCACCTCAAAAAGTAGTATTATTCAATATCATCTGCTTTTAGAAGCAAGATTGAGGTCTATGTTCATAAAAATAAAATAAATCCTTTTTATTTCATTTTATATATAAATCCTAATAATAATAATAATAAATAAATAAATGTAATTATATAAAATCCTTTGATCTGGTGTCGCTTTATGGGCAGCTTTCCTTCATTTTATATTTATATTTTTTTGTTTACTTTTCATTCCAATGAAGAGTTTATTATGTTTAAAATGCATATTTCCATTAATCGATTATCATAATGTCTTATTTACACAAGTAACTGATTTGAAGGCCAAATGAAAACACAATGTTTTTCAGGTTTTCAAAGTAAATTTCTCCATGAAATCGATACGTTATCATTAATATGATCATACCATATAAAAGCTGGTTAAATTTTCAAGGCTTTATGAGATTTGCAGTTTTGTGGATAGTTTTTTTTCGAAAAACAGTGAGCGTTGAAGTATTGCATGATATTGTAACATACCCAAATATCAAAGATCAAGCTGTTCTTTAAATCCCAAGTTTGTAAAATTCAATGTACTCAGCTATTATAGGAAATTTAATGCTAAATCCGAAAATTTGGTCGAAATTAAAAAAAAAATTTAAACAAAGTAGAGATATTACAGCTTTATGGCAAAAAAATAAAACGTGGTTTCCTCAAAAAAGTCTTTAAATTGTCGTATATCTGCAACGGATTGGAATAGAAAGGTAAAGTCTGCGGAATTTTTCTTCATGTCTTAACTAGTTTCCCCCAATTAAAAAAAAAAAAAAAATGTTAACAGATTTTATTGGCAAAATATTACTGCCTTACTGTACGGCGATATGTAATATGGATGACGATTCCATTCACACAATATACACTACGGCACAGTGTTCTAATTCACTAATTTAGAGTGAAAAAATTCAAATTTCGAAAGTGTAATTTTAAGACTTAAAAACGTTATATAAACAGTTTTATAGGAAATTTAATCAGCTTTAATCTTGATCAGTAGCATATTTTCCTAGAGTCTATATTTTTCGATATATAAACGAAAAACCCAAATATTGGGCCACCCCCCCCCCACTGTTAGTTTACCCCCCCCCCCCCCCCCAGGGGCGGGGACTTTTAGTATGTTCATCTACCAACTACTCCTAACGAAGCACTGAGGTAAATAATAATCGCATATTTCATGCACTCATTGACCGGACTATTTCGTTAGAATACTGTTTTAATAAAACTTTTTTTACAAACAAAACATCAAATATACTTAAAATTTCGCGGAAAAAAAAAATATACATATTGAGTTATATGAATGTATCTATAAAGGTTCCATAGAAGAACTGGTTAAATAGGACGGTGGGGGGGAGGAAGACAATAGATGAGAAGATAAGATTGATGAGATATCCGGCTAGAATGTCCGCAGGTAAGTAATGCCTCGAGGTGATTACAGGCCCTCGCAATTTGGGGCTACTCCTCTAATTATTGTAATAGGAGCAAATAACTATTACTCTAATTATTTATTGAAACTAAATAAATTAATTTTCACTTGCACATAGATGTTCACAATATTACAGAAATTGGTGATTATTTTTTTAATAATGCTAACAATGGAAAGTGTTTTCTATTTTCCAAAAAAATTACTATTTATAGGCTTGCGAGAAAATTATTATGAGTAAAGAAATGGAAAATATAAATTCATCTACTGATGAAATTCAAATAGGAAGAAAATAGAAACGTACCTTACAAAAAGGCGAAGAAAACATGGATCTTGATGTCAAATGTTTATAATTTCGTTATTCTGTTTAAAATTTTAGTATGTAGTTTCAAAAAAAAAAAAAAAATAAAATATTTTAAAATAATCCTTAAATAATAAAACTACTTTTTTTTTTTTTTTTCTGTGGCCATCATTGTGTTTTCGATACATATTTGTAACATGGAAAATATTGTTAAATATATTATAGATACATAAATATTGTTCGATGGACTTTTGTCTTCTGGTTGGATGAACTTCGCACACTGGATAAAAACCACTGCCCAAAGGGTACACGCATGGCGTTCTGTCTTCAAACCTCCAATGGTTCCATAATTAAGGAAAACATTTCCGGGAAAAAAATTAATTTTTATTTAAGTTTCATGTTTTTGAATCCGGATTCAACTTTTCCCCCTATACATACCTATTTTATCGATTAAGAGCCAAATTCGAACGCCTCCTGTACTCATGTAAAGATAGTTATATACTCTTTACCACATGCTCGTTATAAATAAAAAATTGTAAATCTAGCTTAAATATTGAACTCTATGTTTGATCTGACTAATATAGTTACTAAAATTGAAGAAGACGGCTTCTTGATGGCCATAAAATTTGGTTTCAATCGGTGGCGAAATATGTGAGATAGCGTAAATTATTCACGTCTCTTCACAAATTGACAGCCTTCCTTTCTTGCCTTCTAAAATTCTACAAAATTTCAGGGCTAAAAAAAAAATTAATTTTTGATTTGACAAATTTGGTTTCTACACGTTTTTTGAGATGAGGAATCTGAATATGAAATGAATTTTTAATTTAAAAATTGTGTTAACCTATATTTTTCTATTTCAAATAGAAAGTGCTGAGAAAAAAAATAAAACTTCATATATTTATTTTTCTCGGGTCCCAATGCCCATTGGCGGCTATAACTCTAGTTTTGCACTATTATAGGTCCCTACTACCCACACAAAAATCGGTATTCAAATCTGTGAGTTACCAGTCAAAACGTCCCCATCTGAGAAAAAATATTTACGTTAAGGGTTGTCACCTCCCTTATTCCCTTATCGAAGGGGTTAGGGATTTAATATTAAGTGTATGGCTACTTTAGATGAAACTGCGATTTGCTCTGAAAAAAACTTATCAGAAATAACATTCAGAGAATTTAATGTTGTATCTGTATCTTCTAAACTGTAGCCAAAAGATATGGGCAGTTATCCACCAGCTGCTCAATTCAATTCCACATATCGGACATAACTAAATAGTTGATTTGGCAAACAAAAACATATCCAAAGCAACTTGTTGGAAATTTTATATATTTTAGTCTTGCATAATTTATTTTCTTAATGAGTACTTTTTCACATGAAAGGTAAAAAGGTTTTCAGATAGCATAAGCTTTTCGAGGAGTCAATGTCATAAAAGCAAAAAAAAAAAATGTTATTAAAAAAACAATACAATAAATAGCGTTTTCTTTAATCGATTGATTATCTCATCTCTCCAAGAGGAAGATAAGAACATTCCAACATCGGCTAAGATGGAAGTGGCATTATTGATTTAAGGAATATCATTTAGGTATAAATTAGATGAAATAAGGTCCCATAAAGGAAATCATCTATTTGATATAAACGACTGAGTGATATTAAATATCTTGGAATATTAATTTTTTTTTCCTTTTATAAATCTGAAAAGGGCTTTTTCAATATTGGTAAGAGCTTTTCCCGAATCTTTTATTGATTAAAATTTGAAAACTTTGAATGATCATTTAGTGAAGTGGTGATGGTTGGGTCCGAATAGTTCGTTAATTATCATATTGTTTAGCAAGGCGATGCTTATACTTTCAAAAAAAAACATTTAGAAGACTAAGAGTAGATTAGCTGTGGTATCTCTGGGATCATGTTTTAGGTTTTGCGTAAGAGGATAATTTAAATGCATATAAAAGTTTTATTTAGCAATTTGGAATTATTGACGTTTTAATAGGTTTTTCAAATATTGAACAATATTATACGTATTTTGCACATTCCTACAACGCATTCTATAAATACAAAATTTAAAAACATTTTAAAGAATTTTATATGATTAAGCTACTATTTTTTATGTGTTTTTTAAAAAATGATTTAAATCGTTTAGGGGACGAAATCCGTCCTGTGGCTCCTCGTGGGACCCCCTGGGTAACGCAGGCAGGGCTCCTAGCTTGGTTAAGGCAATCTGCCTAGAGGAAGGAAACGCCAAAATCAAATCCCGAGCCCTCCTCCAAATTGGGAGTTTCAGATCGAGCGAGCTCCCCCATTTCATTGAAAAAATCACAACCCCTTACAGTTTCGGAAGCTGCGGAAGATCTAGTAAACAGTGGATAGAAGGCGTTAGTGAAGATATGACGGCTAAATGTCTGACAAAGGATGACTGCTCGTGTAGGTATCACTGGAAAGAAGAAGTAAATACGAAGGATAGAGTTATAAAAGTGTTCCAGAACGCAATATGTATACACAATTATAGAGAAGGAGAAGGTATTTTGTACTTTTCTGCTTATTTTCGATACTTTGACGATTCCTAAAAATGCACAATTTTAAAAATCAATTGATAATTAAAGTTAAACACAACCTAGCGTGATCAGCACTTGGATGGGTGATTGCTTGAAATAGGAGACCGTCCTCAGATAGTGACGATCCTACTCCGTGTAGTTTAATTTGGTACCGTTAAGTGGTCTCCTAGGATGTAACCTCCCGGAGGTTTGGTCCATGGACCGTCCGTCGCGGGAAAAGATATATAGGACAATGACTCCTCGCCCTGAGCAGCCGTAATCTGTGGATCTAGACCGATTTGTCACTGTCCTTGAGTGTTTACGTCGGTTAGAAGAAACTGGGTAATTGGCCCCAAAGGGACATGAAACCGGTTACTCCCTTCGGGTTGCCTGTAACGCGCAAGCTTAAATGTCCGTAGGAAAACCATATCACGCGGCTAAAGATCTTTAAAGTCTATAGTGCCAAACGAAAAAATATGTGTGTGTGTGTGTGTGTGTGTGTGTGTGTGTGTGTGTGTGCGTGTATAAGGACTCAATCCAAACTATCCCATCATGATTTCCATGGACACATAAATTAATAGAAGCAGTGGCTTCTACCAATATACATTAAGGAACTGAAAAGAAAGTTGAACAGAGATCTATTTCCATAACATTTTTAAGTAACTAATTTCCCGGGAGTTACCGCTGGGTATGGTTTTTCCTCCTAATATTTGTTTAAACATATTTTTCCTATGTCATTCATTCCACTGATTATCGATATGTATTTTTTACAGATATTGATGAATAAATAATTTATCTAAATATATATTTTATTAATATGGTAGTAAAACATTATCAATTAAATTTTTATAATTAAGTGACCCTGAAAATGCTAAAGTCATAAATCATGAAACTTTATGGATTCAGTATTCGATAAGGAAATACTGTAACGAGGGAAAGAGCAGGAGCAGTGAATTTACTATGAATAAGTTATAAATAAAATTATTTCCCAACCAATTAGTTGAATACTTTCTTTTGATACTATTTCGGAAAAAGTGAACAGAACCGAATGTTCGACAAACGAACCGAAAATAAACGTGAGATATTCCTTTCCGATTTCCGTGATCCACCGCCGATAAAGCACAGCCATCAAAAGAGGTTGAGGTTCCGTCATTTCTTTCCACTCGCTCCGGAGAGGGGAGGGGGGAGGGGGGGGGGTTCCTTCACGGATAATTGAACAAACTGATTCAGCTCTTTGCTGAAAAAAGCCCTTACAGCTCTTTTTTTTCATAGGATACCTTTTATTAGTCAAATGTTTAATTAAAACTGTTTTCCAATAACATACACGTACCAATCGTGGAATATTTTATAAAAAAAAACTGACTATTTTAAAAAATATACTATCGAAAACATCATAATCAAGGCACGGATTTATGTTCAAATGCATATTTTTCTACTCCATTTTTTTTTTTTTTAAACACGAATAGATATCTACAAGGCACAACTTGTACAAATCATGTCACAAATTTATATATTGCATATATGTCCAAACCGTTATGCATATTCTTGCTTCTAATGAACAATTGTATGCGCATTTTAAATTATTTCAAATTTTTATTTTTTTATCATATCAATTTATTGAAATTTACAACTGTACAAAATATATACATAAAGTAAATGTGTTGTTAACTATTACAATAACATGACAAAACTTGAAAAGAACTACTCATCAGTAGCACTTCAATAAAAATTCTACACTAGAAGGTCTCTGGGCCAACTTCTTTTCAGACGCCTCGGAGGATTATCGGGAATGGAGTGGGAAGGAAGTTGAGAAATTAGGGAATTTGAGTGGTTATGGAGCTTACGATGAAAGGTTAGGTATCTAGTTTGGGCAAACTCAGAAACATTTGGAACATTAAGGTCTTTATGGATAAGTTTTTTAATAATAATAAGGCTTTATTAACATATTTATGATTACAAATCATTTAGTATACATGTGCCGGTTTAAAGTCCTCTACATGATTAACATAGTTTTAGTTTAGTAAATAGTTTTTTTATGGATAAGTTTATTGGTGACAAAGTGAGGAGCATTGAGGATTTTTCGAAGGATTTTGGATTGTAAGGATTGGATACGAGATGATTTGGATGGATTAGTGGAGCCCCAAAGATCAACTCCGTGCGTCCAAATAGGTCTAATCAAAGTCATGTATATGAGACTTTTGTAATTAATTGGAAGGTTTGAACGTTTGTCTAATAAATGTTGACGTAATCTGTAACGACAGGCAGTTTCTTGTCGTTTTAGTCTTTTATATGGATTCCAAGTTAGACGTTTGTCCAAGAGGAATCCTAGGTAGCGGATCTGTTCAACAGGGATTAGCGGATTATCATTAAAGGATAATGTAGGACAGGAAGTCGTAGGTTTACGACGAAGGGTAAAGGTTATTTGGCGAGATTTTTTTGGATTTATTTTGATTCTCTATTTTTGACACCATTCTTGAATGCTTAGGATATGGGATTTATTTCAAATATGAATAATATTATTTTTTGTTTCCGGATTATACAAAAAGGTTATACTAACCTATTCTGAATGCAGGCTTTGAAGTAATGTTTTTATTTTGGAATTACAATTACAAATTACTACTAACTATCTCTAATGCCCTAGAGTAGTGTAACACAAACCTATTTCTTTGTAGATTCTAGTCCCGTAAATCTGTCCATAAAAAGGGGTTTGCTGTGCAAACGTTCAGGTAGTTATGATCTTGTTGTAAGTAGTGTATTCATGTACTAACATCCATGTTTTTTAACTTGTTTTTAGAGCTGATAATGAATGTATAATATTCAAAACTAATCTTAAAACAAAAAAAACAAACAATATTATTGGCAAATAATTCATCAATTCTAATTGATATTCCGATGATATCAAGAGTAGACAATAATACAAATAATTTCAGATTTTTAAAAATAAATTCTGAGCTTTAAGAATTACTGAAGTGGAATTTAGTCAACACTGCTTCCAATGATTTTATTTTTTTTTTAATAGCACACTCAGTTTATAATGGAAACTACAAGCCAACTAATAAAAAGACGCCCATTAGTTTTTCCCATTTCCCATGTCACGTACAAGCCGTTGAAATGATTGCGGATAAAGCGATCAAAGGAAGACACTGAATCGTTACTTGTCAGTGGCCTTTCTGCTGGAGAAGGGTTTATAAAATAAAAGAGACATTAAAAAAAAAAAAAAAAAAAAAAAAAAAAAAAAAAAAAAAAAAAAAAAAAAAAAAAAAAAAAAAAAAAAAAAAAAAAAAAAAAAAAAAAAAAAAAAATGGATGGATGAAAGATTACTTTATTTAATTTGAATTAGTCATTATATTTATCAGCTGTATATTTACAAAACAAAATTTGCTTTAATAGACACGCTCCTAGCTTTTTTTATTCTACATGCAATCGCGTATACATATTTCTTATTCTATCCATATCCTAGAGCAAAATTATGCATTTTCCCTTCATGAGTGGAGGAAATGTCCGATTCCTACCTAAGATGATTGTATATTATAAATGAATTATTTTTGTATTTTTATCTCTTAATTTAATCCTATTTTTGTTTTTAACATTACTATTGTTTTTATTTTATTTACTTCTTTTAAAATTTAATCTAATTATTGTATTTATATTTATTTATTGTATAATTTGAGATTCTTTGTTTTTTTCGCTTTAATTTATTGATATAATATTTTATTTGAAATGAAAAAATAAACTTTATTCCGGGATTCACTGTCCCCTAATAATAATAATAATAATTCACAATTACAGGTACAATTTTCTGGCCGTATTATTTACAAATTAAATGCTTCAGTAATTACGGAATACATTTTTGACTGTTCTAATGGTCTCATTGAAGAAAAAAAAAATTAACAATTAAATTAAAGTCTCTTTTTTTTTAAAAATATATGAAATAATAATAATGATAAACCTTCTGTTGAATAATCGTCTCAAATTATTCCATACCATTTGTTCAGCAGCGGACTACATATCGGTGAGACAGTGTAAAAAATGCTGCAAGTTTAATCATCCTGAGAAGCATTGTAAGAGCAAGCTGACGTGCGCCATCTGTAGCGGGGAACATCACACCCAGGATTGCCCCAAGAAAGAAGAAGAACAACAACAAACAATGTATCAATTGTGTCAATTATAACAGACATTGCAAGCCACACTTTAGGGTAAATTCAAAACATCTAGCAACAAGTAAGTGTTGTCCATCTATATAAATGCCATCCACCGTCTAATTAAAAATACAAACTACAGCGGTTCAACTAAATTACAATTACCACAATGGCAGTAAATACAAATATACAAACATTAAACATTCTACAGTTAAACACACAACATTCTTACAAATCAAAAATACTATTACAGGAATACATACAAAAACATAAAATACAAATTGCTTTAATACAAGAACCATATTTAGGAGAAAAAATTCGCTCAAGTTCAAGATATCGAGAGTTTTCTGTAAACCTAACCCATTGCAGATCTCTTGTCATTGTTAATTGTAAACAAATAGATGCTATGTTGCTGGGTGATCTTTCTAATCCAGATGTTACAGTGGTACAGGTTATGATTGATAAGACTCCGATTATTTTCATCTCCGCCTACTTTGATATCAATAGAGATGTTGTAGAAGACACTGATAACCTAAAACGCGTAATCGATAGATTTTCAGATCGAGGAATTGTAATCGGTGCGGATACAAACTGTCGATCTAGATTGTGGCATGATCTATTGACTAATAATCGTGGTAGGACTCTAGAAAATTTCATTATTGACAGTAATATAAATATATGTAATGTCAATAATGGCCTTCCTACTTTTTTTCAGCAGGCGAGGACAAAGTAATATCGATTTAACCATTACAAACGTTCATTTAATAAATAATATTAACAGTTGGAGAATTGAAGATGAAGAAAATTTATCGGATCACAATTGTATTAGATTCTCTATAAAATTCGATCATTGGGCCAGCATAAGAAAGGAAGGAAAATTATACAAAACTAAGAATGCTGATTGGACTAAATTTATAAACAATCTTCAAAATATATTTTCAAAAGGTTTCAATATCACTAGTACTATCAATTTAGATGAACAATTAACCTCAAAACTAAATAGAACTCCTTTCGATCAATTCGTACACAGGTTTCATAAATTTTTAATCAAAACCTGCAATAAATCTTTCAAAATTATGAATATCAGTACTTCAAAAAAAATATTCAGGCCAAAAATTAAACCCGTGGTGGGATGAAAAATTGGAAAATCTGCGGAAATCAACTAACCGAGCCGCAGATTATACCAAAAAAACCAAATTAAATGATTTATTAAGGACAAATAGGCATCATCATTACTTAAATCTTAAACGGGAATATTCGCGATGTATTAAAGGCAAAAAAAATGGAATCTTGGAAAGAATACTGCCAGAGTATTCCTACCAGAAATCCATGGAAATGGCCATACAAATATGCAGCTGGGAAAATACCACAACCATTCATTTTACAAAATTTAAGAAAATCAGATGGTACCTACACGACCTCAATTAATGATACCTATGATTACATTGTTAATAACTTAATTAAATTGGACGATCCTACCACAGATTCAGACATACATGTCACCATGAGACAGTCTGCAAACAGTTTACCCGAAACAGTTGACGATCTCTCGGTTACGCAATTAGAGTTATCAGATATTATTAACAATCTCAATGATAACAAAACACCAGGCATAGATGGAGTAAATTCTTTAATATACAAAAAAGTATACGAAACATTTCCACAAACTATATATAATATATATTCTAAATGCTTCAGCCTTGGACGTTTTCCAGATTTTTGGAAAAAGTCTAAATTGGTGCTAATTAATAAACCGGGGAAAAAACCTGAAGATATTTCCTCTATCAGACCTATATGTATTATTCCAACAGGTGGGAAAATATTGGAAAAGTTAATAGATAACAGGTTGTCGTATTATCTTTACAGTAATAAGCTCCTCAGTGAAAACCAATTTGGATTTACGCCACAAAAAAGCACGGTTCATGCGGTAATGAAAGCCATAAATATTATCCAAAATGCCTTGAATAATAACCAGCATACCGCTATTATATCGCTTGATATCACTGGAGCGTTTGACAATGCTTGGTGGCCGTCAATTTTTAGTACTCTAATTACATATCAATGTCCACGTAACATTTACAGGATTATTAAAGATTATCTTAGCAATAGGTCTGTATCTTTAGTGACAAACAACGTTGCATTACATAGAAATCAGTCTATTGGGACACCACAAGGCTCGTGCTGCTCTCCTCTTTTATGGAACCTAATTGTTGACTCACTGTTAAAAGAACGATTACCTTCAAACGCGACGATTTTGGCCTTTGCAGATGACATATTAGCAATTATAACATCAAAATATTTTAAACATTTACAGACAGTAGTCGATATAGTATTAGACAAAATAAATTCTTGGGCTTACTTAAACAAACTGACATTCAATACACAAAAATCTAATTATATGGTGATCACTAAAAAACGACTAAGTCCGGACTTAAATGTGAAAATACAAAATAAAAACCTGAATCGAATACGTACTTTGAAATATTTAGGCATAACCATTGACGAAAAATTAAAGTGGAACAGACATATTGACATACTACAAAACAAACTTTTAAAATTAATAAATTCACTTTCAATAGCAGCGCGAGCGACATGGGGTTTGAGAACGGAGGCTCTGGAGGTTTTGTATAAAGGCGCAATTTTGCCTATTCTTACTTATGGCATTGAAATATGGCATCCAGGACTTCAGATCAAATACAACAAGGCAAAGCTGGAAAGGGTCCAGAGGCTAATGGCACTTAAAATTGCCAAAAGATTCCGAACACTCTCTGATGAAGCTGCCTTTGTCTTGGCCAAAATGATCCCCATCAGTATATTAGCTAACAGTTACATAGGAAAATTCCATTTGTTATACATGAACACTGACTACGAAAATTTCAAATCTAACAACTTTGAACATACTACCGACTACAAGGATTGGTTACACCCAGCAGAATTTCCTTGTATTACTGAATGCTTAACTGACCCCACAGACTATGAGATATATACTGACGGAAGCAAGAATGGCGAATATGTAGGCTGTGCTAGTCTCATTTTTAAAAACAAAATTTTAGAAGATGTAATAAAGTATAAATTAGGCCCAGAATGTAGCAATAATCAAGCAGAACAATTCGCCATCCTTAAATCTCTAGAATACTTTCAAAATTTGAGGACAAAAGATAAAACTATTACAATACTAACGGACAGTCAGTGTACTCTATACATGATAAAAAACAGACATTGTCACAATCCCATCATTGAAAAAATAAGATCATTTCTAAGACATCTACAAACTGACGATAACATTCAAATTTCCTTCAAGAACATAAAATACAATTGTATGCATATATAAAAAATAATGAAAGAAAAAAATGTAATTCTAAGTATTTATTTAATTATTAGAGATTGTCTAAAAGGTAAAGAAATAAATTATTTTTAAAGGAAGTTAGAGTAGCTGCTTTACTAATAGAAGTGGGTAGGGAATTCCAGAAGGAGGTAGCACGAATTATGAAGGATTTTTCGATGGAGGCAGTTTTATGTGATGGGGTATACAGGTTTAAAGGTTGGGATCTGGTGTTTAGGAGGTGGATAGAAGAGCGCAGAATTAATAGATCAAGAAAATAGGAAGGTTTTTTGGTTTTTAGAGATTGTAATAGGAAAGTACCCAGGAAGTATTGCCGTCGGAATTAAGGAAAAAGTCACTGAAGCTCAGAATATCGGCAAGTAACGTGTGACCGCCTGGGGATCCCGAAGATAAATCTAATGAAACAGTTCATCATTCATATTAAAAACTACGAAAACATACATATTTTACTATATTCTTTCATTATATTTTTTATTATTCCTTCTTCACTTACATCCGTTTCAACATTATCATATCCAAAACATAATCTAAAACTAATCATTAAATTATTTATGATAAGTCTGAATGACTAACTGCGACTAGCTACTAATAAGCGTATTTTTTATTAATAAACATTTATGGTTTTAATTTTTGTTTTAATATAAAATTTATAAATATTTGTAACAGATACAGACGAATAAAACAGTATTTTTTCCCCTGAAATTATAAACTTTTAGATTCTATATTCACAACTTTCTTGTCAAAAATAATTTAGATTGACGTGTTGCGCCTAGACCTATCTACTCGTCTAGTTTTTGATAGGAATAGTCTATTTATTCAATTTTCATGAATGTATTCATACACGTCTCCGCATGCGGAAAAATGTAAAGCATTTCAAAACAAAGCATCACTCGTCCGTTGTTGATGGGAAGAACATGGTTATTTTCCATTGAGCCATAGAAACAGTACATTGTTGAGAACCTTATCTGTAAACTGTGTCGAGGGGTCAATGTAGCATTTTTTTGTGTTTTACTAATATTGGGCTGAATGAATGTGGGAATCGTATTTTTTAACAAAGAGCATCCATATTCAAATCATTTTCATTTAAAACTAAAATAGCTATTGACTCTATTTCAATAATATTTTATATTGAAATACGTGCTCAAAATAAGCGGTCTCGAAACAATATTGATGGAGTTTCTAATTAACAATTCTATTATTTTTTTTTTTCGGCTTACTAAATCCGATTTTCAAGTTTGCAATCTTGAAGGTATTCTCCTTCTTAACAGTAATTCTCTTGATAACTTGGTTTTCGATCGAGTGACACTCTAAATAAAAAAATTAATATGAAATCTGTCACCAAGCATTTCCATCTCTACCAATCCCAAATTATTAATTATTTCGAAATTGAAAATTGCTGAAGACGGTTTACCAAAAATATTTATTTTAATAATAATAATAATTAACTTTTTGTCTTTTATTGATTAATACATTAATTCTGTATTGACATTTTAACTAATTCTGTTATATTCAATAATTGCGTGCTTGAATATTTTATAGTCACTATTGTTGTAGTATTACATGTATATATAAATTAATTTTTTAATTGTAAATATGTTAGTAAAGTTATGTTGATTGATTGACTGATATCCGTTTGTAATTTTTTTAGGAGCTGATACCGCTTTTCAATTTTGTTGTTCTTGTATGATGTCGGTATCAATAAAAAAAAAAAAAAAAAAAATATATATATATATATATATATATATATATATATAAATTATAAAATAAAATGTATACAGTTTTTCGATCATATCTCTAAAACGTGAAAAACGCTCCTACCACTTACAAAACGAAAAATTTACGTCTTATCATCGAAAACCTTCTCATGAAAGTACGTTCATGTATGTTATACAGTGTACATTTAATGTTCTCATAAGATATAAGGGAGGAAAAGTGATAACTACAACTTTAAATAATCCAGATATTTTAATTCGTATCTTTAAGAAAAATAACAATAATAAAAGACATGTATATAAAAATTATTAATCTAAAAATGAACATAATGGAATGAAGCGTGTTATCTGTTATATAATTTTATTTTTATTTTGGAACGAGAGATGTCCTGAATCTCCAAAGGCCTCATAACTAAAGTTTGTTCTTAACGGTTTAAAATGTATTTCGGTTTACTGAATCCGAATTTCAAGCTTGCTATCTTGTAGTAATTTTCCTATATAACGAAAATACACCTGGTAGCTTTGATTTTCCATCGAGTGATCAAAATCACTAAATAAGGTATTACATACACTAAATAAAAAATTTAATATGATATCTGAAAGTAATTGTGTATTTTTAGGAGGTGATAATTTTTTGCGCTGTTCTTGTTTAAGGTAAGATAAACAACAAAAAAAAAATTCTTAAAAATAATAAATTATAATAACAACGTTAACAAAGATCACTACTATCTCTTAATTCAGCTTTAAAGCAGCGAGAGGTCGAAGCGTGTCTGTGTTTGCCTGCGAATTAAATCGTATTTGGCTTCCGCGACCTTTCTTTTAAAAAAAAATACATTTCTTATGCTTTTTGATATATATATGCACTAGAATTAGACTTTTTAATAATATAATGTGATTAAATAAAATTATCATTTTAGGCTAGATTTCTGAAAATTACCGTGGTAATCAACGTGTTAAGGTCTTCTTAACCAATCCTTCGACATGTAGAGTTATAATTTTTTTTTTTTTTTTTCAATCTTGAAACGAGTGATTTTGGGAACATTGGGGATATTTCGGATCTCCGACGGCCGTTTTCATCCTTGCCTCATTTGAAGAATGGATGTTTGTCGAAATAAAGAGGTTTAGAAAGGTCTCATGTCATTAAAATGCCGGGGACGAATAGAAACTTCTTCAAGATAAACTTTCAAATTAATTATTTCTCATTTATTAGGTAACTAATTAAACGTGTCAACTGAGATTTAAGAGATAGCTTCCCTCCCTTCCCCTCCCCCCTCCGAGTGAGCTGCGATAGAGCGCTCTGGATAAAGCCCAAGATAATGAGATTAATTATCCATTTAATTAATTGGGTTAATTGTAATTTGAGAATTTATGGATCTACTCCAGATCAATCTGAAAGGCTTTCGCTTTGTTTCGCTGGTTTTCATAAATCATTGGACAGCAAACGGCAGTGGCTCCACGAAATTGCTAAGGGCAGATTAGCCTTTTGAGTAAACGTCAGAAAGGAGCTTTACATTTATTTAAGAAATATCATCAATTCTCAAACAGCTATTAAAAATGGTTGAGCCAACTTCATAACGGCACTAAGTTACCTTTTATGATTTCTCCAATACTAATCTATACTATTATATAAAAGGACAAGCCATTTTTCGTTTGTGATCACTGAACGCGAAAACTACTGAACCAATCTGTACCAAACTTTAACCGCATCATCTTTATAGTTCCAGGAAGGTTTAGCAATAATAAAGTATACCGATTTTCAGTTAATTTGTTGTTTAAAAAGTTATAATATGTGGATAACATTGAAGTTTGGAAATTGACCGATAGGTGGCGATCGCAATTCTACATAAGAGTTTATAAATAAAAAAAGTATTATGTTATATACAGCTGAAATTGATAATAAAATTGACATATTTTCGATTAAATAGTTAAAAACGACAGGATCCAACTGTGACAAATTTTAACTACATTTTCATAGTTCCAGGAAGGTTTAGCAATAATAAAATCTACAGTAATAATCATTTAAATGTACAATCTTGAGTGGCAAAAAATACTATAGTTTCCACACTGTCTAAAATACTAAAATACAGTATTTTTATCAATAAAAAAAATAAAACTTCAATTATTTAACCCTAAAAGACTTAATTTTTTTTTTCATCATAATGATGTAATTATGATTGCAATATTGTATTAAAAATATATATATATATATATATATATATATATATATATATATATATATATATATATATATATATATATGTGTGTGTGTGTTTAAAACTTGTATTTATATTAAATTCAAAGCACTTTCTGTATACAAATGTTGTTTCACTTCCTTTACAGTTTTCCAAGGGGCGAACCTTTTTGAAGTTGAGGAAGAGGGAAAAGTCATAAAAAGCCCCTCCTTCGCTAATTGTTTCACCTAATTAAGCAACTGTCCACATTATTAAATAAAAGCGAAAATACGGCATCAACTAAGCACCATTCCTTTACCGGATTTGGAGCTCGTATTTCTGAAAATGTGTTGACTGACTGATTAAAATACAGAATTCAAACGCATAATCTGAAATTTAAACTTATATATTTATATGTATATAATTTATATTTTATATAAGTTGCTGCCTGATATGTACCCAGCCAGACAATAATACCTTTTGATTTTAGTTTCATGTTATTCTTAGGGCAGAATAAAGATTATTTTTCATTCATTCATATAGTAAGTGAATTTTTTTGTTACAGGTAATTCTTATAGAGTACGTTACTACAGATACTTAAGTTATAAATTAAGATGTAAAAAATAAAATATGTTTGAAATTTGCTATTTTCCCGCTATCAAACCACCGTGCGCTCACCGCGGTTGATTTTATTCGATTTCTCAAAAGTACTAAACTAAAATTACCAACAATAACGATTCATTAATTTTAGGGAGTGAAGAAAACTTGGTTCCTAAATATATATTTAAGTGTCGATACAACTTTTAATTCCTCCCGCAGAATTTTCTTGTATATTATTTACTATCTAGAACTGACCAAATGATTGTGATCTCGTTAGACAAACAAAGATCAATATCACCTTCCAAGGTCCTTACTTAGATAAGGGGCTTGGGCTGACCCAGAACCCCCCCCCCCTTTCTTAACGAAGTATTAATTCACAACGTTGCTTCAATTAAACGATCTGATAGCAGCCATTATATAATTAATTTTTTTTTGTGAATTTAATTAAATTTCCTTCAGAATTAGTGGAAGTAATGACCATCAAATATTGAATAACGGATGTTAGCCTGGGGAATAGTTAATTAATTAGTTTTACTCATTACATTATCTCAATCATATTTGAAATATATCGAAACATGTGACAGGATTCAATTGAATAATTTAAAATATGCAAAATAAATATTTTGGTCAATACATTACTCAAAATATTACAATAAAATACACATTAGAAAATTATTCAGATCATGTTATTTCGTATAGATATCTACTTACATTTTTGAAAAAATGAAGTAGAAATAATATTCAATTGCATTTAATCCGGGACTAAATTATATTCGAAGATCGTGCATTTATTCCCGGAGCTAAGCCAAAGAACAAATATATATGTATGTATGCACAAAAAATATATATATATATATATATATATATATATATATATATATATATATATATATATATATATATATATATATATGCACAACAAAATAAAACCTGTACCACTTACAACCCATGAAGGGTCTTGGTGCTTGGTACTGTTTTTGAGCCAACGTTTGTGAATGGCGATGATTTGGCCTGAATTCACGCTCAATACCAGGTTTTTCCCTCCACTAAGAGTACTCACTTTTTAAGAGGCTGGATGTGAGAAAACATTCGGTATCGAAAATCGGTATTCCAAAGTCGATTCCTAGGAACCGATCGATGCCGATGACGTCCGCAATAGTTTTGTGTTATCTAATTATGTTAATGTAATACATCAATTATTCTCTTAGTGGCCAAGTCTCCTTTGTCCAGAATTAAAAACGAATTCAATGTTCAACTTCGGTTTGTTGAAAATACTCATTTGTTGTACATTTTTATAATTGTTAAGGGGCGATAAGTTTAAGAATAAAGATCATTTTCAATTTTATTACATGTAAATACTAGTTTTTCTAACCTTAATACTCGATTGAAACAAATGCAGAGCACCTGTAATGTTTACTGAAAGAGTTTAGTAACATTTTCGATTCCTTAATCAATAAACTAAACCTTCGGAAGTTTATATTCATAAATATGAATTTGTGGATTGAATTAATATCCAGCTAAATATTATTCTCACCAGAATTATAGAGTTAAGAACTACAGGAAAACATATAATAAAAATAACCACTCCAGATAAAACCATACAAATTAATCGACAAAAAATCTGTATGATTTGTAATATGAAAACTAATGAAGACCTCGAACATGTTCTATATACTTCCTCAATATATAATGGCCTGTGTGACACTTATTACTCCGGGATTTATTCAAATGACACTTTTCATATACTTTCTCCACAAAATGAAACAGAAACAAAAAAACAGGCTTACTGTATCAAGTATATAATTAAAATTAGAGCTTTTTTCACTGAACTATAGTACCATTAACTGTAAAATATCAGGATCATATAATTAACTTTTTGCCTCAGATATGGTATGTATATATTCGAAGGTAGGGACAGTCAAATATGAATTTTTATAAACTTTTAAGGTTTAAAAATGAAATAGTAAAGTGTAAATTATTTTATTAGTTATTGTTTATTATTTATATTGTAAAACCTGTATTTACTTCCTATTCTTAGTATTTAATTCTTAGTTATATGTTATTTGTTATATTGTTGGGATTATAATTTGGGCAGTATTATAATGTACATTATTTATTGTATGTATTGTATATAATAAGTAGGGCTGTGAAATATATGCATTTGCATATTTCTCCTAGCTCACTAAAACATCTGATATCATCAAAATGAATATGTATTGAGGCATTTAAATTCAATTTGTTATTTTTATTTTGCATATTTTTCCATAAATACATATTTTTACATATTTTAGACAGTAATGGCATATTTTTCTTCATATCCAGCATTATTGTTTTGCATATTTGCCCTAAATATATATTTTGATCTGCAATTAAATATTTATATACATATCTGGCATATCAGCATTTGACTTTCCGATTTTTTTATGTTTCTGAACAAATAAAAAAATTAAATATAAATAAAAACCGAAAAATAGCTTCAGGGACTTCTATTATTTTTTTCCCGTCATATGAATAAGCTCGTGATTGGCCAGGAGCTGATTCTTCTCTGAACTTTAGATTGGATTCGCTTCTCTTGGAATTGTTTAAATGGATTTATTTATAGTTCTTGCTCCGCTCAAATACTTGGAATATTACTTCACATTTGTTTTTTTCCTCCTTCATCATTTGTTAACTGTTTATTTGTGTATTCCTATAATGCCAAAAATCACTCTTGCAAAAACAAAAGATCAGCAAGTGAAAGAATGTTCGTGAGTTATTAATTAAGAGTTTTAAGTGTGATGGAGCCGTTTTATATTGTTTTTGTTGTGATAAAGTTGTATCAACATACAAACAGCATAGTACAAATTAAAAAAAGGTAAGAAATTAGAATTTGAAAAAAAAAAATTGGTTACACAAACTTCCACCGGATTAGAAAATTCTGGTTTCGATACTGATTGATGTCCAGCTGACATACCCTTCCGTACGTGTTTTCCTTTTAAATATTTGACTAGTATTTTTGTTTTTTAATGGTCATCTTCCAATTGTTTCCCTTTTTAACACAATTAGTTACTTAAACTTGAATTTTTACTTATGCCTAAGTATATATCACATTTTTATTTTCTAAATAATATAGATAGTTGCATATTTTACCTAATATATTTGCATATACGTTATATGTGCATATTTTTCAGTTTTTAATGCATATAATTCACAGCCCTAATAATAAGTAACCGAACTCCTTTGTGGCATGGCCCTGCTTACAAATAAATAAATAAAATTATGTTATTGCCCTGCTTAACATTCATAAATGAAATAAATAAAATTATGTTATTGCACATTTTCTGAATTTTGATTATTAACATATATTATATACTGTGGATAATACTAACGGTTTATTAATTTATTTCTTGAATAATTATCGGATTTTAGTCGATTGGTTTTGCTTGTTCAGCTTATTTTTCGATCTTGTTTTGATATATCAATTTATTTTTAAATAAATTTATTTTTAAACTGATCGGTACAGAGAATCGAGAATCGAAAAATTTTGGTACCGACACATCGACACATCACTGATATATATACGCACAGAGAATATATATATATATATATATATATATATATATATATATATATATATATATATATATATATATATATATATATATACATACAATTCCTTGTGGCAATTCACATTCTAACTCCCCATAATATTTAAGAAAAGTTGTCTTATTCCTAAAAGAAAAATTGTCTAAGAGCCATATGAAGTAAGAGGATTAGGATTTTGCCCTAAGGGCTGTGGCTACCTCACTACCTGCTTCAACGTCCCTTGTACCTCTTTACCATTTATCATTTTCCTTTTTATTTTCTTGTATGTTTTACGAGGCTACCAGAGATATCTCCAAAATTTGTATGAAAATATTATTACATCGATTCCGTTATGATTCGCTATTAGAAAAATTCCTTCCTTATTAAATCTGTACTCAATTCGTCTTTACCCTGATGTACTAACGATTATTAAAGAGTAAAAACTAAATATTTAAAAATACCCATTTTAGATTTTTTTTTTTTTTTTCCCATTTTATATTTCAGTCGGAAATAAGCTATAAATTTATTTTTTCCAATCTCGTTTAAAACTAAATATGTTAACATATAGATCTATTATCACAGGTTATACCCTATTAACGATACAAAATATAAAATATTCTCTTACTGGGGGAACTTCCAACGCCGATTTTGATACAAATCTCTTCAGTGGTTCTGCATCGAAAATAGATAATAAATATGTCTATCTACAATCTTCTGCTATTCCCAATTTAAATTTTACAATTAAAAGGGTGAAATTACTTAAATTAATAATTAAGAAAATCAACAATTGTTGATTTTTCGAAAAAAGTTGAAAGAAAATAAGTGTTTTAAACGTGGTTTTTTTCATTCAAAAAAATATAGCTCCTAAGCGGTAGCTCCTAGTGACAAATGTAATTGTACAAAAATCGTTTAAGGGAAATATTTGCCAATTTTCGATCGAGCAACACCAGCAAAGTAAGACCGTTTTGAAAAAGTTAAACCTGCCGAAAATTTTACTTTATATCTCAAATTAGGAAAATGATATTCTCATGCTGCTTTTACAAAAACATTTATATTTTACAGTTTATTTAGAAAAAAATTCAAATATTAAATAAAACTATGTTTTGGTCCAAAAATTATAAAAACACATTTTTAAATCGTGGATTACACTAGTCTTAAAGATTTACATCATACGAAAAATGACGTCAGATTATAATTCAACAAACCGAAAAATATTTGTGTACATTACCCTCGAAAATTAAAAAAATATTTTTTTTCAGCTATGTCTTTTAATAGGGATCGGATTCGTATGTGTTTACATATTTTGTCTAGGCAATTTTCAGACGTTTTTCAACTACAAGAGTTCATACTGATACTTTTAAAAGCCTACTTTTATTTTACATATTTCCACATATTTGGATGTTATTGCATATTTATACATATTTGATCGAAATAAATACATATTTCCACATATTTAATCAAAATAAGTACATATTTCGACATATGTTTCATTTTGGGCATATTTTCAGTAAAATAAGGCTCCAAAAGGACGTTTTCAAGAAAAAACTGACGATTTTTTAATCTTAAAGAATCATCATGTTTTTTTGGTTGCTGAATCTGAATCTGAACTTAGCTACCACGGCAGCGATCGGCTGATTATTCAAAATCGCAAAATTTCGTTTTTACCTATAACACGAAAACGAAGCCTTTTTTTTTCGAAAAAAGTCTGCAAATATTAAATATTGCTGGAACCAGAACCTACGAAATGAATAAACAACTCCAAAATCGGACCATTTTTCGCGAAGTTATGGTCTTGGGAAAATTTGTAGAAATTGGCCAACTTGCGGCTTAATTCCGACACTATTTGTTCGATCCCAAATTTCTTCTTTTTTTTCTATCTCAAAGCTGGTTAAATTTACTTTTAGATCCTATACATCTATATTCAATCTCGTGAAACACCCACGCTAGCTAAATTAAGTTAAATGTGTGTGTTTTGACAATTTGTTTTTTCCCGAAAATCACCGATTTTCAATAACGTATATCTCGTAAGCGGTTAGAATTACGGCAAATTTATATATAGTAAATTTAATTAGCTTTTATGTTTATTTGAAACATATTTTCCTAGAGTCAACAGTTTACGAGATGGTCTACACCCCTCATTTCAGCACTCATTGACTGGACTGTATTATATACTGTAAAAATGTTCTTTTTTTGTATAAATCATTATAACTTGTAAAACAAATTCTTTTGTTCCTAATAATTATTATGAGTTGTAAAAAAATGCTTTTGTTCCTAATAATTATTATAAATTGTAAAAGTGTTCTTTTGTTGTACATGTATATCATTTATAACTTGAAAAAAAAATTCCATTTTCATAAAAAAAATTCCATTTTACTTAAATATTTTAAGAAAATCACATATTTACCACATATTTAACGAAAATAAATGCATATTTTAATTAAATATTTGGAATTTTTAAATACATAAAAATCCGATCCCTACTTATAAATAACCGAATCGTTACCTTAAAAATTCTGTATAGAAAACTTGATTCAAAAATAAAACTAAATAAAAAGATTAACAACAAATGAAAGCGAAAATTGTTTTTTTTTTTCTGTTGTTTTGTTAATATCTCAGTTCTGAAACACGTATAGCCACTCAGGTTTTTAAACTTTACTCTATATAAAAATTAAAATACTTTCAGAAGATTTATATAGCCGACCCTGGATTCTTAGCTAGTCTTATTTCAAATGTTTTTTTTTTTTAATATATTCCCAATAAGGTTAAATAAATATGAAAAATAAATATTGTTGAACCAATGAGAATAATGTACATTATTATTTTTAATAATAGATTTTAGTTGTTTTTTTTTAACTACTGATATGTTTTTAAAAAACAATAGTATTAATTAACTCAAATTTTAGCTCACTTAATAAGGGTTGATGAATTAATTGCCACTTCTATTGGAATTATTTTTTTAGAACACTAGTTTCTAGAATACTTTAGTATATATAATCCATGTAACATAGTGCTGATGTGCTGAAAATTTTGTATGTTTTAGAACTGAAGATGAATGTTTAGCATTCGAAATTAGTATTCTAATAAAATAATTCCGATAGAAGTGGCAATTAATTCATCAATCCTAATCGAATTTTGGCATTATGTTTAAAGCTTTAAAAAGCTGTATATACATATTTAAACTGTAATGAATTAAACTGTAGCGATTCATAGAAAATTGTTATGAATTGGACAGATAGATGCTAAAATTGACATCTAAATTCCTTCTTAAAAAGAATGGCTGACATAAAAGGTTATTGACAAATACTTTACCGTGTCTAATAGATCTTATTGAGGATTCGTAATTCAATTTTAATTAATTTAATTATTTTTTAATTAATTCAATAGTTTAACTATGAGTCTACTTTTTTAATTTACTTTTCTTTTCCTTTATCTACTATATTATAATACTTCATTTTTAAGCTTTGTTTACATTTACTATTACTGATTACTTATGTTTTATTTACTTTATTTTTCTCTTCTTTTTTTTCCACTAAGGATTGTTTTCTCTCTTCTTATAACTGATATTGCTTCCTATAACATATTTTAATATTCATTTTTCATCCACATATTAATTTTATTTTAATTGATTTTATATTATTAGTTCTACAAATGAAAAATAAATAAAGTGTAAAAGAAGTATATGTTGTTAAATAGTTATCACAAGATATGGAACATTTGAACACAGATGGAAGAGCTATAAATAATAGTGATATCATGTCTATATTAATTTCTTTTTTTTTAAACTTATTTTTTATTTTAACTGAAAAAGAGAAAAATTTCGTAAAGATAAATAGCTATAACAGTCTCATGTCTCATGCACTGATCTTCCACTGAGATTCCGGGCACCCCAGTGTCCGGCTACTGTAAACGATAAAAATAGAAAAAAAAAAAAAAAAAAAAAAAAAAAAAAAAAAAAAAATAAAAAAATAAAAAAAAAAGCTAAAAGTAATAAATGATTATAAATTAAGCTAAAATTTAAGCATAATAAGAAAATATAAAACAAAACAACAAGAAGTAAAAGTTAATAAATGGAAGAAAAAATATAGAGCTTAGTAACAAACAAACATAATAAATAATAAGTAATAAATATTAAATAATATAAAGTTTAAAATCTAAAAGAAGACCATCTTCAATCATTATTATTCAATTTTTTTCTAGTTTATTTTGTATGGTGGTCATTTTTTATCGGATTTCTAGTACATACTTCATGGCTGGTTAGATTACAAGGTTGATGGCAATTGCAGAACAATTTAAACACTAAATCAGTGACACCATTTCCGAAAGCACGTGAGGAAATTTCAAATTAAAAATATGTGAGGCACTTAACTTTTCAAAGGCCCCAAATATCGTTGTATTTTGTTCAGGCGAATTTTACCAAGAATACACTGTTCCTAAAATAATTTAAAATATTCATTTATTCAGGCTGACATGTCAATTTATTTCGTTATGCTCTAACGAATGGATTTACCTCGGAACATTGTTCTTGGAACTAGTGGATTAATATTCATTTACAAAGCAATAGAGTGTCACCTTGAATATGATTATTTCTGCTTGATACGGTGTCGAAATCTTATCATCTTATTAAGTGTCATCCATTATAGAAACACTAATGAGAGAACAGCATCACAAATCCCGTGGTGTAACTTTGCTTGGCCATTTACTAAATACTGCGCCTTATAATTAGATTTGGCTATTTCAATCAGAAATCAGAATGCTTACTCTAACTGCCATCTAACTTTAACCCTGCAAGGGACGAACAAGTTAGGTTGATTTTGTTTCATCTTTATTATGGTAGTAAGCCACTAGGCGGTCATAGCATTTAGTTTCTTTTAAAATTAAGCATGAACAACATTAGCCATTACATTTTTGATGGAATACAACCGAATTGGTTATCACTAACCAGATAATTTCTTGCCAAATTTTATAATATTAATGTATGTTTTCCCCAGCTCATTTGCAGCTTCCCTATTATGGTTTGAATTAAACAAGAGTGTGGTTTATCGAAAACACTATTTAATCTTCCTTTTTATAGTTTAATAAAAAAGGTGAATACTAATGGGAATATTTGGATTTATTGTCAATGAGAGTAAAACTCCGTATAGGTATGTAAGTTGAGGCAGTAGCTCAATAACAAGAGACAATCTCACCACACCTAGAGCTCAACTACGAAAACAAAATAGAGAATGGATTACGGCTGGTAGCCGAGATTACTTCACAAATTCGAAATTTAGCGGTCATCTCTGTTGTCACGAGCCACAAAGATACAATTATATAAGACGTACATAAGATCGATAGTGACATATTCAGCGGTAACATGGACCACGTGTACAATTCCATCTATCGGAATGAAATATATTACCCTGAACTTTATACTATCTGATCTTATACCGATGGATTGAGACTGTAATGAAACATTATTTATATAATTTTGGAAGAAAACTAATCATCTCTGAAAATTTTAGTTTATCTAGTATCAAAAATCTACAGTTAATCATAACGTTAATTGGAGACAGATCCAAAACATATACAGGGTGAGTATCTCTTAGTGTAAAAAAAAAAAATTGTGTGAAACTAGATCAAACATGTAGCAAAATTGTTTAATAATAGATTTTCAATGTAAGGTTTAAAATTCAATGATAATAAACATAGAACTCTATTTTGCTATTAGCTTCTGAATGCAGATGATATTAAAAAATACCACTTTTTGCGGTGAATTTATGGGTAGATGAGTGTTTTTACAGGGGAAGGCATTTCTACCGTTCCAAATTCAGATCTATGTTCATTATTATTGCGTTTTAAACCTTACATTGAAAATCTAATAAAATAAACCCTAAATTATAGTAATAAATAAATAAATGTAATAACAGACGATCCTCTTATCTGTTGTCGCTTTATTGACAGTTTTCCTTTATTTTCTATTGAACAATAATTTTTTTTCTTTGCTTTTTATTTCAATGAAGAGTTTATTATGTTTAAAATGCACATTTCCGTTAAGAGACTGTCATAATGTTTTATTTACACAAGTAACTGATTTGTATGCCAAATGAGAACACCATGTTTTTTTCGGTTTTAAAAGTAAATTACTCCATGAAATCGAAACAAAATCATTACGTTTAACATATCATTCGAAAGCTTATTAAATTTGCAAGTTTTTGTGAGATTTGCAGTTTTGTGGATAGTTTTTTCGAAAAGCGGTGAGCGTTGAAGTAATTAAGACAGTGTGACTTTCCCAAATCAGGTGCTTGATCTTCACCTGTTCATGTTCTTTAGGTCACGAGTTTGTAAAATTCAAGGTTACATGTACTCTGCTCTTATAGAAAATGTAATGCTTAATCTGAAAATGTGGTTAAAATTTGAAAAATATTTAAACAAAATAGAGATATTACAGCGATTATGGAAAAAAACCTGGTTTCCTCAAAAAAAGTTTTTGATTTATCGTATATCTGCAACGGATTCGAATAGAAAGTTGAGGTCTGCGGTATTTTGCTACATTTTTGATCTAGTTTCACCCAATTTTTTTTTTACACAAAGAGAAACCCTGTATAAGGTTTTAATATACAACTTTGATCCATCTTTATTAAAAATTAAATATTAAAATGTTCAGTCAACATATTTACTAGATTTATATATTTGTACAGTTGTAAATTTTAATAAATGAGTGGGAAAAAAAAAATGTTCAGTAAAAAATGTCCTTTCTACCTATATTTTGTGATTCGTATATAACAGAAAGTGGAAACTTCATTAAACTATTCCACACCTAACGTGCCATATTTTAGTTACAGATACCGAACGATGTGAACTGAACTTCAGTCACCAATTTGAACTATACAAGGTCCATCGGTTACTAAGAACCGTTTTCGGTAATTGGTTGAGTGTGCGTGATTGTCAAAGCGACATCTTGTCAATTGCCAGAGTCGATCAATACTTAACTTCATCTATTATCCGTTAGGAGGAATGTATATTTATAAATAGGCTCAAATCATGAAATATATTCACTTTCACGCGATAGTGATTTATAAAAGAAAAAAAAAACGAAAGCCGTTTCATTCCCTTCATATATACGCGGATGTGGTTGAGTGACACTTAGTAGTGAAAAAATCCTAATAAAAAAGTATTTATATTTGCTGTAAAAAATAAAGTATTAAAATAATGAGATGATAGTTATATTTCGCTTTTATTTTGTTTATTTTTTCTTTTGAACAGTCATAATGGAAGTTTTTTTTTTATAATTTATTAATTTATTTTATTTTACAAATTTATTTTTATTTTAGTAAGAATATTACAGTTGAATTTGAAGAAATACAGGAAGATGCATTCAAGAGAAAGAAAAAAACAGGTCCAAATAAAAAACATTTATAAAGGGCCAACGTTTCGACCGGCCTTGCAGGTTTTCTTTATTGCGACCGAACCAGTCAGGAGAGGAGACGATTATAAAAAGATCTGCCTCAGACTTGTAGGCAGGTAGAATAGTCAGGACTCCAAAAATAAATTTTTACTTAGACGTGTTTCTTCTTTCTCCTGACAGCATTCTAGATCATCTTCTCGTGAAGCGTCGATTATCCGAACTTCAATTACACTGTTCTGCATCAAAATACTCCCTTCAACAAAAATATTTTTTTATTATGTTCTGAAGTGTGCTGAACACCAATCCGAAGCCAAAAAATCTCGATCAGGCACCATTTTTTGTCAAATTTGTATTTTAGGTCGAAAAATGAGGTATTTTTCGACATATTGAGCATTTTTTTTTTTTTTATCATTGAAGGCTTTAACAACAAATTAAAAAAACCTATTTGATTTTGAAACTTTTATAATGTTGGAGGAAAGAAATTGGAGAGAATAAGTATTAGGCTTCGTTGTACAAATGACAGTGTTGAAGAATTGCTTTCATCATATAAGGCCATAGGTTGCAGCATGTCCTCAAAAATTCATTTTTTGCATTCCCATTTGAATTTCTTCTCTTCCAACTTGGGAGCAGTTTTAGATGAACACGGAGAACGATCTCTTCAAGAATTAGCCCAAAAGGAAAAAAGGAATAGCGGTAAATGCAATGAGAAGATGCTTGCCGACTACTGTTGGACACTACAACGGGAGACACGTGATGTAGAGTACAAAAAGAAAAAACATACACATTAATTATGTTCTGTATTAAATATTATTATTTTATATATTACTATTCTTCACAAAAAAAAATTGTCATCAAAATACATGAAAAAATGTGCTATTTCAGTTTGTTTTTTTTTAAGCAATCTCTGATCTCTAAAAAATAGCGCTTGGTTGATTTGTTTTTGCTATTGATTCGAATTCAGCAGACTTTTAAATATAAAATTCACAAAAAATATTCATGAGAGAGCAAAAAAAAATTTTTAAATACGCTATTTCAGGTTTTTAAAAAATAACGTCTAGGTTCTCAAAAATGATACTAGATAGAATTTTTTTTTACTTCAGATTCAAATTCAGCACACAGGGAGATATAAAAATCAGGAACAATTTCTCAAGGGAGCGATTTTTTTTTTTTTTTTTTTTTTTTTTTTTTTTTTTTTTTTTTTTTTTTTTTTTTTTTTTTTTTTTTTTTTTTTTTTTTTTTTTTTTTTTTTTTTTTTTTTTTTTTTTTTATTAAATTAGAAGCCCTAGTTATTTCTCAAAAACTGCAAAACATGAACTCAGACTTCTATACATACATCTTTGTTTACTAGCAAAGGTATACCTTGTTAGATCATTTCATCTGTTTCGCTAAATCATTTCCCATGCATTTGCTTGGTAATAGATAGATCACATTTATTGATCATTCAGTACCACATTTTAAATATTTCTTTGTGAGGTATACATACTCGTAGCATTTGTGATTACGTTTTTTTTTGGTTTGATTACAGCACGTCAACAAAAAGAAAACGAGTGGCTATTTCGATAAAAGATAAAATGCAAATCATTACGCGGCTATAAAAAAGGGAAGCGGTTCGGACATTAGCTAGAGTTGGGGGTTGGTAAACCATCAATAATGGGAATTAAAAATTATTCACATTGTACGCACATACTTTTTACTTTGAGGCAGGAAGTTCGAGTCTTAAAACTTAATTAAAAATAGCTAAGTAAATGGTTGGAAGATACTGTTTGCGTTTAATACTTTTTTTTAAACGAAGTTCGAATATCCGCGTTGTTGATTATCCGAACCACTCCTGAGAACATTAGTTCAGATAATCGACGCTCTGCTGTATTAACTATAATATGTATATGACTTGTTTTTGTAAATAGATGACGAGTGTGTACATATGTATGAATCAATATAAAATTACTTCAATATTATTTTTATATTTCAATCGGTCAAATTGTGATATTTGTAATTTTTTTTAAAAATGTATTATAAGTTAATATTGTTGGCCTATAAAAGGGTTTTAATTTTTTTCTAAAGTTATTAATTATTAATCCAAAATGTGAAAACCATAAATCTTCGTTAAAACAGAAATGATTTGGATATGAAAAAAAAGTTAAAGGGTTGAAATATATATTAAATTTTCGGAGATCTTATCTCCAGGATGAAAACTACTGATTTCTGAATACGTAAGTAATTCATTAAATTATTGATTATATTATTTAGTTTATAGTTTGATTATTACAAATTGAAACTATAAAGGTAAGCCGAAGTTTACTGATATAAATATAAGCACTTAAAGCACGTGATTTACGTTTCAGGTAAATTAATATAAGTTACTTTCTGTTCCATTTTTGTCCAAAATTATATTAATTAACAACTAGATTTTTTAAACTGAGGGTTACCCTTATAAAACATTGTTTTGAATATAAAATAAACAATATTTTTAAAATGCAAACTAAGTTTATCTTAAAATAGTACCTTGTTTCTCCTATTCATATATTTCAACAAACAATTTTTAAGTTCAGATTAAAGTACGTTTTAGAAAATATCAGTATGTTACAGTTTACGGAGAATCATTTTTTTTTTGTTATTATTATTATTTAATCATTAATTATTCAGTTTTAATATGAGTTAATTATTTTTTTGTAATATTCATATTATGAATATTAAATTAATAAATTTAAGATATTAAATAGTTTAAACAATTTAATACCTAATGTTTAAAATACAATCGAAATTTTAATTGAGTAATGATGTTTCCATATATACTGAAAATGAAAGTAATGGAATATTTCAATTTTTTTATATGCTTTCTTAAGTTTAAATTATAAAGGAATGATCTTTGTAAACATTAATAATTGTTAAATTTAATTAGTTTCTATTTCATTTTAATTATATTATGGACAATTATCTCGGGATTGCGTTTATCACTACTCAGCCGTTAAGCTTCCTAATCCCAAAGGTGTTAAGTATTATATACATATTTAATTACCATAATAAAAAAGGTAATACAGTCCTTTTTGATTGCTGGAAGTCTATTGTGTGTCGAATAATTGAACCATAAACCGATTTCATATGGAAAATTTAATCAGAAAAATAGATAAATGATACCAGGGACCTATGATCGTGGCCATGTCAAATTCCGTTGAAGGAGTAAACCTGTCTATATTAATAAAATTAAAGATCAACTCATTTACTCAATATATTGAGATTGCGAGATGGAATTATCAAACTACCATTTTATTTCGTTATAATTATAATAATAAATTACAACTGTTCAAATATTTATCATAATAATTGTTTGTAAATTTATCATAATCATAAGTTTAAATATTCAAACATTAAATAAAAAAAAAAATAAAAATAATAAAAAATAGTAAAAGTAATTATAGATTCATTGATAAGCTGCTCAATTTCGCGAAAGGGATATCTTTCTTTAGAACTAGCTGCTCCATTTCTTGCTTTCCAAAATAAGTTACCAGAAATGAAAACAGTCTGTTGATTTTTATTTACTGCATGGTTATTCAAACTTTGGCAAAAATAAATTTCAAAGTTATCTAACCACACATTGTCTGTGTATTTTCAATATCACATTACAACACATTATCTAAAACAATTTAAAAACTGTTCAATCTCATCTAAATAAAAGGTTACGATAAGATTATTATTATCGAGCTATTTTTATTGACATCAAATTATTTATAGACAAAAAGTTCTCTCTTTAAAAATTGATTAATTGTTACATAGATTACTCTTCATATTTTTAAGTTCAAATATCCCAGATAACATTTGTATTGAAGTTTTTTTTTTGTTTTTTTGATTCATTGTATTTAATGATGAAAATGACTCTTCCTCTGATAATTTTCAAACAATCCCTATTGGTATAATATCGATATTATAATAATTGACAAATAAAAAAACAAAACAACCAACAGCATTTAAGACTTTTTTTTTTTTTAAATTGATCAGTTAATGGAGTTGGATTGAAATGTGACAAACTTGTAAATTTCCAGTTCAGAAATCTCAGAGAAACAAATTTACGTTTTATCAGTGGAGAATGAATTTGGAATACACAGAAAATGTTGACAATTCTGGACGGAATTGTTTCCCTGGTGACAAGTAATAACTTGCTCGAAACATTTTCAAAATTCGTAATTGTTATTTAGTGTAGACTCAGTATTTTTTTTAACAACACCTAAGATATATCTCCTAAAAAGGCGGGACATTTCAAATAAAATTTTCGAATAAGAATATTCCTGGATAGAGGGCATGCAATAATAATGTGAGCAGACTGACTGTTCTGTTGCCGAGGTTGCGGACCCTGCAGTAGAGGAAAGCGTTCCGGCCGACGAGTGCAGTCTCATTTTTGGAAAAGCTGGTATCAAAATAGGGCCCCCTCAGTGGTGGGATCTCCATCTCGTTGTCTGTACCCTTTAGTTCTTGTCCACCCACATTCTCTCCAGACCCTGGGACTGAAACTTCAAAACAAAAAAGGAGAAATAAAAATCCAGGATATGTAATTTTATTAAGAACAATTAGGGAGGGTGATATTTCTTGAGACAAATAACGGACGGAAAAATTTAAAAGAGCTTTGATAATGAACTACTATCAGAATTTTATGATTCAGAAAAACTTGGTAAATAAAAAAACAAAACATGAATACCAGCACTTTGTTTTTGGTGCTACTTATATTATTCAATATTCTCGAAGGATTCCGAACAATCGGGCAATGTTTTATATTGAAATAAGACAAATAGAAAAATATATATATATATATATATATATATATATATATATATATATATATATATATATATATATATATATATATATATGTATCCATCTACAACTATCTTGCTGGAAATCCTATTTTAATTACCTAGGATAATCCTGATGACTAATAATAAGTACACTGATGCTGTATTCATCGTTAAATAATTACGTCTTGATGAATAAACAAAACTTTTTCATAACTTGAGAGTCAGAAACAATTTTCGATAATTTAAATTTAATAGCCGTAAATCGACCAAATGGCTGTTGCAAAAGTTGTTTGGGTAGTCACTGAGGTCGCCGGTGAGGTTGAGACCGTCGATGGTCGAGGACAGGGAAGTCGTCAAATGACGACAAGCGATGGTTCGAGTGTGAGCTGAGAGCGGCGTGGAGGGCCCTGGTCGAGAGGCAGGCGAGGACTGACTGAGCCGGGGCGGGGTGTGGCCATGTGGGGTCCTCAGTGCGCAGGGTAACGGCCCCTCTTCTTTCAACCATCACATCTTCCGAATCCCCCGGATCGGAAAACCGTCAAAAACGGAGGATAGTCCTTCTGGAACGGCGGTAGAAAGCTGAGGATCGCTCGCCCATCCACCAACTGAATCAGTCATCCTCACTCTCATCAATAAACATTAACTGCATTTATATTCCTCAATCATTAAGATTGAGAAAGTGTAATTTGATTAAAATTTTAAATACTATAATGATGTTGAAGAAGATAGGACTCACCATATTGAAGAGAATATTCTCATCAAATCTGAAAGCGGTAGAACATATTGAAGATCTACTTCAGCACAAACCACATAATATATAATATTAACGAAAGAATAGAACAGCTGTTGGTGGCTTAAAAGTTTTACTATAATGCCTACCTAAATCGTGTGAACACAAGTTATATCATCGGCATTAAACATTAAAAGCTATATACAACTATACTTTTCACTTGGGGCTTAGCATCAATCTTGTCACGAAGATTATTTACCTTAGGTTCTGCAAACTAAGTGATGATAAGATGTATGTTATGATACATGTTAAATGTATGTAAATGATCTTAAATCAACGATCTAAATAGGTACTTCTTCGTCATTTATTATAAAAAGGACAGCATTTACGTGTGTGAGAATTAGTGGTAGACATCGAAAAATATTAAAGCAATTGCTGAAAGATTCATTTCATTCATTGAAGTCCACCACGAAATAAATTATAATAGGCCAAGGTGGGAGTCGAACCGACGACTCAATACTGAGCGCGCTGAGACCCTCGCCCTAACTCGCTCGACCATCGAGTCCCCATCATTTTGGTAGTAATACGGTTCTATTTATAAAATTTCAACCATAGCCCTGATTAATAAAAACATATATTTTAAATTTATTTCAACATAATGTTTACATTTTAGATATTGTACTATTTATTATTCCGGTAACTGTAAAATGAAAGTTGGCCCATTTGCAAGTTTTTTTTAAATACCTGACAATTTAAATGACTAATCACTTAACAGATATCTACTTACATACTATTTTGATATCTCCTTTGCCTCTAACCCTTGTGATGTCCTGCTCAGTTTTGGGTGGAACTTTAGCGTAAGAAAGAATAAGGAACTCCAAGAGCTATTTGGTGAAGGAGATATTAGTATCCGGATGGGGCGATTGAGATGTTTGGGGCACGTGGACAGGATGAATTCCAATTGAAACCCCAAGCAACTGCTTTACGAGAAGCCAGGTGGTGTACGAAGATGCGGGAGGCCTCGACTGTGATGGTTGGAAGATGTTGAGGCAGACCAGGTATACCATATACAGGGTGAGTATCTCTTAGCGTAAAAAAAAAAATTGGGTGAAACTAGATCAAAAGTGTAGCCAAATGCCGCAGACCTCACCTTTCTATTCCAATCCGTTGCAGATATATGGTAAATAAACGAATTTTTTGAGGAAAGCATGTTTTTTTACGATAAAAGGTAATATCTCCATTTTGTTTAAATATTTTTCAAATATTGATCACATTTGATTTAGCAATAAATTTCCTATGATTTAACCTTGACTTTTACTTGGGACCTAAAAATATCTTTATCTTCACCTAATTTAGGGAATTTACAATTTCTTATAATGTTCTCAGCGGTGCTTTTCATAAAACAATCCACAAAACTGCAAAGCTCTCAAAAACTTGCAAATTTAATAAGCTTTCAAATGATGTTAAACGTAATGATTTTGTTTTAATTTCATGGGAAATTTACTTTTGAAACCGAAAAAACATTGTGTTTCTCATTTAGCATACAAATCAGGTACTTTGGCCATTATGATAATCGCTTGATGCAAATCTGTATTTTTAAATAAAAGAAAACACTTCATTAGAAATGCAAAGAAAAAATTTGATTTGAAATAAAAGAATCACTGTCAATAAAGCGCCGCGCCATAGTCCGTTATTTTTATTAAATTTTCAAAATGTCCTCCATTATTTCGAATGCAGCTTCTTGCTCTCTTTCTCACAGAGCCCCTACGGTCACTGCTAAAGTCAGACGCTGTTGCAATTTGGCTCCGGCCTCCAGAATTCTCGTCTTTAGGACCTCACTGCTGGTCCCTTCTCTGGAATATACCTCGCTTTTCATTATGTAGCCCCACACATAACGTCCATTGGACTAAGTCAGGTGACCTAGCTGGCCAATGTATCACACCATTTCTACCTATCCAGGTCGAATATCGTTGGTTCAGCCATTCCCGTACTGCCGCCGAATGATGTGGAGGAGCACCATCGTGTTGGAATATTATGTTTTGCTGAGTGGAATTCGTGAATAAGTTGTGGTAGAATATTTTTGAAAAATCCAAATAACTTTCTCCATTATCTGCTGGGCAAAAAATGGGGAGTCGGTCCCCTATTATCCCAGCCCCACATTCACTGTAAAACGAATGCTGGAAAGATGCTTCTTGAACCCATATGTGGTTTTCAGCTGCCCAGTAGTGCCGGTTGTGGACGTTTAAAAAATTCCTTCCCTTGCCGACTCATCTGCTAAAATTTTCCTCTGGTGTTCTTGAATGTCTCTATTAAAAGCCAGCGGCAAAATTGTATTCTATGTACATGATCCATTAGGTTCTAGCCCTTGTACTTGTGTGAAATGAATGGGTGAAAATGTTCTCGGTGCAAAATGTTGATAACTGACCTTTGGGAGATACCAATTTCACGGGCCAAGTTCTCTTGATGAAACACTTGATTTTCATTTACTATATCAATAATTTCCTCTTCGAGTTCAACATCATGAGGAACTTGTCCCATCTTGACGTAACTTATGAACACCTGTTTTTCAGATAAACGTTGATGATTGAAAACACTATCGTAGCGGGGAGGCGCCAGAAACCTAAGTTGGTACTCCCGCCGCGCTGCACTCGCGTTTCCATTACAAAAACCATACAAAAAAATGTAAGCGTACTCACCATTTGTGAACGTTGCCATCTTCGCAGGTGTATTGCCAAACAGCCCAATAAATCAATGGGCCCTCAAGCTAAGGATAAGCAATATTAGCAAGGTATATATATATCCAGCTATAGGTGTACATCGCTGGAGAGGAGGTGCTATGGATAGAGCCCAATGAAGCAAGCTCTGGAAAAATGTTAAGGTGACTGTAGCGCCAACCCAAATGACGAAAGATCAACCATCATGCCTCGCATCACTACTACCTAATATTAAAAGTTACTCAAGGTGATAAAGGAAACTAATTCTTTTGACGGGTGGTTAAGAGTTTTAAATATTTAGGCGAAATAATCAGCAGAAATTTATCAGAGAAAGAAAGCATGGAATATAGGATTAAAAGATTGGAGAATTTATACTACCTAACGAGTAACATGTATAATAAAAAATACCTCTCCAAAAATGCCAAAATCAGACACTACAATACAGTGGTAAAACCAGTGATATTGTACGGAACAGAAACCATGTGCTTCCCCAGTCTGGAGAAACTGCTAAAAATAGAAAGAAGGATTCTTAGGAGAATCCAAGGACCCAAAATGACACCAGAAGGATACAGGCTAAAATCCAACACAGAAATTTACTGTGAAATCCCTGATCTGGAGACAGAGATGAGAGTTAAAAGACTCAGGTTTTATGGACATATGCACAGGATAGACGAACAAAGATTGAACAAACAAATTTTTAGCAAAATTATGGGATACAAATTTAACCAGGGCTATACATTCCAAATTAAATCTGAAGCACAAAGACTCAGGATTACACGAGAGATGTGCGAGGATAGAGCCAAATTAAAAAAGTTCCTGAAAAACGCGGTGCTTGTGGTGGACAAAAAAGAAATTTCCGTCTAAGAGATGGACAGAAGAAAGGAGAAGAAAGTTTAGTGAAATCCTCAAGCAAAAGTGGGCAAAAAGAAAAGAACTAAAAAATAAATAAAGAACCTACATTGTAGTCGGGTTGTCCTTAAGGGCTGTTTCGCGTCAAAAAAAAAAAAAAAAAAAAAAAAAATATATATATATATATATATATATATATATATATATATATATATATATGTATTTATTTATTTATATATAAGTCTGATTTGACTTCTTTGAACCATGTAATTTGGGTTTTGGGGTTTTTATCAAAAAACGTGAATATTTTCTTTGTCAGCCTTTCATCGTTCATTCTTTTCAAATGGGCATAAAGGCTTACTCTTCTCTCCCTCATAGTCATTTGGCCTCTATATATGCATATAGTTACTTATTGGTCACTTTTCATTTAAATTATTAAGTATGCTCGATAAAAAAAAATATTACACAGAAGCTACTTTGTCTCACATCACTATTAATCTATTTCAGAATGAGAGGAAAGGTTTACTTAAACTTAATGCTGCCTGAACACAGCATGATGGTGGTGCTCATGGCACAGCGTACTTCGCAATTAAAAGAAGGTGTAATATAACAAATAGGAGAAGGGGAAGAACAGGGTAGTGAGGTGGAACGGTGCACCCTGTTTATTATTACTATTTAATGTAGGAACCTAGGAGAACTTAGGATGAATACAACAGCGACTTTACTACAACTGGTTGCGACCAGTTTCCGCCGTTTTCATTATAGTTTGTGGTATCCAACTTTTGCACCACTCTCATACTATATATATAAAATAACAATAAATCAATACTATAGTGTTGATACTATAACTACTCAAACTATAACTATAAAATCAATCAAACACACACACACATACATAGGCTCAAGATACAAAAATACCTTTTTTTAAAGAAGAATTTATTTTCGACAAACAAAATATTGACAGATGTAGAATAAAAACTTTTAAGGTATACGTCTACAACTACGGCTTAACTTCTAATGATCCTATGATGAGTTGAGCCGGGGGTTGTATAGCTGTCTTGTTCAGAGCTTTCCAGATTTGATGTCCTTATTCATATAACTCAGGCGCGGTTGTTTAATTTATTTTTAATCGTCATCCTTTCATCTTATGGTATTAATGTACAGTGGTGTTCAACAGTTTCCGGTGACTTAAATGATTTTAAATACTTGATCTCTATTAACACCGTTCAAAGTGAGATAATATGTGATGATCTAAGCAGCGAGGAGATTTACAAATAGAGCTGCTATTGAGATAGGGCGGAGCTACAGGCAGACGGGACTAGTATTCCCCCACCACTACGCTACCCAGGGTTAGCCCAGCTCCCAACCCACCAATATTATTTTAGACTGCTGCTGATGCAAGTATAGGTAATAAAATTCCTTCAAACACAGTGTATCATTTTTTACTTTGTTAAGAGAAGTCGATAGTTGGGGTATGCAGTCATAAAGATACACAGCAATTAAAAAATAAGTTTTTTAATTTGTAATGCCAACGTTTCAACTTGCATTTCAAGCCTTCATCAGGGTTTCAGAGACAGATGTAAACAGAAAATGGGTTTCTGTTTAAACTGTGTAATATAAAGGATTTTTATTGAACATAAATGTTATAATTAATAATAAAAATTCAGACATTTCAAAGTATTGCGATCCTTTTTACGTGGAGTTTATTATAAAAAAGTAATCGCATTTTACACTATCGCGAACTAAATTTGACTAGGTACAATGAAAGAATTTTGCGTTAGGTACTTACCTATGAAAGCTAAGCTGCTTATCATTTTTAGTCCCAGTCTTGTTGTTGTTCTTACATCCAATTGCAGCACAAAAAGGCATACTTAATGTGGAATGAATTTATAAACAAAATAAAAACTCAACGAGAATAGGTTTACGTAAAAAATAAGAAATTAAAAGCAAACACTTCAAGGAAATCACCCAGCACATACATGGAGGTTAGGGTAGTATAGTGGAGGGGGAACGAATCCCATCCCCACTCCACTCGAGAATGCTCTATTGTATATCTCCTCGCTGGATCTAAGTAACAAATACACCTCATAAGTTTTCATAATCTTAACTTTCCGGCCACCCTTTGTTGTGACTGTTTGCAGAGGATTAAATCCAAGCTGACCTAATTAAGTTTATGCCTGGCACTCTGAGGCTATCGATATGTCTCCTCACGCCGGTCAGCAGCTTCGAGAAAAAATTCTCTCTCCTTCCGAGGAAGTTTAATAATCCTCCCGAGACATTTCACCTGTTATATTAACAGTAAATGACTTCCTACGCAAACTTCGTGGCGGTCATGGCCTAGAGGATCAATTAAGGAAAGAAAGGCAAAATTAAGACGCCTAAACATCGCTAAAGTCAGCCGAGTAACTGTTATTTGGAACCTCCATGAGCGTGGATTACACAGCCGAGCAGCTGTGAAGAAAACATTCCTCAGCAAGAAAAATCAGAGACCTCGCCTTGAATTTGCCCTTTAGTATTTCATTGGACTTATAATATATGGAAAAATGAGGCCTTTTTGGAAGAAATAAAATTCAGTTTAATGGCTAGTTATAGGAGACAGTATCTAATTGTAAGACGATCTAGAAACACAAGGAATACTGTACAATATCAAATACCAACTGTAATGTTTGGTGATATGAATGTAATGGTGTGGATTTTATTTTCAGCTTATAGTGTTGGAACTCGTGCTCATAAACGAACGTATGACCGGTAATATGTTCTGTAATATAATGCGAAACAATTTACTGCAATATGGGTGGGGAAAAAAATGGTTCCTGTAGCATTTTGAAGTACAATAACGACCAAAAACACATACCAGCTATTGTTATCCGGTTGCTACAGTCAAAAAAGAAGGAACGTTTTAGAGAAGCTGGCCTTTAGTTTGGACCTTAAAACGATAGAATATTTATGGCAGAAGGTGATACGGTGTTTGAAAACCGGCAAATCCCAAAATCATAATGGAATTCATCAAAAAGTCACCGAACACTGGCAGTCCATTCGACATGATAGAATTCTGGCCTTAATAAATTTTAAGCCCCGGTGGTGTTTAGCTGATATTTCTGCCAAAGGTATGGCAACTATATATTAATAAAAAATTACTGAATAAACTGTGGAATAACCTCCTAAAACTATTAAAAAGTGAAAAAATCATTGGCATAAAAGTCTTAATAAAATCCCAATTTAAAATAAATTAAACCAAAATTTAAATTTAAAAACATATGAAACGGAAGTTACGATGAAATTTCGGGTTGGCCATAAACTTAGGTACACCACTGTATGTGTCAGTAAATAGAACACTAACACCTGCTTTATTATCACTTACTTCGTTTGATTCGTATCATGATTCTCCTCTCTCTTCCATTTTCCTTTCGTTGCCTATTTTTCTTCTTCACTTTTAACTCCATGGTGTCATAAAATTTTGATGGAAGGCAAAAATTAAAAATATGGAACAGTAGAAATTACCTTCCAAACGTTTGAAAATATGAATAGAATGTATTTAACAATAATACTAATTTCTTTTAAAGCAATGTTATGCAATTCAAGATTAAGCAATTGAAAGGAACTTGTTGAAATTCAAGCATAAATAACAATAGCGTTGTGTTCTATTGTTCTTCGAGAACAGAACGTTGAGCTCAGGTAAGTAGGTAAATTCTTTTTCTCTTGAGATTTATCCAGACACAGTATCGTAAGCAGCCCGTTCCATTTCCTTTTTTGTATTTAATAATTTTATTTTAAACAATGTTTATATATCATTATTTTATTTTTATCTTTCTCATTTTTTAAATTGTTTATCTTCCTCTGCTTATGTATACCTATTTTCCAGTAAATTTTCGTTTTTACGTAGTAAACATTCAAAGTTTTAATTATTTATTTTTTATACATTTAAGCCCCATTTTAATATTTTTTAATATTTCTAAACAACTACTATTATAAATGTATATGTCTGTTAGGGATGGTCCAAACCTATATTTTTCAGTAACAGGGACGACCGATATAGGTCCAAACAAATATCCGTTACAAATACCTGTTACAAAATACCTGTTACTTGTCTCAAGGTCAGCGTCTCTCCATACTCGTAATCGTTTACCCTGTTACACTGATATTTTAGCATACCTATTACTCGTACGGTCATGTTTTCAAGGGTATAGAATTCAAATCTGAAGTCTGTTTTTCCCTCTATTTCAGAATTTTACTCTGTTAACCAATAGTTTGTCCAAAAAATCCAATTTTCGTTTGTTCGTGTTTTGATTCTAGTAATATTATTTTCTATGATTTTTTATGTGCCCTGTCGAATTTAAAAAATCTGCAAATCAATCAGTTTACCGTTGTGTGAATTATACGTGTTTTATGCCAGTTTCGTCGATCGGACTTTTTAAATATTTAACAAATCACGGTTTGTCGAATGAAAAAACTAACCTGTTATAATTAATCAACCCCACCCGACTTCCCGCGATAATTAAGTAAGTGATGGTTTAAAAAAAAAAAAAATAATAAAAAGTTGAATACCGCTTCAAGTTATCAAAACATGTATCTGGATACAGACTGATTGATCAGTCGCTGCCTATATGTTTTTATGGCTATTGTTGTCATTTGTTAACAACAAACGACGATAAAATAACTAAGACTATTTATGGATCATGTTGAGAGCATGAAGTGGACCGAATAAACTGTTTATATGTATAATTTTACCTTCTCCTAATAATATATACTTTTTTTTCTTCTATTTTTTATTCATTTATATATTTTTATTCATTTTTTTTCTCCAATCTTTATTCTATTCATTAATTAGCATATAAGTTCATTTGATAATTATTGCTTAAATTTCATCTTAACTTAATTATTTTAAATTAAAGTTAAATTACTTTAGTATTAGTCTAAAAATATCTCATGTATTATTATAAAAATAGTTTGTATAAATATTTATTTAAATATGGGTTATGTCGAGAAATATATGCATTAGAACGCGTAGAAATATATGCACCTATTGCAGTGCGCCTATTACCTTTACTGCAATGTGTAAAAACTTAAAACAATATAATAACTAAGACTAAACATTTTGGAAGTAACAAAATACAATTCTAAACTAAAAATTACAAATATTGTTTTGTTTTTCATAACTGGAAAAGGTACAAATCAAAATAAAGGTTGATGGTTTAATTAGGTCGAATTACAACATTAGAAGTATATAAACTATACCTAGCCACGGGTTGATTCGGCTATATTCGGAAAATAATGGAACGTATTTATCTCAGTAAATACCTAAGGTAAAAGTCTATGAAGTCCATTTTTTGGACAAATTTGGACGTTTTCTTCAACACGCTATGATCTACTCGAAACGCCCTGAAAGTTACTCCAAATGTCATTGTTTTATAAGATCCTAATTCTTTCTAATGATAAAACCATCACTACCAATTTTTCTTTTAGTTTTAATAGACTAGTACGAACTAGAAAGTAATTTGTTATTTGAGATTGCGAGATATAATTATCAGTAAAATTAAAAAGTTACAGGAACAATCATAATCACTAGATACGATTTCGTGCATTTTTATGTCAATTTTCATTTTAAACAAAGCATTTTCACTACGTATTTCTGAAACATTCCCACATTATCTTATTCCTAAGAGGTTATAAGGTGGAGCAAAATGGTCGGGGATTGAAATAAAATAGTTTTAATTTTTCGCCCTTGTCTGGAAATTTGGGCCATTCGTCCCACTGTGCGCCTGTTACAAAATAACATGTCCAGTATTTCTGAACCATCATTAATGTCTGTATATTTGAATAAATTATCATTAGTCTTTATTATTCTCCTCTATTTACATTAACCAAATACAGTAAATCCAAAAAAATAAAAAAAAAAAAAAAAATTCCAAATTTTAAGTAAAACTAAATGAACTAAAATTTATAAATAGTAGAAACTAAATGGCATGTAAAATCAAAATTGTTTTTACTTACAAGGGGACGTTTTGACTTGTAACTCACAGATTTGAATGCCGATATTTGTGTAGGTAGTAGATACCTATACTAGTGCAAAACTAGGGTTATAGCCGCCAATGGGCATTGGTTGCCAAAAAAAGATAACTATTGATGTCTCGACATGCTTAGAGAATTGGAGAAACGGATTTCAAACGCAGTCAGTTTTCTAAAACATGTCCAGGTCCATAATGGTGGAGTATTTCGTAACCACTACATTATATAGTAAGGCAGTTTCTTTCAATTATGCTGGATCCTGTCCATCGGAATTTCTGAAATACAGCAATGTCAACCTTATATTTGTCAAGCAGTCCTGTTCATTTCGGGATCCGGGTTGTGTGAAGACTAAGGACATGAGCCCAAGGCTAAAAGTTAAGTAACTGTGTTTCCTGCAACATTTCAGTGCCGATTGAGGAGAAGTGAATATTTTAATATATTTCTCAATCACTTTTATATCATAACACATTATAAAATCTTCAAGAATAATTTCGAAGCTGGAGAGTTAAAATAAATCCAAACTAATGTCATCAAATGCTATATAACCTAAGTTGTTAACCTACGACTTACTGCCTGCATTTATCATTTTATTGATCCCTGTTGAGCAGATCCATTATTGAGGACTCCATCAGGATAAAGGTCGTACAAGCCTGAAACGAAAGAAATTGCGCATCGTTTCCGACTATTATAATATTTATTAGAAAGTCGTCCTAAACTTCTAATTAATTACAAACGATTCGTTTATGTGTCTATATTTAGAAGTATTTTAAAGTCCGGATTTCAGCTTTGGGGCCAAAATCATATTCTATCCAATTCTTACAATCTAAAGTCCTACGGATAATCGTCAATGGCGCTTACTATATCACCAATACATGGATCCATAATTATAGTTCGGGCGCACCCGCTGTTAGCTAACCGGTCCTGATGTCAACCAGTTTGGTTCAAGAACAATTGTAGGTTGAGTAGAGTCATTCTCTTCTTTAACATTAATAATTTTATCCTCCTGAGCATAGCAATTTTACAGCATGTTCTCAGGAATTTATTTTTGTGAATGGCACCAAATACCACATCAGTAAGAGTCGGTAGCTGGAATATTGCAACCCAGAGGGGTTTTAGTGTGCTTTGCCTTATGACCACATCCTCGGTGATATGTTCCTTGCTCTCCGTATTTACTAATTGCGTGTAAAATTCTTATTCTTATTTTTTATTATTTTTTTTTTTTTATTTGTTATTTGTTTATTAATACAAAATATCACAAATAATGTTTTTATGTTACTAGTTTTTAGACTACTGTAACTTTTTAAAAGTTTGTATGTTTGATAATATTATCTAACGTGATTATTAAATATGTTTATGGCAAATTGAATTTGACAATATAATTTAATTGCAATATTTGAATAATTAATTTAATAATGGTTGTAGATTGAGGTGAGTTAATTATTATTATTATCCACAGCGCTACAGACCTAGTCAGGCCTTGGCTTTACAAAGAACCGAGAGCCATTCCTGTCTATCTTCCGCCTTCCTCTTCCAACCATTCATTCCCTGTCTTTTTAGGTCATCCTGGACGCTGTCCTCAGCCTTGGTCTCCTTTTCACTCATTTTTGCTCCCGGCCTGCCGTACATCATCTTTTATGGGAGCCTGTCTTCGGTTATTCTTTGTACATGTCCAAGCCGCGTGAGTTAGTACTAATTATAAATTATGTGATAAGGTTTTGTTTGTTATTCTATATTGTTTATCACATAATTCATGTGATTCACTTTAAAAAGAGCCAGAAACCAGGTTTACATAATCAGACCCTGATGACATCAAGCACTGGAAAAAAATGGGAGGAACTTGATACGGTAGGGCCAATCCCAAGAAACATCGAGAGAGCTGAAGCCGGTTGCACGGTTTCGACTAATCACAGGACACGACTACTTGCAAGCCCTCTTGCACCGCATTGGTCTTGCTGACAGTGACTTTTGCCCGTTATGCATGGACGGAGATCATCTGAGGGTTTGCACTGCTCTCAACTACCCAGAAGTAGACATAAATCGATACTGGGAGGCCCGTCGTCAGATTGCTAAACTGCCACAGACGGGCGTTGGATAAAGAAAAATAAAATAAAACATAATTTATTTAAATGTATTATTAGTTTATAAATGTAGGAGGTGCTCTAGCACGGTAAGTATGGAAAATCAGGTCGGTGAAACCGTTTAAATACCTAGGGGAACTTGTAAATTACAATGCGGGACATACAAGCAACATGGAGTAGGGAAGTGAAATTGAATAAATTATAGTTCTTAGCTAGGAATTTTATTCATCATCATAGTTGGTGCAACAATCCTTAAGAGGGGCCTTTATAGATTTGAAGGGGAGTGCAAAGAAGCTTAGAATCGTCATCAGCGAGCAGAAGATACAACATATGCGTGTTTGCGGAGGGGATATCCTAGAGCCATTCTTAGAAATAGTAACCTGAAAAGTCCAGCAGGTTGAATCGTTCATCTGTATTTGCTCAGAACTTAGTTCAAGATATGACCTCGGCATAAAAATAGGAAACATTTATCAATGGCCTTGCTGCGAGAGAGGTTTCTCAAGTCGTTCAAAGTCTTCATTTGAACCGGACCCTTCTCGAATTTCGCATCAGGAATATTGACACTACTTAAAAGAATCGTAAAGTCCATGGTACTCTCAGTTGTTTATTAATGAACAGTAGACTGACTATAATATCTGTGGAAGATGCATGATCCATCATCACTCTGCCTCTTTATTAGAGCGATAGATATGAATAGCCTAGCTTTTCCATACGACTCACATATTATTGCTTCAGCGTGCAACCTTATAAAAACATTAATTTTCATTGCTTCTACAGCAACCCACGACCTTGGGATGGAAATTAACCTTGACAAATGCTTTAGCAATTCTCGTTTCTCCATATACGGTATCAATCTGAACCCATAGCGTATTCTTGAAAGTAGGAAGTATCTAGAGTCCCAATTCATTATGGATAATCGTAATGGGGACCGTGTACTTCGATGCCAGCGCTCCCGGTGGCATTTTGGTAACTAGGGGATGAACTCGGAAAATTATTATATTTTTAAACAAAATAAATTACTTTTGCGTTTCTCTCGCACAACCAATATTTACAAATCATAAATGAAAAGAAAGAGAATTGCCAAGAACAGTACGAAATACCTTTAAACTCAATAAATAATAGCTGTTCGTTAAGAAAATTGTTTTGTATTCTATGCTTATGTGTTATTGGTTGCGTATATAAATCCTTTATTCCTCCAATGGAATCAATTAATTTACACCACAGGGGAAAAAAATGGGATAGGAACAAACTCCTACAAGGATTGAATAAAAAGTTTCTTATAGCATAACTCACGACTAAAATATTAAAGCTTTTCATTATAACTAAAATATTAAATAATATTACACCAAATAACACTAACCATTCGAAAACTTCCATGGAGTTAAATAGAATTGGTCCAATTTTGGCAACAAACGTTAAATTTGTGGTGTCATTTGTTGAATGTATGGTAAAAAAAAAAAAAAAAAAAAAAACGTTTTTTTATTACATATATATATATATATATTTATATAAATAATAAAAACATAATTCAGACAAGTTGAAAACCCGGTAACAAACGTCAAGTTATTAAAGGCTTTTTTCTCTTAAAATTCAGTTAAAAATCAAGGAAGCGGAAATTTGAGCAACCGACTCAGGTATGTATTCTCAAACAGTGCGGCAATGTTGATGTTGATCCTAGTATGCCAAAGAACATGAGTAATTAACTTAAGGATTTTAAGGTTGCATGAGTTTTTTGGAAAGCTAAATTGCCATTTTATTTGAAAATGGCCCATTTATCAGCAGAAATGTTAGGTAGCTGTGTTATATCGATTTAAATGTATCAATTGTCTGGAACATATGTTTTTTCAATTGTCTCTTTTTATGATTTATGTTTTTGGTTAAATTGTTTATGTGGTTAACAAATGAAGTTTGAGATGAAGCAAAGTGTTAATTATATATGTTTTATAGACATAGGACAAAGGCGACGAGGATGGGATCTCTTTAGCTAAACCTGATGAATAAAAGTTGCAGGGTGAGTGTTTTTCTTCAATTTGTTCAAATTCGATTACAAATATGAGTGAAGGGGAGCGATTAATTAATCGTTGAGCGATTGAGGGGATTTTTTTATAGTCAATATACATTTGTTTAAGCCAGAGGACCTGACGCTTTGGTGATTTATTAGATTTGGATTGCCACTAATGAAGAAGTCACCGAACAGCAGTACAGACTTTTAGATGTTAAGAATTAACCTGTTGGGTATTGTAAAGGTGAATTTTCGCAAGCTACCGACTTATCAGCTATGGTTTCTAAGAAAAATAAACAATTCGGATATCCAAGTTCTGGAGCTGAGAAAAAACGATGTTCAGTTTGCGTTTATTCTAACCACGAATTTTCACTGTATCAATTCAAAGACTATTCCGCTCCCACCATCCACCCCACCAGGATGATAAAACCGGCATGAATTTCCACTCGATTCTTTTAAATGAACTGAAAAGAAAAAATTTAGAATTATCCACAAAATTCATTGTATTCGCAGCACCAACAAATTTTGTACTGTTGTCACTGTAAATGACCCTTAGACGTCCTCAAATATCGACAAAGCGTCTAAGGGTTTGCAAGAAGGATTCTGTGGATATTGATGTTCCAAACGAATGGCTCTATATAAACGAAAACACAAATTTTCTTCTTCAGTTTAAGATACAATGGATTAGCAACAACACCCGTGACTTCAAAAACTGCTACTTCCTTCACTTGGTCTATTGTTAACGCTGATGGTTCTGCTTAAGTCTTTTAGCTATTTGTTTTCTACATGTAACGCATTTACGTACCATTGACCTAATCAGTCTTCGCCCACCAATGATCCAAATTTTTTTCCTATGTGGTGCTAATAACGCTTGAACTCCTAACTGGTATTCTTGATGAGCCTCTATAACCAATCATTGCACCACTGGGTGATTACTAAATAAAATTATTGGATTTCGAAAGTCAAAGGTATCTTCTTTTGAAGCAATTTTAGATTTAGTCCAAATAGTGCCATTTCGATATGTATATTATAAGTATATAAGTGCCATCTTACATAATTATAATTTTTTTTCGTTATTTTCACATGTTGAAAGTCTTATTGAACCAACACAGTTCTCTCATTTAATTATTTCTGGTGTAGTTAATTCTTTTTTCAACATTCTTTCATCTGTGTCGCTTGAGGCTTGAGACCAACAGTTTCATAAAATCTGTAAATCCAACTAAACCTACGAACGATACTTTCATACCTGGCGAGGTCTCTGTAGTACCAATCAGTATCGTCACTGCAATCAAATATAGATGCAACTAAAGCTTTCCTGCTTTCTTCAATGATAATATCTTCATCAAACTGAGGTATTGTGGATGGCCATTCAAAGGGACGCGTTTTGAGCCAGTCTGGACCCTCCCACCATTTTTTCGTTTACCAACAGTTTCGCTGAACATCCTCGAGAAGGAAGATCTGCTGGGTTACATGCATGATTCCATTTATCATTCGATGTGAGAGCACTTATTTCATCTACTCTGTTTCTTACAAATGTTGTCCATTGATCATCTCTCTGAATCCTTGCCAACACAGTACTGCTGAATTGAATCCATATCCTTCCAAAGACTTTACCATGAATGCGTGTAGCCTGGCTCCTACTAGCGCTGCAAGAAGTTCTAGCCTTGGGATTGAATTTACCTTTTTTGATGGTGCGATGCTACTCTTTGCTGATAATAATCGAAAGTTCACAGCTCCATTAACAAACCGTTCTGGTTTGTCAGGTTTGAAACCGTCAAGCCACATCCGTCGATAATCTGCCCGTGTGTGGGGCAAATCCGTCGGATCTAGGACCGAAACAGATCAGATACCACGGGTCCAAATTTACGAGCATGTACCTCGGTTTTCTGAAATCCACTACGGATCTAGTGTGCTAGTTCCCCTGGGTAAGTGATGTGCATGCGGGTGAATTTGGGTACCTCTCGTCAAATTGCTGCCCTTGCCGGTGGTATGTGTGGAGTGTATCATGTCTTAATGGAAAGGAGAAATCCGCAAAGTAAAAAAGAACTTTGGAGGGGGGCATAAGCCCAAGTTCCACACTGATGGATTGAATTCAAATAAAAATTAAATTTCATACTGAAATTGGTTTTAATGTTAATTAACTATTATTTATACTTGTTATCAATGATTAACCATAAAAACCTAAGTGCTTAATTAAATAAGATTTTTATGAATGAATGAATGAATAATGAATGATTTATTTTATTTCGACATTATTGTTTGTTCTCTGGAATGTCAGAATATGATGTTTTGATGATCATTATAATTATTTTTCCATTTGCCATAAAAATTTAAGGGCCTAGTTCTATTAAGAAAAGGTTTAAATAAAACTGGAAAATGGTTCAACCTACATGAAAAAAGACTAAAAATATATAGAAAAGGGATATACAGGGTATCCCGAATTTAAATGGCAAAACTTCAGGAACTTATAGGGGACCGAAAAACTAAGACAAAAAGGCTTTTAGAGATTTGCTCGTTTTTGCTTATTTTTAGAGAAAATCGCAAAAAAAGAAACAAAACAAAAATGTTACAGGTAGCGATTATAACCTTTCAAAGTTCGTCAGGCTAGGCAGTGAGATATGTAAACACTTAATGTTATCCTTTACATTCTTTTATTGGTTTACATTTTGGCTTCCTTCTAGGATTATAATTCCTAAATCAGCCTTCAGTCAGTTACTCAGATATTTTTGTATGAATAGCATCAGCCGCAATGCCGCATAAATATTCTAATGTTGATTACGTTGATATGATTTTTGTGTATGGTTTCTGTAACGATAATGCTTTAGAAGCGGTGCGGGAGTATGCATGCTGATTTCCAAATAATCAATATTTTTTTTATTTATTTGCAAAAGATATTTCTTGTACAAATAACATACGAAATAAAACAATTATTTTTTTTGTCTAGCAGCACTAGGACTTTGTATAGATAATATTAAATTATATAAGTACTACAAATATAAAGAAATAGTTTAGACACTTTTACCTATATATATATATAAAAAAAAAAATATATATATATATAAAATAAAATAATAATAATATAAAAAAAATAATTATCAACTTAATAACAAGATCAATGCAATTACAAGGTATACAGAATTACAGATTTATAACTTCCCACCAAGTCATATTTAGTCATTATTGAATTTAATTAAAGGTTAAGAGAATCAGAGAATCAGTGACCCAGTAATTTAGAAAAGAACCACAATAAGACCATAGTCAGAACCCTATTCCAAAAATAAAAAAAACATTTAGCTTTTCAGTCAATGGCACAACATTAATTTTTTAATACAATCTACATTTAAGATTTCCTCTATAGGCAATGATTCAGAAATGTATGTACCTAAGAATTTTTTCCTCTGCTCTTCAAATTTGATGCACTGAGTAAGAAAATGGCTCAAGGGATCCGACACCAAACCACCGCAGGCCATGCAGGCTTCGCTGGATTTCATAATTAGTGTTGTTTCCTTTATAAACACCTTTAGGTAATCCCCGCTTGAGACTCTTAGGCGACCCACAACTCTGATTTTCTTAAAATTTGTCTGAAACAGCATGTAATCTTCCGGGCTTGCTATATTAAAATTGCATATTTTTCTATACCTAGGGTTGTTGGTGGAATTCCAAATTCTGTTTACATCCTTTGAAAACTGATGGTTCTTCATCTTTTCTAGGATGTCTTCTTTAAACGTGCTCAGTCCTTGGGGTAGTACTCTTGAGAACAAGTTTTGACAACCCAACTCCACTGCAATCGATTTTACTTGGGTCACCCAATTGTATGCTTCGTCAGACTTTCCTTCAGATACCTCAAGGGTAAGAAGTCTATTAAAACATTGCCTGGGTAAGCGCCCTTCCTCCATCAAGCTCAACTTTGTCCAGTAGTTGACAACTTTTTTCAGCACTTGAACACTGAGTGGATACTTCCCGCATTCTAGGCGTGTGATATAGTTCGGCGTACATCTTGGCCACTGAAGCAATGACTTAAAAAAATTGACTTGGCCTTTCTCTATTACTTCCAGGTAACGAAGACCCCATATTTCAGCGGCATAAAGTAGAGTTGATGCCACACTTGAGTCAAAGAGTCTGGTTTTAGTCTCCCAAGAGTCACTCCTGCCATTCCTTAAAATCTCCAACACCCTAGTCATTACAATGGAAGACCTCTGCATAAAGTAATCAGCAGCTTTCTCAAATCGTCCTGATGAGGTAAAGGGCACTCCCAGATAAGTGTAGCTCTTTGTATATTCTAACCGTGTTTTCTGCCAATGTAGGGGCTTTAGTTTCTTCATCTTTGGGGATTTGTGGAACACCAAAATTTTGGATTTGGCTGGGTTTAGTGTTAGCAGATTCTCATTGCAATAGTCACTAAGTATGTTGAGGTTCCTTTGTGCACCATGCCAGGAATTGCTAAGGATGACGATATCATCCGCTAACAAAAGCAACATTACATCGTGACCATGGTCAATGCCAATACCTACAGCCTCTCGGATACGAAAGAATTCAGTAATGTCCGACGCAAATAGAACAAACAGAGTAGGACTAAAACTTTCTCCTTGGAGTAAGCCTGAGGTTATGTCAATCTCTTCTGAAAGCTCCCTTTCCCCCTTAATTCTCATTGAGGACTGATCATATAGTTTTTTTTAGTAACCTGATCATTTTTCCTCCCATTCCAAGTTTAAAAAGTTTCTCCCATAATAGCATATGGTTGATAGAGTCAAGAGCTTTCCTGAGGTCTACAAACACTGCATAAACATAGCTTCCTTTTGTCCTAAGATTTATACTAATTACTGAATACAGAGTGAATAAATGGTCGATACATCCTCTGCCCGATCTGAAATCCGCCTGCTCCTCTGGTATCAACTTTTCTGCTTCTGCCCAACTCGTAATCCTGTTCCTCAGAATGCTGGTAAATAACTTCATAATCGTATTGAGCAATGCTATTCCTCTATAATTATTTGGGTCCTTTTTATCACCTTTTTTGTAGAGGAGGTGAAGGTTGGCTTTAGCCCATAATTGTGGGATTTCTTCTGAGTTCAGTACCACGTTAAATAAGTTTAACAGATAATGCTCCCAAGAAGGGTTGAGATGCTTGATAACTTCATAAGTAATATTATCGGGGCCTGGGGATTTTCTGTTTTTACTGGCACGGATATTGTACTGTAGTTCCTCCAATGAGATATCCATATCAAGCAGCGGATGCGACACAGAGTAAAACCTTATGTCCTGGATAACTTTTTGACCATACAAAGTCCGGTAATAGCTGGTCCAATCTTCAAGATTAATTTCGTTACTCGGGTTTTTAAATGGCTTCAGGGTATTTACAGTTCTCCAGAACTGTCTGCTGTTCCTCACATTTCTCAGGTCAGTTATGACTTGTATGCGAAAATCCGTCTTCTTTCTTTTTATTAGTCTTCTGTATTCTTCTCTAACTTGAAGGTAATCCGTTAGAGAATCAGGCAGTGAGCTATTCTTCTGTATTGTTCTTTGCAGCTTTTTCAGTCTTCTTTTATATATACTGCATTCCTGATCAAACCATTGATGCATTGGGTAGTGATTAGTTTGGGTGACCTGCTTTATGTACATTAGTCCTGTTTCTAATAAGTTATCGTACATTGTTTGCTTAAAGTTATCATAAACAAGGTTCACATCTTCTGAATGGAAATAAATTTTTTCTGAGCACGAAATTTTATCAGAGAACAGGTATGCTTTTTCCTCATCCCAATCTTTTTTCGGTTTTTTATGAGTTTTGGGCTTATTCCTATCAAAATATTGTATGGAGGTGACGCAAGCCATGTGATCCAAGGTATCCGACATGTTAAAAATTTCCATATCCAAAAATGGGTCCAGGAGGTTTTCATTTATCCAAACCAAGTCTATTATAGATCTTCCTTTGGTTGTGATGAATGAGAATTTGCTCGGTCTGTCCGACACACTACGACCATTGCAAAGAATCATTCCCTGTGATTCCAAAGCTTCAACTAGAAGTTTGCCTCGCCTATTTACTTGGTTGTGACAGGATAATCTTTTGCTGTAAAGGCATGTTCCCTCTAAGAACTCCTTATCTAGACCATTAAGCTCACCTACATGCCCATTGAAGTCACCATTTAGAATAACATAGCTATAAAGATAGTTAGATTTAAAGCAAGTGATTACTGCATGAAGTTCATCTAAGCAGGAACTAATATCGCTGTTTGGGGGCAGGTAAATATTTCCTATTGTTAATGGTATATTAGCTAGTTGTGCTTTCAAAAATAACCAAAAACGGCTCCTCGCCAATATCGTAGTGCCTCCAGCAATGCTATCATGAATCAATGTAGCTAATCCCCCACTGGCTCTGCCTGTTAAATGTATTTTTATTGCAGGGGAACAGAATGGAACGTAATCAGACAGCCACCGTGGTACTTTAAAATCACCAGTTAACCAGATTTCAACTAAACATATAATTTTATTTTTACGAATGACGTCCGATTCCTTACCTAAATACCCTAAATTTTTGTAACCACTAATATTGCAAAATAAAACTTGTAACACTTCTATATAATCATTTTTTCCAGTTGAATGAGTTAGCCCTTTCAGTTCAGTATTTTGAGATATCAATGAGATGGAGGGGTGTGGTCAAGATGAATTTTGTAATGATGAGCTTCGTGGCCTGAATTTGTACTCTTTCAACTTTTTTTCCATTTTTCTCCGTTTTGTTATTTGAAGAAGTTCCGATTCCTTCTGGCTGTCACCCAAGTCCTCCAATAATGTTTCTACCTCATTAAGCCGATAAACAGTACCCCTTATTTTAAAAAGTCCTTTTCTGTAAGACGTATGAGGGTCAATACACTTAAGTTTATTTATGGTATTAAAGATTTTTTTACCTAGTTCCCTTTCTTCTGGGGTTTTATCATGGTTTATGAAGATATTTTTGGACCTAAGGGTATCTTTGCTTTTAAAAATTTCATATTTTATGGAATTACTATTTAGTGAAACGAGTATAGGTCCCTTACCTATCTCTAAAACAACTGCTTACCGCATAATCTGGCAGTACTACATTAACACTATCTAAAGCATCCCTCACTTTTTTTATTACATCTTCATTTTCTGTAACAGGGATATTGTGAATAATGAAGTTATTTCGGCGTAGTTGCCGCTTGAGGAATTGTATCTCCTTCTCCAGGCTGTCATTTTTTTGTTCTAACTTTACGCAAGTTTTTTTTAAAGGAGTCTAGCTCCATAATTGCATCAGCCACAAGTTTATTGTTTGTTTCAAGATTGGCATTCATTTCCTTAAGGACCTGCATTATTTCATCATTAGAACACACCATTGTGATCGCGATGTATTTTCTTGAGGATTTCAACGACAGTATACCTTTAATGACTGGGAAGGCACTGAATTATTCTGATAGTACGTCGGCAGTTGGGTGGGGCTGACATGCGCAGTATTTATCAATAGGGCTCCACTCACCTGCTTCTATTGACTTTCCTATCGAACTTTACTCCAATATGAAAACCCGTAGCAAGTTCCACTTGTCACAGAACCTCACCGCCCTAATATCAGAAGTCACTATAACAATTTTTAGCCGCTAAAAACACTTATGTCTAGAACTATTAGGACCGTTAACACAGAGACGACACGAACGTGGCACTAGCGCTAACTAGACTCCAAATAGATTTCCAAATAGAAGAGTGCCTAATTGACACGTCTTTTCGTTAACTTTTAATAGACTACGAGAGACTGGGTCATTCTTAATACGTAATGAAGGCGACCAATTCCAGGCAGCAATAAGAGCAGATTATCGGAAAGAAATTGTGTCCAACGCCACTTCGATAACAATCCTGAGACTAGCATCCGAAGAGCATCTGCTGCATTAGCAATATCGCGGCAAGCAATATGGCGAACTTTGAAAGGTGATAAACGCTACCCATACCATCTTCAAAAAGTTCAGAATTTATTACCTCAAGATTATGTTAAGAGATTGAATTTTAGTAACTGGTTTCTTGACAAAATTCGCGATGATAATTTATTTCCTGTTCATTGCATTTCTGTTCATATAATCTTTGTGGTTCAGTTGCCACAGACAGGGTCTCTCTTTATAAGCTTCTATCAAAGCTTCTATAGCCTTGTCACTCCACTTCTCTTCACTTGTCTTTCTTTTGCACATTTTACTTTCCCCATTATACACGTCTACTACACACGTCGCTCGACAACTGCAAAATCCGAGCGTTAAGGGGTTTGGCGGTCCCTTCCCGACGGACCTGTGATTCACAGATAAATCTGCCCGTGAGGGAGGGAACGCTCAGATCCCGGCCCGCCAGATCCGATCCGTCACTGATTGAGCCCGCCCTGTTCTCCACTAACGCACGGATTTCAAAACCGAAACTCCCTGGAAACAACCCTTACAGTCCGCGCCCTTAAGACCGTGCTTCCCCACTAACGCACGGATTTAGAGACGGATTTACTCAGAGATATTGAGATCCGTCGGAGAAATCTGTTCGTGTATGGCTAGCTAATGTTTGCAAGTAGAGGTAATCCGTGGGCCCATCTCATAAAACGCTTCATAATATCTGAATCTACCTCTTGATCCCAGCCATAATTGCGTTCAAAACGTAATTGTAACAATAGTTTGGGCTCTAAAAAAACTGGGCATATAAATCCTATTGGATCGTAAATCCGATTTGCAATTGTTAACATTATTCGCTTGATAATTACTTCATCTTCTGGCCTCTCCAAACAAAATTCACACCCATGAATCATGTCACTATGAGGATGCCAAACTAGTCTTAACATATTTACTAGCTTTGCTGTAATATGTTGCTATAATATGCTATTTGATTTTCCGAATTAACAGAACTGTATATCCATCCTCGTAAATCAAAATTTACCTGTTTCATAACCGCAGTTTCCCACACTACAAAGGTATCTAGTTCAGCTTTTGATTCACTCGCTACACAGTTATCAACATATAAACTTTTCGTTAATTTATTAACAACATATATGTAGTCACTATTATTATCTACCAATGACTGAAGATGGTATCTAATAACAACTGTAAGTAGGAAAGGGCTAGTTGTCACACCAAACACGAATCTGCAATGTTAGAAAACTATCATTTTTCCATTTTCATCTTTCCAAATAAATTTCAGAAACTGGCGGTCCTTTTACTTTCGGTGGCATCCATTATTCCTATTCCATCTAATGCCTATAACTGAGATACATCTGCTCCTTTAACAAACATTGATAAAATGTAAACTTGTTGAACCTTGCCCATTAAGGTCCAGCCTAAATCTCTTTCAACGGCTTCTGGTCCACATTCTAATATCAGGCTTTTCTCCGTGAGAAGCCTTCCAGCATTGTCCGCTCCAATCAGTATTTCAACAGGTTTGTGATTGTCGTAGACATCTGACAATTTTACTCCAGCAGCAACCAATTCATTAATCCAAAGCCCTTCCGTTATATGTGTAATATCTTCGCAAATAATTAGCTGATCTAAAACATCAAAATTACAACTGTAGTTACCTTGTAAACTTTGTAAATATATTTTATAAACCTTATGCTTATACTGCTGAGTACTACCGCTGTCAAAAAGAGAATGAACTAATACCTGTTCTCCTGTTGCTTCTTAACCCATTTCTGAAGCAGTACTTTTTAATATATGTGATCCTTGTCTACCTGAATCAATAATAGCTCTTGCATTGTGTGTCTTACCCCTTACTTGAACAATTAAAGTTTGAAGGAATCTATCTACCTAATTCGGCACTACAACCCTCTAAGGAGTCATGGCCTCCGCCAACAGCAACCGCCGTGCGTTTCTGTCTTGTGCTGCCACCATCCAGTTTCTCACGCCCAGTCCCCTGGCATCCCTGTCCACACAGTCTCTCCATCTTAACTTGGGTCTTCCAATGGGTCGGCATCCATGCAGGATCTCTGAAAGAACTTTTCTCGGGATCTTATCCTCTGTCATCCTTGCAACATGACCCGCCCATCTAAGTCGCTCTACTTTAATGAATTTAACGACATCCGGCTCATTATACCTGTCGTAAACTTCTTTATTCTTTCGGCGCCGCCATTCCCCATCAACAAGAACTGAGCCATAAATTTTTCTGAGTATTTTTCTTTCAAATATAAGGAGAGCCAGCTCCTCTGCTTTTGTGGTTGTCCAGGTCTCAGACCCGTGTGTCAAAACAGGTCGGATAAGCGTTTTATACAGAATTGTTTTGCTACGCTGGGTCACTAAGTGGCTTCTCATGTGACATCTTAGCCCAAAGTAGCACTGGTTAGCAACCAATATTTTCTTTTTTATTTTTGTCCCTATTTGGTTATTGCTTGTGACCAACGATCCCAGGTATGTAAACTGGGATACCTGTTCGAACTTGTAACCACCGAATCGAACCATGACGCCTTCTTGTACTGGGGTCTCCTGGGTTATCATGTATTTGGTTTTTTCCCCGTTAACAACCAAACCCAGTTTCTTGGCTGCAGCTTCCAGTTCTAAAAAGTATTGGGCTACCACCTGCTGAGAGCGTCCAATTGCAGTGGCTCACAGTGAAATTGATACACCCTGTAGAGAGAAAGAAAATATAAAGAAAAACATAAACGGCTGCAGGAAACAAATCCAGAAATTCATCAACAAATTCCTTTATATCAATATTTAATTAGTGCGAAAAAAAAAAAATTAAAATATTCAACTTTGTTTATTTAAAAAAAATAACAAACGAAATATGAACAAGAATTTCACCTCACAGTCAAAATGATACACCTCACTTCTCATTAATTTTTGAATAGTATTAATTTAGTTCAACACCTTGAACGCAAGTATTTACTTTCGACCACTTCTTTTAGTCTGTTTGGAATGGAGTTGACCATTTCTTTTTTTATCGATCCCGGGCTTATCTTGCTCCATTCTTCGAGTGGATATTTTTTAAATTCTTCTTTTCTGGATACCTTATGTTTTCTAATTTTTCCTGCAAGTGATGTCATATTTATTTCTGGTGTCTTTACTGGAGTTTAAAATAAATTGGGGCATTTATAAAGGAGCCATTCCTTAACTAACATAGTTGAGAGTCTGGTGTCATTATCCCGGTAAAAACAAAACTTATCTTTGAGCCACATCTTTTTCAAAGTTTGTTTCAAGATTCCTCTCAAAAAGCCTTCGTAAACATGCTTGTTAACTAGTCCATCAATAAAATGAAGATTAACCACACTAGAAGCCGCCATACACCCCCACATCATAACACTCCTACCTCAATGTTTCACAGTTTTGTGTAATTTTTTTTTTCGTTGGCTCTTTTCCTATTTCCTTCAAACATAACAACGGCAATCGGACCCAAAAATATTAAATTTACTTCCATCAGCAAATATTAGGGTTGTCCAAAACTCAGGGTCCTGCAGTAAATATTCATTTAGAAATTGTATCCTAACTGCTTGATTTTGTTTTTTTCTGATGAATATTTTCTCCGAGCTACTAGTCCATGAAATTTATTTTTGCTTAGAGCACATCGCACTGTTTCTACACTTACTGGCTTACCTAAGCGTTTAGGTACTTTTGTGGCTATTTGGGTGCACTCAAACGTGGATTTCTTTTAATTTCCATAACGATCTAAGTCTCATCCCTATCAGTTGAAATGTTTATAGTGCTTTTCCTTCGAGGGTCTCTCCACTATATGCAGGACAGTTAAACAGCTTTTTAAAATAATTTCGGCTATTTGATTTGAAGATTTTCCGCTATTGAAATGTTGAATGACTAACTCACGTTTCTTTAATGTTCTATGTTCCCCCATCATCGAAAAAAGTTCAAACTCATGGCAGATTTTGTTCAAATCGTTCTGAAAAGAGCCAAATACTTTCGACACAAGAGTTTAACTAATGTAAATTACTTTAAACAAATATTGGGAAAAGGAAAGGTGTATCATTTTCACTGTGAGATAAGTAATCGTGAACAAATGAGTTTTATTTTTATAATTATATTCCTGCTTACTTTTATATGTTTATATACAAAGTGCATACTACTAGGATGTTTAGTGATCACTAAACATTAATTTTTTTTTTTATGTAATATGATTTGAACTATTCATTTATTCAAAGAAATCTAGAAATATCCTGGTGTATCATTTTGACTGGGAGCCACTGTATGTCGATGTCATCTGCGAATGCGAGGATCTGCACCATTCTATTCCATATTTTCCCTGTTGTTTGGGTGCTGGTATCTCAGACAGCTTTTTCCAGTGCAAGAAGAAACAGTAGGCATGCCAGAGCATCACCTTGTCCCAGGCCTCTTTCTGATGTAAACTCTTCTGAGGTGCTGCCACGGATTTTCACGACACAATTCACCTTTTCCATGGTTAGCTTTATGAGTCTTATAAGCTTTATCGGGATTCTGAACTGCATTAATGCTTCATACAGCTTTTCATGGTCAATAGTGTCATACGCTGATTTAAAGTCGACGAAAAGGTGGTGAGTTTTGATATTGTACTCACGACCTCTTTCCAGGATTGTCCTTCAGGCAGAATATCTGGTCCTTCCCTGTCTAGTGGTCCGGGTAGTGGTCTAGTTCTCGCTCTGCAAACAGAAGAAGTCACTGGAGCTGCATGTTTGATAGAATTTTATAGGCACAAGGGAGTAGAGCAATACCCCGATAGCATTTCAATACTCTTTCAGTTTGAAGGAATACGCCCTTAAAATTAAGTTGGTCCAAGCTAGTTAAGGTTTTATCAGTCTCGACTTTTGTGTCACCTTCAGGTAAAGGCGTAGTTGTCGTTTTATCAGAGTCATGTTGCATATGAAGTTCTGAACACATAATAGGATAGTGGCCCTTTATACAAACTATACATGTTTGCCGTGACCTACAAAATCTTACTTTTATGATTTCCAACTTATTTTCTAACGGCATATCTCTAGCCTTAAAACAATCTGAAAAGGTGTGCTTTTTACTATAAAAAAACAAACATTTGCTCTTACTGAAAATCTTCTTTTTAGTTTTAATTGAACTAATTTCATTAACCAATAAGCCAGGTGCAGTTGGTGTTATGCCTTTTGGAGAGGGGGTCCTCTTGTATTTCTGAAAATCACCTATTTTATTTTTAGTGACATTAGAACCAAAACCAGGCATTACTAACGTTATCTTTTCTTCAGATTCTACTTCGGATTTGATAAAATTCAACTAACCCATCAAACTACCATATTTGATACCAGTAACCACTAAATCATTTGTTCTTTGCTAAAACAAATTGGAAAGTGCATCCACTAAATCATTTGTTCTTTGCCAAAACAAATTGGAAAGTACGTCAGTCATGATCGATGGGATCCCGAAATGAAGAGTTGCGGACTAGAGTCTTCAAAGCACTAGAAAAGCTTCGAGAAGCAGGACTCGCTGTGTCTATAAAGAAATGAGAGATTGGTAAGACCTCAATCGAATATCTTGGTTTTAGAATAGATCTTCAGGGGTTATATTCCAAAGATGACAAGGTTCGTGCAATTTTGTAAGCCCCGATACCGAATGATGTTAAGGAACTCCTACGCTTTTTACTCCCAAAAATCGTTGGAGAAATATCTTTTCCGGGAATAGTGTAGCGATTATTTGAATTTTCAGATATTCATCTGGTACTTAACCACTCATAAAGCTTCTTTAATCAAAAGTTACTATTGGTACGACGTCACAACCAGGAGCCTTCTTCCTAACTTCTATCAAGCTCAATACTCAAACATTTTGACATCGTTGCATGAGTTCAAGAACTGATTACAAACAACGGCCGTTTTGAGTGTTGTGGATAAATGTCAAAACCGGTATTTTTTTGATTAATTCAGAATTTCTTTTCACCGATTATGGCTGCATCTTCTGTGTCAGCTTCTAAATTAAATCTTGAAAAACTAGAATACTCTGTTCATAAATTCTCTAGCTATTCACCGAATTATCACCCATGGTAGGTCATTTATAGCTTATCCTTTATTTACGTAGCATTATGATATGTTCTGGAACATTTTCTTTATCTCAATATTCAAATTATATCTAATAGGTCTCCTATGCTATTGTAGTACTTGGTATTCTTTATACAGCTTTTTACTTAAATATAACGTTTTTCCCTTACAACCATTTTATTCAACATTGAATATATATGAAATATCTTTAGTGATATATGTACTTTGTCTCTAATTAATATATGAAAAATATCTAAATCTTTGCTCACATCTTGATATTTTTTACCCAAAAACTCCTATATTAGTTGTGTTTAAATGTACTGTATGCAATCAATGAAAATGAACCAAAAAGAGTTGATTATTTTTTTATCATTGAAGAATTATGCTCTGTTGACTTACTTGTTTCTGAGATGATAGTTTAATTCAGATGCTGGACTGGTAGCTGTTCAGTTCAATAGTTTAATTTTCAACCACAGGATGAGGAAAATCAAGTCATTTTCAGTGCAGTGTTTTGTACTAAACCTGGACTCTATGATTTATGTTGCTACAATTTTTTATGCAATTAATCTTTAAATTAAGTGTTCAATCTTAACTTAATCAGCTAAGTTTTATATATTTTCTGCTAAATTAGATTCCGATCGTTTCACCAAGAACACTTTCACCTTACATTTATAAATAGATTTTATAAAATCCTAGGAATTATTTTTAGGCCATTGAATAGCTTGTAAATTAACCTATAAATTAACCTGTAAATTAACCTATCTATAATTATTTAGGTATTCCTTTACTTTAATAGCTTGGCTCATGTTCCCACTTGAAACACCTTATCACAAAGTTACTTTTGTTTCGATGTTTTCTCTGAAAATCTTCAATGTTGAAATCTTAATTATAGGATTATATCATGAGTGAAACCTCAGAGTATCAGAATCAGTCAAACGGGGCTGTAGTTTAAAACAACATTTAATTTTTAATTAAAAGATATTAATAACTCCTAGTCTATATTCACGATCCTTTGAAAATCTGCTTAGAACATGAGATGACTTTTGAAACTAGTACTCAGCACTTATTTTAATTAAAGTTCCCCTGATCTGGTAAAAAATTGTCAAAGTATAGTTGAGGCAAATCGGAGCTTAATTCAGCATCCAAAAAATTTAAAATTAGGTAACAAAATTTAAATATGTTTTAAATGAACTAAGGCGGAACACATGTATTATTTTCATTCTTCATGAGGTATAGTTGACTGTGATGTATAGGAGATGTAGATAGTTAGGGTAGGCAGTCATAGATACTCAGCAGATCAAAATAAAATAACAATTTTATTTTGATCTGCTGAGTATCTATGACTGCCTACCCTAACTATCTACATCTCATGTATTATTTTCTTACAAAAACAAAATAGAGCAGGATTAGGAATAGTAACTGTTTGAAAGTAAATATCCATTTCAATTTTGAAACCAATTAATAAAACTATTGGAACATGGTTATCATTTTGATTTTTTAAAATTGGACTGAATTTTTATGAAATCGATAGGTTTGGAGAGATGTAGTAGTATAAGAATAGTTGGTTTGTATATTGCTGTCATGGTTTCACACTGATAATTTTGGGTAGGGTGAATTGAGCAGTGTAGCTGGATTGGAAACATTCAAGTAAATGGGATTTCTAAAAATTGGAAACTTTAAAAGAATAAAAATTTAAAAACATTACTTCTTTTTTTTTAACTTCAAACCGTAATTCCTCACTTACTTATATTGGGAAGAAGTAAATTTTGATAGAAGTTCGTGTTTGATTCTGACTGAATTATTGATAAACAGCATGTCCCCTAACCGGGCTCAATACTGTTTTTGCTTTCCTTTGATCCTAATGACTTTAAAGTACAAAATTCTTATAATTTTGCTCTATTGTTGGATTTGGAAGTTTTTAGCAGCTGTCACTCATTTAGTATGTGAATCTGAAAATTAAGACTCGTTAAATGAAAGTATTGCGATAAAAGCCATGGCCCATACCTCTCACCATACAAAAGAAAAACTAGCTGATTTGGATGGATCTAGATTCTCTGCATAGTCAAGACCTATCTTTAGATTATCACCTGTCCAAGTCAAAGGCTCATTTCCTTCGTGGAAATACATTTACATGCTTGAATGGGGTTCTCGACTTCTTTATTCAAAATCCAAAGAGTGCTATCATCAAGTAATTTTCCAGCTGGCTCCCAGATGGAGTCAAACCATAGAGCACGATTTTTTATATTTTGGTTATTAAAAATCCTGTTAGTCATAGAAAAAAAAAATTATTTATATCCATAAAATGGTCATTTTCTCTTACTCATCGCATTGCTTTAGAGGAGAAATTGGAAGAGCAGAAGTGGTGGATAAAGTAAGAAATATAAATTTAAGTTGTCTGTTGAAACTAGGAAAACTGCTGAGGTAGAGAATTCTGAAGGATTTTTTTGCAAAGGAAATGCCTGTTTCAAAGATTTCAAGGTCCTGAGCCTGGTTAATGATGATTAACAATATGGTACAATGGAGATGTTACTTTATTCTGCCTATATCCACAAAATCCAAATTTTTTAGTGTGAACTTTCTGATAAATGGAAAGTTTTAATATACTACTATTATCTTAATGTCTTCTAGATAAAATCGTCTATCTCCATTAGTGTAATAGGATTTAACTCTAGTTGCTTAAAAAATATATGGTATATGTATTTTATGGTTTTCAGCAATATCCAAGAAGATAAACCTGATGATCAAGCTTCTAGATGGTCTTCGGATTCCAACAATCCACCACAGGTAAATTATTTTGCCTCCAATTCAGTTTTACTGTCATTATACAATCGAATCTTAATTAAGAAGAAAGATAGTAGTCAAACTTTTACAAGCACTGCATAACCATTTGATCAATGAATTTATATATATTCTTTAAGTTTAAATAAGTTTTTGTTCTATTCCATAATTTTTTTTTTTCCCAGTTTTATTTTAGTTTTTAATGTTCTTGGAACCTATTTTGTCAAACTATTTTTACTATACTTTTATGGTAAATGTTAGATTTTCTTTCAAAGTTTGATAAATATATTTCTTGAGATATGCATGATGGTATAGAAGGATCAATCCTAAATATATTTCTGTTAAGACCATGTTTATGTCCAGTGACTTCTTGGACTACTAGACACAAATTAGATTCCATAAACCAAGATAGTTTTGTTTTTAAATCACTAGGTCTAGTACAGGTTCTGCCTACCCCTGTGAGGAAGACTTGAGTAGGTAATTGAATAAATTCCTGAAATTAAGGTGAGAATTTACTTATATCTCACCACTATACACCCTTTTACTTTATGCCAACCATAGTTTTTAATTAATTACCTTACTTACATTTTGAATGTACATTTTCTGATTTAATTACTCCATCCTCTATCCCATATTTGCATTTAGACCTAATAAATCAGCATTTTTTAGTTTGATTCCACTATTGTATAAGTAAGCAAAGTAATTAATTTTAGCTGGCTTTTCTCTTACATCTATTCAGCTCACAGGAAAATTAATTTATTAAACACCTTTAAAAAAAAAGAGATCCCATATCTTGACAGTCCTAGGCTTTCTATGCATCTCTTATAAACTTTTTAAATGCATTGAGTTTTTGTTTATGCCCTGGAAACTGGAATGAATAATTAATTGTTATTAGAATGGTCTGACACTGTGAATATACCTCTATTTTTTTGGAGATTGATTCACTAGCTGATTATATAATTTGCTAACCTATGCCATACTTAATGCCTAAGAGCACAAAGAAGGCAGTGGAAAAAACCTACATCTCTACAGGGATAAATAAAAAATATTAGCCATATATCTAACCTACTGTTCTACTCCATTTATTGCCTTTTTGTTTAATTTATGAGTATTTTTTTAATGTTATCACCAACTTAGGTTGTACATTATTCATTTGTATCTACACTGCCTCATAAACGTCTTTAAACAAGAATTAGATAAAGTACCCTTCATTCTTATCTACATGTATGAATACTTGATTAGCTGTAGACCATTTTGAAAAATCAGAATTACCTAGTTATTAAGGTAGAAATCAAAGGAAGATCTGTGAATACAAAGATCACTGTCTAGTTAAGATCATCTACAGAAAGCCATCATGTCACTTTTAGATTTATTTAGCAGAGAGGGTGGGTACCTGCTACTGGGTAGTCATATGAATATACAGAGATTTGTACTAGTGTTCTTTTTGCTTTCCATTGTTGTGAATTTTACTTGTTACCAAATATAACTTAAAAACCTGTTTCTTGTTCTTGGTTAATCTTTGTAACAACTTACAGTATTATATTCTTTTATTGTCATGTTATGATCACACTCCAAAATAATTTAATAAATTTAAAAAGATAGTACTAGAGATCCATAGTTTCATTATGCAGTCAAAACTCTATAAGTCGAAGTTGAAGGGTAAACAAATTTACTTTGAGTTATCGAATTTTCAAGATAGATAGAGAGAGAGAGAGAGAGAGAGAGAGAGAGAGAGAGAGAGAGAGAGAGAGAGAGAGAGAGAGAGAGAGAGAGAGAGAGAGAGAGAGAGAGAGAGAGAGAGAGAGAGAGAGAGAGAGAGAGAGAGAGAGAGAGAGAGAGAGAGAGACAGAGACAGAGACAGAGACAGAGACAGAGACAGAGAGACAGAGACAGAGACAGAGACAGAGACAGAGACAGAGACAGAGACAGAGACAGAGACAGAGACAGAGACAGAGACAGAGACAGAGACAGAGACAGAGACAGAGACAGAGACAGAGACAGAGACAGAGACAGAGACAAGAGAGAGACAGAGACAGAGACAGACAGAGACAGAGACAGAGACAGAGACAGAGATAGACAGAGACAGAGACAGAGACAGAGACAGAGACAGACAGACAGGCAGAGACAGAGACAGAGACAGAGACAGAGACAGAGACAGAGACAGAGACAGAGACAGAGACAGAGACAGAGACAGAGAGAGAGACAGAGACAGAGACAGAGAGAGACAGAGACAGAGACAGAGACAGAGAGAGAGAGAGAGACAGAGAGAGACAGAGACAGAGACAGAGAGACAGAGACAGAGACAGAGACAGAGACAGAGACAGAGACAGATACAGACAGAGACAGAGACAGAGACAGAGACAGAGACAGAGACAGAGACAGAGACAGAGACAGAGACAGAGACAGAGACAGAGACAGAGACAGAGACAGAGACAGAGACAGAGACAGAGACAGAGACAGAGACAGAGACAGAGACAGAGACAGAGACAGAGACAGAGACAGAGACAGAGACAGAGACAGAGACAGAGACAGAGACAGAGACAGAGACAGAGACAGAGACAGAGACAGAGACAGAGACAGAGAGAGAGAGAGAGAGAGAGAGACAGAGACAGAGACAGAGACAGAGACAGAGACAGAGACAGAGACAGAGACAGAGAGACAGAGACAGAGACAGAGACAGAGAGACAGAGACAGAGACAGAGACAGAGACAGAGAGAGAGAGAGAGAGAGAGAGAGAGAGAGACAGAGAGAGAGAGAGAGAGAGAGACAGAGAGAGAGAGAGAGAGAGAGAGACAGAGAGAGAGAGAGAGAGAGAGAGAGAGAGAGAGAGAGAGAGAGAGAGAGAGAGAGAGAGAGAGAGAGAGAGAGAGAGAGAGAGAGAGAGAGAGAGAGAGAGAGAGAGAGAGAGAGAGAGAGAGAGAGAGAGAGAGAGAGAGAGAGAGAGAGAGAGAGAGAGAGAGAGAGGGGGGGGGTGCAAGAGTAATTAATTTAAAACCACACCACAAAACTAAAATAAAAATAATTTTATTGAAATAAAACCATGTTCTTTATTGACTATAATTTTTATTGTAGATTCATCTTTACAGTTTGATATTTATTCCAGGAATAGTATCTCTTTTTTTTATAATCAGTGATCAAACTTTAAGAAAAACTGCTAAGATATTGTGTAAAGAATGTACATAACTATATATATATATATATATAGTTTACAACTGTATTAGAAAATACATCCTGTATACAATGCAATATGATAACATGATTAAAACTTGTAGAGGAACTACCCATTGGTAGTACTCTAATGAGATTTACTAAAGGAGAAGATCCCGAGGCCACCTTCTTTTCAGGCGCCTCGGAGGATTGCCAGGATGGAATGGGAAACGAGTTGTGCAACAAGTGGATTTGGATGAGGAGAGAGTTTATTATGAAAGGAGAGGCATCTGGTTCGTGCCAAACGTATGGGATATTAAGGTCATTGAGGATGATTTCATTTGTGACAAAGTAGGGAGCATTAAGGATTTTTCTAAGGATTTGGGATTGGAGTGATTGCATGCGGGAAGAATTCGATGGTTTGGTGGATACCCATAACTCTATACTGTAAGTCCAAATAGGTCTGATAATCATCATATAGATGAGTTTTTTGTAATGAATCAGGAGATTTGAACGTTCGTCAAGTAAGTGTTGTAACAGTCGAAATTGACGTGCAGCTTCTTGTCTTTTCAATCTTGTATGAGGGTTCCAGGTAAGTATCTTGTCCAGATAAAATCCCAGGTATCGTATTTGTTCCACATTATTTAACGTTACACCATTAAAAGATACAGGAGGACAGGATGAGGTAGGTTTTCGACGGAGAGTAAAGGTTATTTGCTAGGATTTATCTTAACTCTCCAGTTATGACACCATTCTTCAAGCGAAGTGATATGTGACTGAAGTGTCTGGGATGCAGCAAATGGATCTTCATTGACTGATAACACGCTGTTCTAAAATGTAAGACAATAAATCAAATATATTGGTATTCACTTGAGGAGATCAGACGGATATCTGAAATATATCCAGGGTGGAAGGGGAAGGCCTGGGTAGGCTAAGCTTTTTCGGGTTTTCCTTGGGTTTTCCCTATGACTAATTGGATTTTAACATTCCCGTTCCTAAAATTTTAAAAAATCTTCGAATAAAAATTAGGTTTAAATCCTTCATTTAAAATAGATAAACGATTGTCATCTTAATTCCCTTCACCTAAAGACAAAACAGACTCTTTCCATGCGCTATGTATAAACTAAAATGTAATGACTGTGAAGCTAAATACACGGGTAAAACAGGAAGATCAGTAAATCAAGGAGTAAAAGAACATATAAGAACATACAATAATAAGACACAAAATTCAAACTTCGCTATTCATCTGAAAGTAACTATAAATTCAATAAAGACCCGGGAGTGAAAACAATACATCAAATAGGAAATAGCCTAAAAATAAATATTTATGAATCATTAGAAATAATAAAACCATTCAAAACCAATCCAGACTTTTGTTTAAATGGCCAGATAAAATTTCCAATAGTTCTATTTTAAATTTGTTTAGGCTATTTACTACTTGATGAATTGTTTTGATTCTCAAGTATTAAATCTATGGTTATTTACATTTAGACAGATAGCGAAGTTGGAATTTTGAGTTTTATAATTGAATGCTCTTAAATGTTCTTTTACTCTTTGATTTAAGGATTGTCCAGTTTTTCCCGTGTATTTTGCTTCATAGTCATTACATTTTAGTACACCGCATTTTTGGAAAGGGTCTGATTTGTGATTAGGTGAAGGGAAATACGATGACAATGGTTTATCAATGTTAAATGCAGGATTTAAACGTAATTTTTTTTATTTTTTTTATTTTAGGAAATATAAGGAAATTTAATCTAGAAATCAAAGAATTTTTAAATTTTAGGAACAGGAATTTTAAAATGAAATTAGTCATAGGCAAAACCCAAGGAAAAACCCGACAAAATTTAACCTACCTTCCCCTTCTACTCTGGATATATTTCAGATATCCGCCTGATCTCCTCAGATGAGTACACATTTTTTTTTTTTTTTTTCATTATATCAATTTATTGAAATTTACAACTGTACAAAATATATACATCAAGTAAATGTGTTGTTAACTATTACAATAACATGACAAAACTTGAAAAGAACTACTCATCAGTAGCACTTCAATAAAAATTGTACACTAGAAGGTCTCTGGGCCATCTTCTTTTCAGACGCCTCGGAGGATTATCGGGAATGGTGTGGGAAGCAAGTTGAGAAATTAGGGAATTTTAATGGTTATGGAGCTTACAGCAAAGAAATCATCTTCTACCCATGGTGGGTAGTCTTGGCTAATAAAAAAACAACACAAGAAATGTCTTGTCTTGTCCCCGAAATGAAACAGTACTGAGGACAAGTGAGGATAGAATTGAGATAGACTGGTTTAATCTTGTTCATGGTTCTAGGAAACTTCAACTTATGAGCCTCCCGCTTCAAGAACTTTGACTTATAGAGTCTCGGTAGTTGTGTAGACAGAAATTTTACTTTGAGTTAACGATTGTTGGTTCGAGTAAACAAATACAATTCATCATATAAACATAATTATGAAATAGGGTTCACTTCAACTTATTGAGTTCTGATTGTATTTTGAAATTTGTTTGGTTGATTTATGTTTTATTATGAATATTTTCAACTATCTAATTTTTTGTTGCTTTTTTCCTTTGTTTTGTTTCTTTTTTTTTAGTTCTTGATGTTAAAACTTAGTAAATTTGCTGTTGTACACACCATAAAATTTGGAAAGTATGAAAAAACACATGTATGCAACTTGAAAAAATTTAAAATTTATGGAGGACTTGAAGAAGATCATATGTTGGAGCTCTTAGAAGCGTAAGTATAAGCATGAAAAAAAATAAGAATTAATAAACTTTCTGTACCACTTGTACATTCCTTTCTGGTCCACTGTTTTAAATTCTCATCCTCTTTTTCCAACACCTCATAATCCTGAGGCATGTACTACTTATTGTTAGTGGATATTTGTGCTCCATTTTATCTTTGTCTCATGTTTTATAAACATGTTTTTCATAATTGGAACAGTTTATTTATTGTTTTAATATTATGTTCTTCTGTTATGACTTGTTCTTTGTTTTGTTTTTTATAATAAATCATGGTAAAATTATTTTTTATTACATGTATTGTTGAAAGTCTCATTTCAAGATTTTTTTTTTTTCATAATTGTTATTCATATGGAACATGTTCTAGAAATTTTTTTAATTCTGATAGTAATATAGCTCTGTAGATGTGAAAGTCTTATGTCAAGAGCACCAATTCAGGTTGTTTGTAAACCTCTACAGAACTCCAACACAAGCCCAATCTGTGAGATCGGAACTAACACGATCCTCTCTTTATCTTGGGTTTTGATTATTCTTGATTGGTGTCGTTTGATCTTCTTTGACATTCTAGAGTCAATAACGGCAGCATATATTCGAATTTGGGCTAGCTATTACTAATAATTCATGAATGTGTCTTGTCCTAAAGCAAAACTCAGACAACAACCAACTGTATTCAAACTAATAAAATCAATTTAAATAAAAGATACATTTATAAACAGACAGTTAAATTGTTTTGAAGAAAAAAAATTATATTTGAAATTTTATTATGAAATCAACTTACTTTTATTTATTTTTATTTTTTAACTGATATGATAGGCACTAGTGGGAAAGACCAATGTTAAAAAAATGTATTCATCTAATTGTATGTTTGTTGTTGAAATCATTAGTATTTGACATATTTTAAAACAAATGAAAAATAATATGTGATATATAGGGTAAAACACCCAATAGTGGACAGGTTAAGAAATTATTTCGACATTTTGAACTGTCCTGGGTTTATTTTAACCCTCAAAGAAGTAGTTGCATATGCACAAACCCTCTAAGAAAGCAAAACTTTTCTGAAAAATGCAAACTGTGAATTGGATATATTTTTAAAATTTATTATCCTGAAGGGCCAATTTGCATGATTAGTGGACACATAAAATTGAAAAAATTTGAATAGTGGATACACCCATGCGCCCATAGTGGACACTATAAATTCTTTATTATAAGATAACTTAAGCCTCTTATTTGTACTTTTTATACATTTATCAGAATAATGGTTCATGTGGAACAACATTCTTGTCCTAAATTTGTGTAGAAGGACAGAAAATAAATAAGTACTTATGCACATATAATTTATTAATTAAATATCAAAGATTTCAGTCAACTGTAAATTAATAATTATATTTATAAGTAAATATAAAATAAATTACTAGATATAGTAAGAATTAACAATTCTGTATCAATAAGAACGAGTTTATTCAATAAAAGTACCGTGGGACATCAATTGAGTTAGGAAATAGTTATTTTTCATCCCCAAATGCCCCGAAAACCTGAGGCATTGGAAGTTTGTACGGGGATTAAAAACGTTGACAGAGAACTGCTTCGTCGTTGTTTCGTATTATGTGTTATGACATAAAACGAAACAGATTCGGTGAACATAGGGCGAAACAGTTTCGTGTTGCGTGTTAAGGCGAGAGGTATTCGTAGAAGAGAGCGCATGTTATCCACCCGCTTTCCAATCTGCCCAGACCCCAGCCAGCAGGAACACTATTTATCTTTGGAACCAAATACGCCCAGGCCGATCATCAACTAAGTCGTTTTTCCTCTTTAAGTCTTTTAATAGTTTTTGGACACTGTCCAAAAGTTCATTTTTGTGAACTGGAAATCCTGCGTTTGGAACTGTTGTAATCCAAAATACCAGTTTTTCTTCGCCATCTTGAAGAAAGACTGGACAATGCCCTATTTTCTTAATTTTTGTACAATTGATGAATCTTCTTAAACTTGTTCGAGGAAAGCACCTGTTTTTTGCTACAGTTGCTAGAGGAATAACTAGTGACACATCTTGGGCAGCTTTCTCCATTTCCTGTTCATCGTATCGCCACCATCCACACCTCGATGTCATCTTTGAACCTGACAATAGATAATAAAATTAAGAATTTATAATATAATTTAAATATAATAAAATATAATCGAAAGCATCATTAGTGTACAGGGGTTGTCCACTATTTAAACACGAATCTCATATCGAATCATTAGTGGACACCTAACCTTACCGCAACAAGAAATTGTTTAACGCAAAACAAAGTACGAAAAACGCACAGAAAACATTATATTCTATAAGTAGATGGCTTGAATGTTTGAAATTTATCAACATTTAAGTGTGAAAAAAAAATAAATGTATTCGCTTACCTCCTTAGCAAATCCAACAGTTGTAGAGCCAAGTTCAGCTGTAAACAGAAGACGCCGAGTGCAATGGCAAAGGTTGGTTTTCCCATGGTTCCTTACGCCATTCCTGGTATACCACATAAACTGTAGAGGACACTACTAACCTTGCTCGGCAAATCCAACTTGATTGGACCTCCATAAACCTTATTATTAGCATTTAAAACTCCACGTGGCCACTATTGGGTCCGTGTCCACTATTGGGTCTTTTACCCTATAGTCATTTGTTAAATATCTTTTTTTTGTGTGTGTGTAAACCACATGAATAAAATACTTGAAATATCCCATTGCCATGGGAGATTTGGGACAAAAAGTATTTTAAAACACTTATATAGAAATGCAACATTGTGTGAAAATTTCAAGTCAATCCATCAACTTATTTTTGAGATTTGTGGACATTAACTTATGGAAGCTAAATTTTAATACATATAAAGATAATGCTTAAAACAATAAAAATATCAGAAATTTTGAACTTGTTTTTCTCAAACACCTTATGGTTTTGGTGGTGAAAAAAATTTGGTAGTGCTCTTAAACTAAACTGCTAGTATTGTTGCTTATTGCTACTACAGTGGACGCCGCCTATAAGACTCATGGGTTATAAGGTTCAGCCGCCTATAAGACTTAGAATTGACTTAAACATTCCAGACGTATCCAAGTACACACAAAAAAATTTGGTTATAAGACTTGCCACTTGGGATATAAGAATCAGTTTCTCTGAAATAAAAAAAAAAAACAGTCCTGTATACCCTCGCCTCGTCTTTGCGGAAACAGTGGCTTAGCAACCGTGACAATATTTCCTTATCCAGTAACTTCCTTTCCAGTAACTCACAGGTCAGTCTTTATTCAAGTGTCAAGTTGCAAACATCTTTTTTTTTATTCAGTGTTAAAATGAGTACACGTCGCACTCTTAGTTTGAGTGATAAATTAGAAATTTTAGAGGAGTACGACCTTCTTCCAAAAATGGGACAACGCAAGGCAGCTGGTAAGCTTAACGTTTCACAAACTGTATTGGGCAGGATTTTGAAAAATAGGCCAGAAATTGAAAGTGAAGCATTACAAAATAATTCTCAGAGCCGGAAACGGAAAAGGGATGGAAAGGACGCTAATGTTGAATGTGCGTTAAAAGAGTGGTTTTTAAAAGTTAGGGATACGGATGCTCGCGTTTCAGGAACTTTGCTTCGCCAAAAAGCTGAAGAATTGGCAGAAAAAATGGGTAAAGATAATTTCAAGGCGACAGAAGGATGGTTTCATCATTGGAAAAAGAGAGAAAATATTGCCTACCAAAAAACCCATGGAGAGCAAGGTGATGCAGATTCCACAGGTGCTAGATTATGGCTTGAAAAAGAATGGCCCTCTCTTATCGCTGAATTTTCACCCTCCGAGGTGTTCAATGCAGATGAAACAGGCCTATTCTACAGAGCACTATCTGAACTCACTTATGTCCTTAAAAATGAAAGAGCCAAAGGAACAAAGGCCTGCAAAGAAAGGGTGACACTGCTGTGTTGTGCCAGTATGATGGGAAGAAGAAAAAATTGCTGGATATTGGAAAGAGTAAGCAGCCTCGTTGTTTCAAAGGTGTTAATGCTCTACCCATTGACTACACAGTAAATAAAAATGCGTGGATGATGCAAGAAGTATTTAGTGAATGGTTGACAAAATGGGATAAACAGTTAAACAAGCAAATTTTGCTATTGGTAGACAACTGCACAGGTCACAATGTAAATTTGAATTTGAAGAACATTAAGCTTGTTTTCTTACCTGCTAACACTACATCACTGATGCAGCCGTGTGACCAAGGAATCATTTTTGTACTTTTAAAGCATATTATAGGTCAAAAATGAGAAAAAACCTTATCACTTTCATGGATGAAATCTTTGAATTCCAACCAATTTCAAATTCGACTTTCAAAGCAAATGACCTCGCCAAGAGAATCAACCTTCTGGAGGCTTTACACCTGGTCAATGAAGCGTGGAATCACGTCAGTGATGTGACGATTCGAAACTGCTTCCGGCACGGAGGTTTTGTCAAAGCAGAAGAAGAGCAGGAGAAGGAGGAATATGGCTGCATTTTAGAGAAGCCAGAAGACCTAACTGCAAAGACCTACGAGGAGTGGATGGATATCGACCACAATCTTGAAACCTCGGAGGCGTATTCTGAGGACCTGATCTGTGAGTCTGTCATGAGAGAAGCCAGGAGCAGCAGCTCATCGAATGTCACGAACTATGACGAAGTTGACAAGGAGGAAACTGATGAAGTGACACTTCCACCTTCACACTCGGAGGTTCTACGGGCTCTAGGGGTGTTAAGGAGAGCTGTCCAGCACCAAGGGTCCAAGTTCGAAAAGCATTATGATTACGAGCGATACATTCTTGAAATACTAGAAAATAATAAAAAAACAAACTAAAATAACAACTTTTTTAAAACGAACGTAAATTATTTGTAAATTATATTTGAGCATTATCTTCAACTAATACACCCTATGTATATTAACTGATAAAATAAATTTTTTTTTTTCGTAAATTAAAGACATTTTTAATATTATTTTTTCTTTTTCGCCCATAAGACTCACTTTTTGTTGGTCCCAAAGTGAGTCTTATAAGCGGCGTCCACTGTATTTGTAATATTTTCCCGTGTAAATTATTAATGAATAAGAATCAAATTATGTATATTTTTTCAGAGGTCTAAAAAATGATAGCAAGAATGAAACTTTTTTTCTTCGTCATAAAGTTGGTGGTCAGCCATTTGCATGCCGATATTTGAAAATTGTGCCCATTCAATCATGGGGATCTAGCTTCAATTTTACTGTTTGGTATGTGGAGTTATCCGGAATCACTGACTGGAATGATGTGAAAGATGGAATTCATTGGTTATCCAAGGTATATTTTTTAATTCCATGTGGTATTTTATATCACCATTAATATCTATTTTTACATTGTTTTTCCCATTTTAAAATTTAATCTCTTAATCCTTCAGTTTCAAATTTTAAAAATTGTGTATTATAATTAATTATATTTTAATATCATGTTAGTATGCGTTCACACATTATTTTAATTATAAAGAAGTGTATCTATAGTTATACTAAATTGAACAAATATCCTGTCAAATACAATGGAATAAGTTTATTTTCCATGAATAAGAATCCGTTGGCTTTTCTTAAATGCCACATAAACTATGTTGTAGTTTTCATTGCATTTTATTTTAAATCTCCAATATCCCTTCTCTAAGCTTTTATGCATCCTACCTACCCCTACCGCCACCACAGTTGAAAATTTTATAGTTGATTTTTACAATTATTTATTTTTAATGATCACCTAATTTCTTATAGTACTATGTCGATGATCATCACTCTCCAAGGTGACACTTGCTAACAATCTTCTTTCTCAATTAAATTGAGAATATCAATCAAGCTTGATATAAATCAAACTCTTTTTTGGAACACTTTCAATAACTACTTGCACAATTTAGATACCACTCAGTATAATATTTTCTCACCTTGAAAATAAAATTTTGGTACTTCTATTGTATAAAACACTCTAGAAATTGTACCAAAAGAATTTATTTCTCATTTCATTTGTAGAATATTCACTTATTTTCCTCTCTATATATTTAATTAGTATCTATGTATACATTATCTTTGTTTTATTATTATTTCTTCTTTATTTTTTCATTGTAATATGTGTGTGACCAGATGTAACTAATTCTATTTTTTTCTGTACTTATTTGTTATTCTTAAGGGACTTGGTCCCAAAATAAAATTATTTTTCTATTCTATTCTCTATGCATCACAAGTGAGTTTCATCTTGCTTTGATAGCCATATTGTTTAGAAGAAGTGCTCCCTTATCATAACATATTAAGAGCAGGGCGAGCATAAGTACCCACTTCGTAGACTGCTATCAAGGGGATAGGTATTAATAGCTGCTTGAACTCATGGACTGGATGGAACTGGAACTCATGGATTGCAGTCTATGTCACTAATACTATGGATTCTAATTCCCGCCCTGCCCTTAATGTGTTAAAAGTATAAAATAAAATTTCCTTTTTTTTATTTACAATTGTCAGCATATCTTAACTTAAATGGTTAAATAATTTTCATTACCATTACTTTTCTCATATAGTTGTTAATATTTTAGCATAGAGAAAATGAAACTGTAAGATTTTGTATGAAGTTTTTACGTCAAATGAATTATACTGCAGCTTTTAGTTGTCTGAAACAAGAATCAACCATTTCACTGGAGCATCCAGCGTTATCTGAATTATTTGATATTATTAGCACAGGAGAGTATTTAAAAACCGAACAGTTCATGGATAGTGCTGTGCAAAGTTAGTATTTTTTTCATTCCTTATTTATTTTGATTCTAGGTTAGTTATATATTTGATATCATATTATTCAGGCACCTAAATTTCTTTTTAGCTTCTCAAACTTGAAAATGTTATTGACTAAATGCTTACAAAACAATCTGGTAGTTTAAAAATTTACTTTGAAATCATATACATTTTGAACATTATATATGTATATTATGGACATAGGTTATCCAATCTGGTTATCATTCGGATACTAGATAAACCATTAGTTTTTAAAAACATGTAAACAGTTCCTTGCATTTATTACTCTTAATTTCATTTATGGATAACTAGTGATGGATTTATGCAAATTCTCAGTGAGTTGGAGAATCTTTCATATTGTAACATTCTTTTGCTTGTCTACAATAGTGCTGCATGTCTAATAGAGGTGAATCTCAAAAACATAAACATGATTTTCTCAGCTCACATTACCACAATTCAACGTTAACTCAGAGGCATAAAAAAAGTTGTACAACAAGGCTGATGGTTCAAAGATATCTATTAATGATGGACCAGTCAAACTATTCACTTTTTATATACTGTATGTGGAAACTTTGAAAGAAACCATTTACAATTGTTTCCTAAAATGAATTGTTGGGAATTTTTCTGGGAAAGTAATCAGTGAAGGCTGGTGAGAACTTATTTGGCAGATGTAATCCATAACTTCCAATATCATTTATATGCCGATGACCTTCAAATTTACTTTTCGTTTTACCCTTCTAAAATTTTCGAGGCATCTTGTAAGATACAAGATGACATTGATAATATTAACTAATGGGCAGCGGAGAATAAGTTACAATTGAATCCAGAAAAAAACTAAGAATATGCTTATTGGATCGAAACACTCCCTTAATTCCCTTTCCTATTATCCACCACTTTATCTCAATAACATTCCTATCCAGTTCACAAACTATCAAAAACCTTGGAGTAGTCTTAGATCAACATCTGTCTTGGAAAAAACATATTTTCCAACTTAACCGGAAAACCATCTCCATACTTAAACAACTCCTAAGATTCTGTGAATCTTTCTCCATCTTGATTATAGATACTTAGTATATGGAGGACTTTCTGGCGAGCTTGAAATGGGACTGAAAGGATTAATAAATTCTTGTATAAGATTCATTTCATACGATAGATGAAAGACTTTTTTGAGGAAACCACGTTTCTTTCCATAAAAGCTGTAATATCTTCATTTTGTTTAAATATTTTTCAAATTTCGACCACATTTTCGGATTTAGCATTAAATTTTCTATAATAGCTGAGTGCCTGTAACCTTGAATTTTGCATGAATGAACATAGACCTCAACTTTGCCACTAGCTTCTGAATGCAGATTGTGTTGAAGAATACTACTTTTTTATGTGAATAGTGTTGAAAAATCATAGTTTCCCCAACAGATTGAATGACGAGATTACTAAGATTTGTTACAAAATATCCTACCACAACTTAATCACGATATTCCGCCTAAAGTTTGGCAAAATATGATTTTCCAACACCATGGTGCTCCTCCACATTATTCGAAAGCAATACAAATATAAACCAACAATATACATGGATAGATAGAAATGCCTTCCCCTGTAAAAACAGATTCATCTGCCCATAAAATTCACATCAAAAATTAGTATTCTTCAACACAATCTGCATTCAGAAGCTAGCGGCAAAGTTGAGTTCTATGTTCATTATCATTGGATTTTAAACATTTAATTGAAAATCTAATAAAATAAATCCTAAATAATAATAATAAATAAATAAATGTAATAACATAAGATCCAATGATCTGGTACCGCTTTATTGACAGTTTTCCTTTATTTTGTATTAAACAATAATGTTTTTCTTTGCTTTTTATTCCGATGAAGAGTTTATTATGTTTAAAATGCACATTTCCATTAAGGGATTGTCATAATGTTTTATTTACACAAGTAACTGGTTTGTATGCCAAATGAGAACACCATGTTTTTTTTCGGTTTCAAAAGTAAATTTCTTCATGAAATCGAAACAAAATCATTACGTTTAACATATCATTTAAAAGCTTATTAAATTTGCAAGTTTTTGTGAGATTTGACGTTTTGTGGATATTTTTTTCGAAAAACGGTGAGCCTTGAAGTAATATAAGACATTGTGACTTCCCCAAATAAGGTGAAGATCAAGCTGTTCTTTAGATACCAAGTTTGTAAAATTCAAGGTTACATGTACTCAGCTATTATAGAAAATTTAATGCTAAATCCGAAAATGTGGTCGAAATTTGAAAAATATTTAAACAAAATGGAGATATTACAGCTTTTATAGAAAACAACGTGGTTTCCTCAAAAAAGTCTTTCATTTATCGTATATCTGCAACATATGGGAATAGAAATAGAAAGGTGAGGTCTGCAGCAAATGCTACATTTTTAATCTAGTTTCACCAATTTTTTTTTTTATTTTTTTTTACACTAAGAGATACTCACCCCGTATTTATAAGAATCTTATTTATAATTTATTTCATAATTGTCTCATTTATAATCTAAAGAAGTTGCTGTTTGATATGTTCGCAGCCAGACAATAACACCTTTCTATTGTACAGTTATGTTATTCTAAGGGGACAAAGTGTCCCAGAATGAAGATTATTTTTCCTTTCAAAAACTATTATAATAAAGATTGCCTGACTCAAGAGGTTTTGATGAATTCAACAATGATCTAGTGATCAATCAAAGTTTTAATTTTGAGGTTTTAATCTCTCATTACAATTCACCAAAAAAAGAGGTGGAAAACTTAGAAGAAGAAGAAGAAATAAACCCAATAAAAAAATTAATGATGTTTTGGAGACCTTGAAAACAAGTATATATTTTTGAAATAGAGGGATAAAAGGGTTGTGTAGTTATTGTTATAATATTTATTCAGTTTGATCTGAGGGTCAACCTTAGGATCAGGATACCCAACTGGGGTAAATCTAGTCCTCTATAAAGTGGATTCCCTTAAATACATAAAAATCTGGGTGGTTGAATGTGATTCTGGCCAAATCTACTTGCACAACCAAGATATAGTACAACCTTACCAAGTAATGGAACCGATAACCCTCATACGTTGCAATGGTATAGGTTTTAATTTTTTTCTTTTATATATATATATATATATATATATATATATATATATATATATATATATATATATATATATATATATATATATATATATATATATATATATATATATATATATATATATATATATATACATATATATATATATATATATATATATATATATATATATATATATATATATATATAAATATATATATAAATATATATATAAATATATATAAAGAAAAAAATGGTTGAATGTGATTCTGGCCAAATCTACTTGCACAACCAAGATATAGTACAACCTTACCAAGTAATGGAACCGATAACCCTCATACGTTGCAATGGTATAGGTTTTAATTTTTTTCTTTATATATTTTATATATATATTTATATATATATATATATATATATATATATATATATATATATATATATATATATATATATATATATATATATATGTATAAGTTATATACGGCCGGTTGAAAAACTAAAAAAAAAAGAAAAAGGTTATAATAACAACACGCAAGAACGCTTACTATATAACTGCTTTATTCATCTTAGTAATCCTGCTTGTATACAATTTGGTATGTTTACAATGGTACTTTAGGTATTAACACTGATATTGTCTCTATACAGACATTAACTCCCCCCTGCCAGTTTACGACATTCCTCGTAAACTTTATACACCTACATAAAGATATATATACATAACAAATAAAATAAAATACTTGATACCTCACAAGAGAAAAATAAAATAAGAGAAAACTTACAAGCTACATACATTAAGAAAAACATAACACAATAGCCTCACTTGTTGCACTCCACATAATATCTAGATTAAAGCATTTGATGTTTGGAAGTTAGAACATTCCAGATCAAATAGGGCTTTCCGGGATTTTAAGTTGTTCAATATGAACTGTTCTACGTTTAATGGGTTCTTTCAAGCTCTCAATGGTGACCACATTGTGTTCCCTAACAACCACTACTTTAAATGGTTCCTCATATCTCCGCAATTCTAGATCTCCGCTTCTATTAGACGTCAATTTCCTATATACGATAGTACCGATTTTAACGTTTGTCATTCCATCCTTAACCTTCAAATTTTCTTGGGTTACCCTCCTTTGTTTTTCGTTTCCTATTTTCTCCCGGACATCCACCCACAATTTTCCCAACTGCAAATGGTTGTTTACTATCGCCTCTGTCACGCCCCGTCTACCGAAGTGTCCTCCCAATTCTGACGACATCCCCGGAGCCCAAAGAGGATTTCAAATGGTAAAAAGCCGGTGGTCGAATGTATTGAGTGGTTGTAGGCCGCAACCGCCTTCATCATTGCTGTTCTGGGCTCCAGTCCCTTTTCCACCTGATAGACCCTCAACGTGCTATGGAGCCTCTCGATCCCACCTCTGCTCTTAGGATGACCTGGGGTGTTGAGGTGCCAGATTACGCCTAAAGTTTTCATTTCTGCCCGTACATCGGCGTTATCAAATTCCCTGCCACTATCCGACGATATCCGATCCGGCACGCCATAGAAGTGGAACCACATCCGTAATGCCCCTAGTATTGCCTCTGATGACCTCTCTTGGATTTGGTACGCCATGGCAACTTTACTGAAGAGATCTATCATAGTGACCCACTTATAACCTCTCCACATGAAAGTGTCAATTTGTAGATCACTAAGTGGTGCTTCTGCTGTCGGCGTCTCTTCCTGCTTTCTTTTCGGCGGGTGCCTATCATATTTGGTGGTCAGGCATACCTCGCAGCCACCTCTCACTTCTTCTATGGTTTTCCTCATCCCCTTCCAGAAATATCGCCTGTAGGGTTTCTTGAGTTCCACGGTGATTAGTTTTGCCTTGATGGTAAGCCAACGTCACCTCTCGCTGTCGCTCCTCATCCCTCAATGTCTCGACCATCAAAGTGCAACGAATGAACGTCCTATCAACCCGCAGCCTCTCTGAACGCCATAATCTCTTGATTTTCTCCCAGATTGTTGCGTTCCCAACATAAATATGGTGTTCTTTTACGGGTTTAGAAGCCTCTTTCAGTGCTTTATAAATCTGGTCTTCTGTAGCCCCACGCTGCGACCAAATTGTCGCGATATTGCATCCACCATAACTGCTAAATTCCGCCTTCATTAGCCCTGAGGTTCTAGTTTTCCAGATTATCTGCCGCTGCTTGTCATTGATAATCTCTTCAATTTCCTCCATCTACCCTTGCTTGGTCTTCTGAAGATTGTCTTCCCGACGTTTCCGGGTGGTCTTCTTCATCTGGTGTCCATTCACTCAAAATTGCCGCACATCCCTGGACGTATTTCCCCTGTCCTCTTCTATAGCATTAATCATTAGCACTCGTGATAACCAATCAGCTACGTTTTCTTTGCCCGGCTTATACTCTATTACCATGTTATATTGGCTTAAGAACTCCTTCCATCATGTGATTCGCACCGAGGATTCCTTCAGTTTTCTTACCCATTGTAGCGGCTTGTGATCGGTATGCACACGAAAGGTCCTACCAAAAACATACGGTCTAAAGTGGTCGATGGCCCACACGATCCCGAGAAATTCTCTCTCAAATGCGCTGTATCTGGTTTCCGCATCTGTGAGTCTTCTGCTTGCGTAAGCTATAGGACGCTCTCCCTTTTCCCCATCTTGAGATAGCACCGCCCCCAATGCATATTCGCTGGCATCGGTTGTGATAGTGAATTGCTTCGTGAAGTCTGGGAACGCTAAGACCGGCTCTGCCTGAAGCCGTTCCATGCATTTCTGGATGTTATCCTCCATTTCTGGCGTCACTACCACTTTCTTCCCTTTTTTTAGAAGGTTGTTTAGGGGTACTAGGTACTCCACCGTTTCTGGTACAAACCTTCTATAGTAATTTAGCGCACCCAGCAGTCTTCTTTGGATTGCTTTTACCTTGTCACTATCCGGTTTTACCCCATCCCTTGATATTGTGTGCCCTAAAAAATTTATGCGCTCCTGCCCCAGGATTGACTTCTCTCCTGACAATTTTAGTCCAAACTCTCTAACCCTACCGAAGACCTTTTTTAAGTGTTCCACATGCTGGGCTTCCGTTTTGCTAAACACCAACAGATCGTCCATGTAGACCTGACACATTGATTCATCTATACCCCGCAGGAACTTGTCCATAAGCCTCTGGAATGTTATCGGGGCGTTTTTCAGTCCGAACGGCATCCGAGTGAACTCAAAATGCCCTCTTTCAAATGTAAAAGCTGTCTTGTGTTGGTCCCGCGGGTGCATCTTTATTTGGTGATATCAGGGCTTTTAAGTCCTGTGTGCTGAATATTGTCGCCCCACTCAACCTATCTATTATATCGTCGAACCTGGGAATCGGGTATTTCTCATCTGTGGTGTTGTTCAATTTCCTATAATCGACTACGACTCTATATTTTTCTTTCTTTTCTCCAGGTGCGCACTTCTTTTTCACAGCCCATAAGGGGCTATTATAGGGCGAGGTGCTGTCCACTATAATCCCTTGTTTTTTGAGACTGTCCAACTCCTCCCTGATATGTTGTCTTAGAGCTTGAGGGTATCTTCTCTCTTTCACATATGTTACTCTTTCTTGTTTCAATGGAATTTCGTGGACCCTCCTACCTGTTATTCCCAGCGAATCTCCCTCTTTGAAAAATATGTCCTCATATTCTCTTTTTATGGCATGTCTCCAGTCCTCCGCTCGACCAATTGCTCCCACTCTCACCGTACCATCCCTTGGAAATTCCCACCATTTATATTTTTTCCCCCTATACGGATGCTCCACCTCCCATTACCGCCTCTAATTGTCGCTCCAGCCCTACTTAGAAGGTCACAACCATTAATCACCTGGTATTCCCTAGGCATTTCCTCCACCACGTATACCTTTAAACTCCCCTTTTCTTTGGCCCACCTTTCTAGCTCTATTAAAGCTTACCCCTCTACTCTGCAAGGACCCCCCAGGGTAATCAATTTACAATTACAACCCTTGATCTGGACTGCCCTCTTACTCCCATACCACTTTTTCAAGACCCCTTTACACATAATAGTGTTGGAACTTCCCGTGTCTACCAAACATTTCACTCCCCCAACTCTAGTTTAAGGCAAACCCGCCATCTCCTCCCTTTATATTGTTACTTACTAGTCTGCGGTTGCCTCTCTGCTGACCTCCTCCTCAGCTGCTGTCCTGCAATCCTCTCTCCTCCAATGGCCGTTGTCGCCCACTCCTCGGTCTGCTTCTACTGCCTGGTCTGGTTGGCTCCTCTTCCGATTCAGATGTTCCTCCTATGTCTGTGGTGTCAGATGCCGAGTCTTCTCTTTTAGTTGTTCTGCGTCTGCTTCGCCCTATCTTCTGGGCGTTGACCTCCATTGGCTCCCCTCGATTGTCTCTTCGGTACAAATATGGGCATTGCCTGGCTATGTGCCCTTCCGTACCGCACTCAAAACATTTCGTGCGGGGGCATTGAGCAACGAGGTGCCCCGCTTTCCCACATCCATGGCATTTCCTGTCCTCTCTTCTGCAAGTGGCTTGTGGTCTTGCTCGTCCAGGTCTTCCTTTAGCTCCTTCTTTTCCTTTATATTCGAAGTCCCGTCTCCTATTGCCGACGGGCGTCGGTCCTGAGCGCTTATATGCCACCCTGCTCCATCCAGGGTCCTCAATCTCCATGCGAGTTTCCTCCTCTCTCGCGCTGGCGTCCACCATTTCTTGGGCACACTCAACAAATGTGCGTTCCTTTGGCAGCCCTTCTTTCTTCCCAGTTTCTCTCACCAACTGTATCTTTAGTATAGTGGACAGGAATGCCATCCTTGCTGATCCTCTTCCGGGGTCCATCTTCCACCTCCGAATGCCTTTTTTAATCTTTCCTTCACTACTGGCCAGGGCGTTTCCTCATCTGCCTGTATCTGGTTCAGGACGCTCCGCTTCACTCGACATACCAATGCAGCCTTCAAGGAATCGGCATCTCCAGAATCTAGTAAATTTTCAGCCGTTTTTGCTTCAATTCGTGGCATTAAGCGGTTACCGCCTTTTAGGAAATGGTTCAACTCACCTATTTCCCCTGAAAATTTCTCTAAGTCCGAGATGGCCTTTCTGAGATCCTGTGATGTCGCTGTCCTGATCTTCATCCATTCCAGAACGTTTGCATGTGCCGTTGCTAATGTTCCCTCTGGTAATGGTGGAATGGCTTGGTTTTCCATTAGCGAATTTTCTCTATCCGGGTACTATTGCCTATGAAAGATTAAAAAGAAAATAGGCCTCCGCGCTCGCTCCCGGGTTTCGGCACCAGTTATATACGGCCGGTTGAAAAACTAAAAAAAAAGAAAAAGGTTATAATAAAAACACGCAAGAACGCTTACTATATATACATATATATATATATATATATATATATATATATATATATATATAATATATGTATATATGTATATATATATATATATATATATATATATATATATATATATATATATATATATATATACATATAAATATATATATATATATATATATATATATATAGGGGAAGGTGCTGTACCTGAGGACAATTTTCACTTATAAATTTTTCTAAGTTTCAGTGCTTTATTTATCTAAGTGGTTATTGTACTATTAGATAAGAAATTTAAGGGGCTATCGAACCCTGGTGTCTTTATTTTGAAAAGTAATTTTATTGTTACAGAAAATAATGTTTTGTAACTTACTGATTAGTGTCCATAGGTTACCTCCCCCCTTTGTACCTGTGGACACTAGTGGTTGTACCAAAGGACATTAATTTCTTTATAGGTTTATAGGGATAATTGAAATGATATTTAGAGAAACACATCAGCAATAATTTTTTATAAAATTTACTAAACAAGGCCGACTAGGAAGGTGACAACAATAAATTTAGCGTATGAAAGTAAATAGAAAATTAACTTAATTTGATACCTTTTAACAAAAAATAAATCTTTTATGTACTTATAATTAGTATTAACGAGTGTCACAGACTCACAGAAAAAATCGAATCATTAGAGATCGTATCCATGAAAAGATGTAGGAAAATGTAATTTTTTACATAATCTCCCAGTGCGAGTCATAAAAAAATGGCGGTGGTAATTTTCTTTTGATATCTCTTATTTAAATTTCATAATCAGTAGCGATATCCGGAAGAATAAATTTTGGGGTTCTATCACTTGATGAAATTTTCTTCAAGTAGCAAATGTTATATGTGAACGAGTCTACTTTTCCTTTGATCAAAGCTATAAAATGCTTTACAACTCAAAACATAGCTACCAACATATATTCATCTTCAGAAAAATCTTTTGTACCTGTGGACACTTTAACCATCTGTCCACAGGTTCAGCTGGCAATGGTGTCCACAGGTACAACTGAACGCCATGTTGTGCGGAAAGCTCTGTCTCACAAAACCCGTAAGTGATAACTGATATGAAAACATATGAAGTTATGATATATTTATCGGACAACCCAATGAAATATTACTGCCTAGAAAATTTATAAGTGTAGGTATTAAAAAAATTAAAATCACTGGTTGGATTGGTCAGGATTTGGAAGAAAAAATCTTAAAAATAATAATTTCTATGAAACTGTTGATCTGACAATCTTAAAAACACTAGTGCAGCTGCAGGGAGATGCTTGCAGCACTACCAATCTAACAATTTCAATTTCCCTCTTCCCACTCTCTCTTTATATTATATATATCATCAGAACAATGTTTAGTTACAATTTATCAAGTGAGTGCTAGATGTAATGTAAAATATGCTTGCATTGGTGCAAGAGGACAACATTTTGAGCAATATTTACATTAAAAAGAACATAACATAAATATAAATAAATAAGTATAAAAATGAAAACTTGTTTTGTTTCTTTTTTTGCGATTTTCTCTAAAACTAAGCAAAAACGAGCAAACAAATCTCTAAACGACTTTTTGTCTTAGTTTTTCGGTCCCCTATAAGTTCCTGAAGTTTTGCCATTTAAATTCGGAACACCCTGTATATTTGTAGTAGTAAGAGAGGGAACCCTCAAAGACATCTAATAAAGTATAAAATATAGTTTTTAAATTTCATTAAAATAAACAAATGAATATTGATATCAAAAAATTAAAAAAAAAAAAAAAAAAAAAAAAAAAAAAAAAAAAAAAAAAAAAAAAAAAAAAAAAAAAAAAAAAAAAAACTGTACTACCATGAAGGTTCTTGGGTTTAGGATTTAGATGAGGGTGTACTAGGTTGTGAAAGGACGAGATTTGGCCGAAATTATTGACCACCAGATATTTTCCCCCAATTTAGGGTACCCACTTTATTGAGGCTAGGTGTGCCCCAAGAGGGTCTTCTAACCTTGAAGTCAACCTACTGCTGAAATAACAAATATAATAAATTTGCTGCCTTCAGTCAGACTAGAACTCAAACCCGATAGCTTGGCAGTCAAGTGCCTTACCCACAGAGCTCCTTAATTTAAAAATAAATAACATAAAAAATTTTGGAATCTTTTATTTTATTTTGTTTTTTCAAGTTATATACAAAATAAATTGTGTTTGCTTTCAATTTATTTATCATTTTTTTATGTATGTACACAAAATTTTTAAATTTTGTATAACTAAATAAACCTCATTTATTTTCATCTAGTTTGTATGGTTTTCTGGCAATAAAATTTTCCCTAGCTATAGTGCTCTTTAGCTTTTGACCTTAAAGAGCTTTTAAACGAAGTTTTACCAAATAAGCATGTATCTATACTTTTTAAGTAGTGGTCTGTCAGTACCAAAATTTTTCGATTAGAGATACCAATACCAGGAAATCGATTCTTGATACTGTTACCTGGAATTCAAGTTTTTTAAAAAGCTCTCATTTAAAAAATTCTACTTTAAACAGTTTAAACCAAAAACTATAATAAAAGAAATAATTTAATTAAAGAGCAAGTTGCTTTTATTATCTACAACATATAACATTTGCAAAGCTTAACTATTTAGATAATGAGCAAAAAGAGAAATTTTTCTCTAATGTCTATTTAAAGAAGACCTTTCACAAAACTTTCACATGTTCTAGCATTAATTTGTTCCTTTAAATCGCACATGTTACCAAAAATCATTCACTAAAAACTGCAGATGATAATATGCATAGAAATTTTCCTGCAAGTTGGTTTAATTATGTATAAACCCCTTATACTTGTTTTCCAAGATTTACCTATCAAATTCTGATGCCCCTCTTACTTAAACCAACACTGTTTTGGGAGTAACTAACCATTACTAACTTACAACTTACAGCTTTATTAAATACCTCCTTGAATGTAATAGAACCCAAAACCTCCCTTAACTATATTTTTACTGCAGTTAGCTGGAGTTGGTGCTTCAGCTTCTCTAGTTTGAAACTATAGTCCTATTTTTTTTATTCTCCAATTGAAAATATTCATTTTTGATAATTTGGCATGTACTTTAAGTCGCAATATTTGGTCTTTTAAAGCAGTTTTGAATTATGAATAAAGGAGTGTCATTCTGTTACCCAAAAAATGTTATGTTGCTTAAGCTGAAACAATATTTGATTTTACCATCAAAAAAATGCTATTGCCAACCTCAAACTGCACACCTTCCTCCATCCCACTCCATTAAAACCCAAATTCCCAAAATCAGCCGTGAAACAATCATCCAATCTATGTCTCAGTCTACACCTCAGATATTTACCCAACGGTTCAATATTGATTACCTTGTTTGGAATTCGGTTATTATTAAATCTAATGACTATATGCTCATTTTAATCTTCATACTGCTATTATCTGATAGCATGATATCCTATGATGACATAGGAGTGGAGAAAACATCTCATTTGCATATTAAGTGTCACAGTAATATCTACAATTAAACACTAGTATTTAAAAGATTTAACCTTTTCTGAAATAAATTAAACTTAAATATAAAAAAATTAGCATTCTTACTTTTTAGGTGATAACTGACATCTCCTAATTGAGAGTAGCATCCCTGCTTTAGAGAACAATTGTTCATAGGGAACTGATGAGGCTACTGCACATAGTAAGCTCTTCAGCAATTTCATACGAATTGGGAAATTTATGTTTGTTGTTATTTTTTGGCTTTTTATCGTATAAAATTATAATTTTCATTTACATATTAGTGTAATTTATTCAGTTTAGGTTTATTTATTCTATTCACTTTAGTTTATTTTAGATTTTAATTGTACATTTCAATTTAGTTATGGGTGCTAGGCGGTTCCTGTGTTTAATTCCTCTGTACTTCTGGCACCCCCCCCCCCCCCCTTCCACGCACACCTATGGTTATAATCGGCAGTAAAATATTTATAAACTTTGTTAAACCATTTACAAGCTTAAAAATTAAAGATTGAAAAGGTTTTCAACGTTGGTGGAAATTCAAACGAAAAGGTGCATATTGTAGTTTAGTGAAAACATGTTTATTGATAACTAGAATTCGATTAATATTTTTTACTAGAATATTATTATTAGTAGTAGAAGAGTCACCGAAATATGTTTAAAACAATTTTACAACATACTACTATTTTTACAAATGCTAACAAAAAATAATGATCATTATTAAATCCAATAGTTAAAGTGATACTGATTTAATAATACTGGGGCTCCCAGTGGACTCCACTCCACTGAGTGGAGGTCATCACTACATTGGAACTGTGCCGATAATTTAGAACTGTGAAAGATCTGTCACTGGAACAGTTGTTACAGTGACAAGATAATTCGGGAACGGCACATCTCTATGAGCTCTGCTCCAGATTAAATTATCTCAAGTAGTACTTTATAAATAAACTGTTGTTGCTTCCTTGAAGTTTAATGGCATTGATCTTTTTTTATTTGTTATGATCTAGACTCACTTAAACTATTATAAACTCTGTATGAAATCATCCCTAAAAATAATAATTAAATTAGGAATACACATTCAGTGTACAGTAAAAGTTCCTTATTCCTGGGGATATGTTCCATAAATTTGCATACCAAATCTGTGATCTTGGAATGATACTTTGTATAGGACAGTCGGAGATATGTTCCATGTATCTAAAATAAAATAAATTTAATAAGTGATTGTTAACATCTATTAATAATTATTATCAAGCTTAGGAAATAGATTACAAACCGTCACTTTTTCTTGTTTTGTTGCTTTTAAAATGTTTTTCTATCCAGATTGCTATCCATCAGTGGCATTCATAATTCATCTTTTAAGAATTAGACATAATTCCATAGACGAATAAATTTTCATAAAAATTATCCACTCAGATTTTCAAGACTACCTTTTCAGAATTTGTTTGAGCCTCTTCTTCAATAGGATTTGGCAATCGGTTTCTGTCAAATCTTCTTCAACACTTGAAAGTTATTTGATTCTACCTATTCGAAACAATCTCATCCTATTTCATTTTCAACATTAGGAATGCTTCCAGTTAAAGTTTGAATTCGCTCGGACTCTTCATTATTTTTGATAGTCAGAAAAGGTCTTTAAAACGATTCTTTTAATACATTTCAGTATGTAGAATTGTTTTTCATCATTGCATAACGTCCATATAAGAATCAACTTTCTTGATGTCCAGTTTGATTTTAGAGGTTCACTCAAAGTAAGAAAGCTTGAAAGCCTAAACTATCCTTTAGTTTCTGTTTAAGAATAGTTCTCAATAAAGTAAACTTCCTTAATGTGGTTGACCAATTTTTTCCTCCTAGTTTCCTTGGGATTGATATTAATAAAATCATAGGTAGTAACCATGCCTCCCTCAAGTTAATTGGGCTTTACAGGGAAATTAAGATGATTCTATAGGATTCTTGCATTATCTGTATCATTACTGTTAAGGGCCAGTTATGTATTCCTGGTACTTCACCAGTCTTTTGATTGATAGGGTCTTAGCCATGTTTCTACCTGGAAAATAGGACCCCATCCTGGTCACCAACAGGATCTCCTTTTCATTTCCAGTTTAGACGGTAATACTTTCTAATGATGATGGACGAGATGTTCTTTGTCAACTATTATTCTGAAGATTCATTGTTACATAACACGGTGAAGCCCTCTAGTATGTAGCTTGTGCAATTAAAATTGGGGTTATTTTTAAATTCATCATGAAACACACTGTAATTATGTGTCTTTTAACTCTGGTTCAACTAAGCTTAGCCTACTGTAAGCTTGGCTCACTTCCTTCTTCAAACTACCCCCTTCCCCCCCCCCCTGATCTCCTCTCTAGGATCCATAGGCAACATTCTTATTTTTATTTGCTATACTCTAGTCTTTTATTCTCAATTTTTAACTATTGTTTGAAAAAAAAATAATGCTCTAATTTTAATTTATTTTAAAATATGTTTTATAATTATGATGTTTGTTTCAGATGGAATGTTGAATAGTTATATATCTAAGCTTGATTATAAACCCTCTTGGAAAAGTATTAACACCAACAGACCCCGTCCTGGAATGCGAGGAGGACATCAAATGTGTTTAGATTCATATTCTGACACTATTTTCTTGTTAGGCGGATGGGATGGTCATCATGATCTAAGTGATTTTTGGTCTTATCATGTCTCCAGCAACACCTGGACCATCCTCTCGGCAGATACTAAAGCTGATGTTAGTATGGTATTGTCTTAAAAATTAATTATTTTATAACTTCAAATTATATTTTATCCATGTATCAAATCTATAATTAGTTTCCTGTAATCAGTACTAATAGTTCTTTTGATAACTTTATAATGCGATAACTTGGAACAATAGAAAGGAAGTTTCCATCCTGTGAGCTGTGAGGCGCCAATATTGCAAAAATATAATTTTTGAATACAATAAAAACCTCACTCAGCCTCCTTCTCAGTCGCTGTCCGTCAGGCTTGCCATACAGCATTCTCTTGGGAACGCTTTGCTCTGGCATCGTTTCAAAGGGGCTGATCCACTTGAATCTTGCTTTTTTGGTATGTGACTATGTTGATGTCTTTCTAGAGTGCTCTCAGTTTTCTATTTGAGCAGAACCTTCATATTCCTTCCTGAAGCACCTGACCATATATCTTTCTCAACACATTTCTCTCCCACACCAAAAGGATCCTTTCCGTTTCCTTGGTGAGGACCCATATCTCACAGGCATACATCTTAATCAGTTGGATCATTGCCTTATAAATAATTATCTTAGCTTTTCTGGACAGATTCCGAAATCTTAAAAGTTTTTGTAGAGAAAACATACATCTGCTTCCTGCTGCCCTTCTTGTTTTTATTTCAGCAATTAATTCATTTTTGCTAGTTATTGTTGCGCCTAAGTATTTGAAGGATTTCACCATCTTGAATTCATGTGTCTACACACATGACATGGGACACCTAAGTTTCCTTATGGATTGTTTTATGAGGGAAAAAGTACTGCTTATTCCCAAATTTCTGGTCAATGCTAAATCAACCTCAGACCATTTTGATTGGTTTCTTCATGCTTGCTATGATTACCGATGGACAGCTTGAAACAATCCTCTTTCCTTTACTTTAGCATTCATGTCTCCCAAAACAATTTTTACATTGTATTTTGGGGTTTCATTATATGCATCCTGCTGTTGGCCATAATGGTTCTTTTCTTCTTCATTTACGTCTTCAATGGGGGCATGGGCACTTATCAAAGAGGTATTGAAAAAGTTTCCCTGTAACTTAATTTGACATAACCTTTCATTGATTAAAATAAAAATTATTAGTGAGTCTCTTCTTGAATTCTTGATTGTAAAACCAGTTTCCAAAAGATTTGAAGAGCCTAGGAGAAGTAGCAACCAATAGTCCAGTGACTCACGATGCAAAGATCTCGGGACACCAAGCACGTAATGCCATCACCAAGCCAGGTGTGTGAAATGCCGCGGCCCACATTCAACTGAGATTGCCAAAAAAACGAAGTACACATCCTCTGCTGATGTTGCGCTGTTGTGGGCAAGGACCATCCAGCGCGCTACAGAGGCGTTAGTAGACAAACGTGTGCACAAGGCCAACGAAATCAACTTTTAAAAACAAAGAATAAAAGAAACGAAATCAACAGCTCACAAACACATGATACTCAAGAAGCCACATTTCCAGAGAACCAGAACAGCACAAGCAACTTCACCCACCCGGATCATCAACCACGCCAAGCAGCTTCGGACTATGAGAAAAGAAGGTATCAAGCCCTCAAAGTCAGGTGCCGTCGAATCTCCCACTCACATCCCCAAGAGCTCGCCAAACCTCAACCATCAACCCCCAAAACCAGCGCACTCTTATTCCATGCATTTACCGTTAAAAGTTAAACTCCCGCCTCAGAAGCAATATCACACTTCCAAATTCATCCACCTGTAAACAGAGCAACCCTTCCCCCCAAATTCCACTACAGGTTGACCTGCTCCTAGTAACTTACAAAGAATCCAGCCCCTAACCAACGCTCCTACTCAATATTTATCCATCCCAAGCTTCTGATGCATTTCCTCTTTCTCATGTCCAATACCAATGCTATTAACGCCATCCTTTCCTCTTTTCCTATCTGAATTGAAAGATACCATCAAGCCCCTCATCAACCCTTCTTACCAGAGCTCTTTCGGAAATTCCATTCAATGTGGCTAGATGAGCGCTAAGCCTCTAGCTGTCATTTTATGGAATGCTAACGGACTACAAAACCACCGAGACGAACTTGACATTTTTCTTCATGACAATCAAATAGACATTGCCCTGCTGACTGAAACTCATTTTACTCAACGGTCATATTTTTACATACGTGACTTACATCACTTACAGATCTGATCACCCAGACAACACCTCCCATGGCGGATCTTGCATCCTTATCCATAAAACAATTCCTCATTCTGTTATCCCTTCTACTTCAATTGACGCCATTCAATCCACCTCAGTATCCATTTCAACTCGTCCTTTCCATGTAACATTTTCAGCTGTATACTGCCCTCCTGGTATTCCCTTTCTCAGAACCTCCTTGACTCTCTTTTCCGATCCTTCGGACCGCGCTTCATTGCTGGAGGAGACTACAACGCTAAACACCAGCGATGGGGTTGTCGACAACCAACTCCCGTGGCAGCATTTTATCCCGTATCTCAACCTCCAAATGTTATTCTGTCCTCTCACACCTTGAATCCTACTTACTGGCCTACATCCCTCAAAAAACGTCCTGACATTCTCGATATATTTATATCTTCCCAAATCTCATCCTCTCAAACCATCATCAAAATCCCTTGATGATCTTTCATCAGATCTAGCCCTGTTCTGCTTCTCCTGCATTCAATCCCGTTCCTAAACCCCCCTCTTCCTAGACTGATTACAGGGCGTGTAGACTGGGACGGATTTCGGTATGATGTTTCAAAATAAATTAGACTTAAAACTCCTCTTAAATCAAAAGAGATACATCAACTTAGCAATTGACAGACTTACAACATCAGTAAAAAATTAGTATACAGGTGAAAATACTTTACCCCGAAAAATTCATAGTACACAACAGAATAACCTGCCACACACATTCGTACCTTACTGGCTGAAAAACGCCGAGCAAGAGCTAAGTGGCACCGGACTAGATACCCATCAGACAAAAAATAATTACAATACTTAACCAACAAACTTAAGAAGTACGGAATAACCCAATTCAAATTCAAAACCTACAAAACCGTACTCTAATGTCTTAATACTTTCTGATAAGTCTTATTGATAACTACGAAAAAAATTCTTAATTACAAAAACTTTAAATCATCCTCTCCTTACAAATTCCCACAACCTGGACCAGATTCAGACGAAGTTAAAATCCCAGTAAATTTTCGGCCAGCACCTCTTTAAATCATTCAACCCCCATCCTGATATATTCAATCCTCACAACCTTAAATGTGTTGACGCAGAACTAAATATTCCCCTCCAAATGTCTCCTCCTCCTAAGCATTCCCCATCCTTCAGAGGTATCTAATCATAAATCCACATATTTACCTCCAACAAAGCCCCTGGACATGATCTAATGTACAGCCCAAAACCTAAAACTCTTTCCTCAGAAAGCGAGTCGGTATTCCTAACCTATATTTATAATGCTGTTCTCCGCACCCACATACTTTCCTAATTCCTTGGAATACTATCCGAGAGTAAAGCTGATACCCACGCTGAAATAAAGCCACCCTTGAACTCCCATCCTCATTATCGTTCCAATATCACTCTTGCCAATGTGTAGGGCAAAAATCCTGAAAAAATCATTCTGCAACGACTGAATCCTATCCTAGAAATAACATACACCATCCGTGATCACCAGTTTGGTTTCCGAACTACACTTTCAATATCCAGCAATGCTTTATTTTGTGCTACCGTTAATGAAAGTATAATCTTTAAGTGTTACCACTTATGTATTTGCCCAGCGAATTTCTTGTAGCGCAATGATATCAACTCCACACTTAAATAGTTGCTGCTCTAGCACTTGCTCCTGGTTGGTGCAAACTTTTTACATTCCAAGTTATGAGAGATTATTCATAGTCCTCGTCTTTGTCGTTTCCTTTTACCCATCCAGCTATTTCCTTGTTTTGGTTTCATCACAATAAATTTCTTTTTGAGGTAATGATCAATCCCCTGAATTGGAGGACCTGGGAAATTTTCTTTTGGGGCTTCCCACCCTTAGGTGGTTGCCAACCAAAGATACTGAGTTCCATCCATTACCATAGGGTAGGGCTCTCTATGTTAATTAACTAATTAATTTTAGTGAATTTATAATTTGTCTGACTAGTATGGCCTGGCTGACATCCCTTTTAATTACATGCTAACTCTGACTAGTGAGCTGGCTCCAGCATAGCAGTTATGATTTTTACTGTAAATGGCCAATTTAAAAGTAGGCTCTTCTCAAAATTATGCGGTGACATTGGTGGAAAATATAAAAGCGCTTTTATATTATTGTGCTCAACATGGCCTCTCACATTTCAAGGTTCTTTGAAGGAAGTTTGAGCTAAGTACTTCATAGTATAGTGATTCATGTTAAGTTATATTTAACATTATAACAGAACCTCCGATTTCCAATGGATTTTTCATCAATATATCGTGCATCAAGTCTGTCTCTCATTAGTTTGAGTAAATGGATACTGTATCACAACCTTATTTTATTATTTGATTAAATTGCAAAATATTTTCTAATTTAATTATAGTTATACCTTAGGGAGGGCCATCTGCTCGTTCATGTCACAAGGTTTGCGTTGATCCTGAGAGAAGACAAATCTTTGTATTAGGCAGGTATCTTGATATTCAGTTTAGAACTTCTGGATCACTTAAGGTAAGATGATTTTTAAAACTTTTGTTATAATTTTAATTCAAACTATTTTTTTTATTTTTTTTCAAAAATTCTTAGAGTGAAAATTATTATATTTAAGCAGTAATTTTTATTATTAATTTGAGGAATATAGCATTGTTCTTCATCATAACCCATGTAGATGTTTGTGAAACTGAGTGTGTCATGCCGATGTCTCTAAGGAAGATTATTTCTGGACATTGAATTACATTACTACTTTAAATGATAAATAAATAAAAATTAATAAGCATATAGTATTACCAGATAACTCCGACTTTCGCTGAATCCGAATGCCTGGACAAACCCAGAAGAAACTCTAGGCAGTAATGTTTATGGAGGAAAGGTGAGCGTGTGGAAAGTACAACCGGGGAACGGAATCAAGAAGACTGGAAGAAATTGGTCAGAAGATAGGAAGAAAGAACGTGGAGAGAAGATGAGGATCATTTGGGCGCGTTGTAAGGAGAGAAGAACCTCAAGAGCTTCACATGATATATCTTAGATCAAAATCGTGCCTAATAATAATAGTCTTTACTATTCCATGAAAGAATAAGGAACAAATTTTGATAAGGCTCTTCATTACAATTTATAACAACATTGCTACAATATTGTAACGACCACACAATAGACTCCAGGTTACCACTAGGGAAGGTGGTGCTATGATAAAAAGAGGCAGAAGCATAAGAAAAACAATTGCATTGTATTTTTTTTTCTCACACATTTGTTCCTGTTTTTATCTTTTTGACAATGATAATGCTTTACCCCATTACTGATTCATAATTTCAATTTTCCATGCCATATCCCCTTTAGTTCATTTTCTGCCCACTCACACCCCATAGATTGTACTGTTCTACAAGTCATTGCACCCTTCCCAAGTTCATACTTTTCTGCAAGCCTGTGTGCACTTAAGACAGGTAGGGATAGATAGGGTCGAGAGACAATCACCAACCTCCTGGCAAATATGATGCTGATCAAAACAGCCAAAATCCAAAGGACTAAATGGGAAGAGAGTGTCCTTTGAAAAATGAAACAATTCAATCAGTTTTCATAATGGCAACAATGGCTGTCAAAAATCATTAGTTCCTGGCAGATCTGAATTTAGTATCCTTCAGAGGCTTTAGAAGCTTCCCTTTCAAGCTTTGAAAAATTGTATCATTCAACTAGATCTTGATACTATTTCATACTGATATAAAATTACAACTTTTGATGTTCTTTTGTAATTTAATTTACTTTATTTGTTAATTTTTAGTTATCATTTGGTCACATCCAGTTTTTTGTTATGTTTAGCCCTGAAGGAGACTTGCTTGGCAGGTCGAAACTTCAGCTATCTATATAAAGGTTTTTATACTTGGACCTGTATTTTATTGCTCCTGACTGCATCCCAGACCATCTTCTTCAAAAAAAAAGAACTCAGTTTTTTATACCAATTCTATCAATTTTATGGTTAACTCCTTGACATCTTCTCTTTATACTAACTTGAACTCCCATGCCTTATTGTTAACAGATGTATGAAATGTCCCCCCCCCCCCCCCCCCCATACACCTTTGTTTACTCTAGAAACTAAAGACCAGATGAAGAGGAGAGATTTTGACATACCAGACTTTCTGATGACTTTTCCTACTTTCATCTTCTAGTGCTATCATTCCTGACCTCCCTGATAACAATCCTTACCATACCCATTTTAACAGAGAGCATTTCTTTTTACTGTAAACTCTCTTTTATCTAGGGTCCTCATATGGGCTTTCTTATATGGCATTCAAAAATGAGAAAAGTTCTTACTATATATATTTAAAATTTATAAAAAAAAAAAATAAATAAATAATAATATTGTGTCATTTGAATATTTATGAGTAATCACATATATCTGATCGTTTAGGGATACATTCTACAATAAATAAACCAGTCATACAATACTTTATTACATACATACGTACTTAATTATATCCAATCTATAATTTATAAATAACTATAATTTATATTATAAAAAAAACTAAGAATGGTTTCTAGAAAGGAAAATAAAGCTAAGATCGCGATGTACCATTTCATCCTACTGGGTTCATACCTTACACCACATTTTTCAAAGAAAACCTAACCTTCAAACAATTTTTTTTTATTATCTGTACATTTTTTAAATTATAATTGATAATTTCCACTATCCGTAACTAACTTAAATAATTTTAACTAATTATTCATGTATTATTTGTTTATCAATAAAAATCTTGTATTATACCAATCAATTGACAATTATTATCACAATGATATTTTCATGCGTAGCAGTTATTTTTAATCTTGTCAAAATTTCACTAATCAAGTGTTTAAAGATTAAGTAAAAGTATAATTAGACATCCAAATTTTAATTTTAATATATGAATTGGTAATCCAGATGGATAGAGCCTATTAAGAAATCCTTGCGGATAATGAGTTGCATTATTAGTGCTTACAACTAAAGGCCCATGAATCATATTTTTACACATAATATAAAAAAGCAAATGATCAACATTTTGATTTGGTAATAATTTTTATTCAGCAGAAATAATTTTATTGATTTCATCTTGTTGGATTTTAATTTCTAACCATAAAAGTATATGACAGTGTGGCGAACCTTGTTTCTGCCACTCAATATTTAAATTTTTATTTTTGTAAATTGTATTACTGCTAAACATTCTAAGAATTATGAAAATGATTTAGTTAAAATTTGATAAAGATGGTTTCAGTTGATTTACCATTGTAAACTCTTTTTTAATAATTTAATGGAATATAAGTAAATTATATTATCAAATTCAAGCTCGATATAACATTTTAATTTTACAATTTTTGTAATCTCTCAATTAGAATAGTGTTCGTCACCTATCGGTTAATTTTCACACTTAACTGTTATCTACATATTATCGCTTTTTTAATAACAAATTAATTGAAAATCAGTAGATTTTATTATTGCTAAACCTTCCTGGAACTATAAAGATGATGTGGTTAAAATTTTGTACTGATTGGTTCAGTAGTTTTCGCATTTAGTGATCACAAACGAAAAATGGCTTGTCCCTTTATATAGTAGTATTGATGAGTAATACATTGATCACCAATCTATTCAGCAACATTTTCTCTTTTTTTTCATGTTGTAACTCATTTCTTTAGTTTTATATCTTTTATTAAATGAAAAAAGGCTACTTAGAGGGGTTGCTTGGAACAAAGTTGTTGACACTATTTAGAAGATGATATTACTTTATACATTGTTTTATCTTCTGTTTTGTTATTTGGTGAATATGAACAATTGGTTTCATTCATATTTATAATTAAAAATAATTTAGATTTATGCCTGTATTATATAATTAAAATTGATTTTTATTTGATAATGAACAAAAGGATTATAGTTTATCAGGCTCTAGTAAAATGAACAAGTCAAGAACAATAAAATTAAATTAACAAAAATTTAATTGAAAATTGTAGGTTACATACGCATTTTTGTTTCTTTTATTCTAGTAATTTAGTCATTCTATTCAAGTTTTCCTGTTATGTTTCTTTTGGTAAGGACTAATGTTCCTTGAAAATTAAATCAAGTTTATGTTAATAGATAGTTTCTAAGTTGTTAATTTAAGAGCTATATTTTTATAAAAGCTATAAACATTATTGAAAATATTTGTGTTTTTATTATTTGTTTTTTATTAATAAATCTGGTGAAGAAGTGAACCTAATTGGCAAATTTACCGAGACTAGAGTTTTTGAAGCGAAAATCAAGCCTTGTTCAAAATCAGCCAGAGAAAAATGACTCCCCTCTCCCTTGTTTTAAATATAGCAGAATCGCTCATACGAGAATGCAAAGCTGAGTTGTTATTTAGTTTTTAAAAAAATATAATATCTGCAAAAACGGTTGGGCTGCAGTGCAAAAGGTTTGAAATCAGTTCAAAGTAGCCCGTATGTTGCCGTTTACTGTATGTTTATGAAAATTTTGTATGTTTTAGAACTGATAAAGAATGTTTAACATTCGAAAATAGTTTTCAAATAAATAACAACCTATATAAGTGGCAATTAATTCATCAATCCTATTTGAATTGATTCTACGAACAGGATGAGTTTAGGATGAAGGTATAATTATAGGATGATGCATACCTCAAGCAATTCCTAATTTTGTACTAATAAATAAAAAATCATTCTACTTAATTATAAAAAGTTATAGCCAAACTGTTTGGGACAATTTATATTTGAATTTGAAATTGTCATAAAAGGACATTTGTCGCAGGATAAATTTTTATTTTTATTTTCATTTTCATTTTTTCTCCATAATTTCTCTTCTTCAGCTTATATGATCCTCAAATATGGTCTCTTTCTGTGTTGATTTGTCTTAGAGAATAGGAAATAGTCATGTGAGGTGATATAGTAATGATATAAATCCTTTTGTTTTTAATTTATTGTGAATAAGTTTAAAACAAAAGGATTTTACGCTCTTCCAAAAACTCAAGTGAAAGAGAGCACTGTGAGCCAAAGTGTTGTCCTAATGAAGTTACCATAACTTTCCTTTTCTCTTAATTCAGACCATAGTCCTGTTAATTGTTAACACCTTCACTTAATAAAAAAAAAAGATACCACACACAACCCATCTCTGAATTAGTCCTGTGCGGCATCGGTCCCTGAGGAATGATACATGCAGCCTCACCGAGCGTGCTGAAACCTGTCAAATCTTATCTCTTCCATTGTAACCTTCGGTATAAATCTCAGTCTTTAATCTGATTTAGATCAGCTCAGTTGTTTTCGGTGTCTCTTGTGCTTTATTTTAATTATTATCTGTCTTAGTTGCCGTAAATATGTACTAGTGTGGGAAAAAATTAATAGAACTAGCACTTGAAAAGAAAAATTGTTTGAATCCAGACCCAACAACTAGTATCAATGATGATCATGGGTTATATGATGAATCTCTTCACCTTTCAAGTGATGACTCAATAAATGATACTGACAAGATAGAAATATTAAAATTTTTTTCAATAATTTTGGCAATGGTGAAACCAAGTACTGACAATAAATTCATAATGGTCAAAAGATACCATGTTTAGGAATGATTTCATCGTTAATACCATGGTATGGGATAGATTTTTGTTATTGCTTCGTTGTATTCACTTCTATAACAATGAAGACCAATTTTTAAGCAATAGTGACTGCCTTCATAAAATAAATCATCTAGTAGAATTATTAAATAATTCTTTTTAACAAGTCCAGGAAGGATATTAGTAATAGACGAATCAATGATTCCCTTTAGAGGACGTGTAATTCTACATCAGTATAAACCGAATAAATCACATAAATATGGTATTATGATATATAAGCTATGTAATATTGGTGGTTACACAGCAAATTTAATTATTTATTCCGGAAAAAATAAAAAAAAAGTTGGTATTGGTTACTCTGAATCAATTGTTCATCAACTTTTAGAAACATTACATAATGAGGAAGTGCATTATCTTTTTGCTGATAACTTCTATTCCAGTATTCCATTGGCAAAGAAACTTTATGAACAGGAAATTATTTACTGTGGTACTCTTCGGACGAATCACGAAGGTGTTCCAAAGAGTATTTTAAACAAAATGAAGAAAGGTGATATATATGGACAACAGATGGGTTGCATAAAAATTATAAAATGGATGGACAAGAGACCGTTAATGTTAACTACATACCCATCTCATGATGTAACTTTAGAGCGCACTGCCTAAAAATCCCGAAATGGTGAAATAGTTTACAAACCAAAATGCATTGTAGATTACAATAAGGCTAAGAAAGGAGTCAACTATAATGACCAGATGTCTTCATATCATTCCGTGTTGTGAAAGAGCCTAAAATGGTATAGGAAAGTGATATTTGAGCTTCTCTTTGGTACATGTGTCATAAATTCATGGCTCATATTTAATAAAATATCGAGAATAAAAATGTTTATAACATATTTCAGACAACAGTTAGCTTTAAACCTAGCAACAGAGGAGGTAATATAAGAGCCGGTAAACCTTCCTATAGCTAAAAGGGTTACTCACACATTTATTTAACCTACAGGCCCTGGTAAGAAGAAAAGAAAAATATATAGAGAATGCTACAAGCAGTTGTGCTACACACTAAGTAGCTATGAGGCAAACAGCAAGGTTACTAAAGTGACCAGCTTTTGTCAAAGATGCCCAGGAGAACCTGGCATGTGTCTGCCATGTTTTAACAAAAACCGCAGACAATAAAGAGGAACATTTTGAATTATTTAATTTGTAAATCGATACTTTTTTTATCAAATAAAATATGACAAATGACATGTTTTTTTGTTTTATTAATAGCACAATTTCCAATATCATTTGAGCCGGATCTGGTTATTGTAGAGTAATGTGTTTCATGCAGTAAGTTAAAAAATATCTAAGAAACAAATTGAAATAATAAAAATCAGGTTATTGTTTGATTGGAAAATCACAGGCTGAATTGAATAGAAATAATTTATCGGTCACCGAGGACCGATAACGCACAGTAAAAGAAACCACTTTTTTCATTACCGTAGTGAAGGTGTTAAGACCTAAATGTACCTTAATCTTGAGTTCCTTTTTTATAAGTATGGAATGTAAAAGTGTTGTAAGTATGGATCATCTATAGTCTTATTTTTTAATGAAACTTTTGAAGTACTCATTAATCCCAGTGTGTTAATAAACATTTCTTATCCTTCTTTCTGTAAAACTTAAGTTTTATGTTCAAATTGTCTGAGCTTCACATTGGCATGTAACTCTTATTGAACCCTAATACATATTATTTATATTTAAATTTTTTTATTTGTATTTTGGACACAAAATAGCATTAACTACTTGTGTTTATTACTACTTTTTTTCATAATTATTTTTTTCAGAGTGACTTCTATGTATATAATATTGAATCAAATGAGTGGACCAAAATCACGGATGACACAAGTGCAATGGGTGGACCTAAATTAATTTTTGACCATCAAATGTGCATAGATGTCAAGAAAAGAATTATATATGTATTTGGAGGCCGTGTGTTGCAACCTGCACCAATGTAAGTATTAACAAGTATTAATTGTATGATATTCCTTTCACTTATAACTTTATCCATTATATGTATATTTTTAGGAGCTACCATCTTATTTAAGCTGTGTTCCAAGTTATTTAAATTCTTGGGTCCTTGTTAGTTTCTGATTTTACAAGGATAGAGCTGCTTTTTTTTTTTTTTTTTTTTTTTTTTTTTTGCCAGCTCAGTAGCACCTCAGACTGCCAAGGCTCATTGTGCTAATTCCGTATTTCCTGTATTGTTCAATACAGTCCAAATGTTTTCATGTATCTGATGATCATAATCGGATCCATTTCTGCACTAGGGTTTAAGATAAGTTCTTCACCAAAGTGAAAGAACCTCTTCCTTGCCAGCATATCACATTTGCATGTGATGTGGTAAGGCATTTCATCTTCCTTATTGCAGAATCTGCAATTTGGCGATGTTTTTATTTTCATTAAGCAGTGGTGCTTGTTAAGTATGCAATGCCCTGTATATATTTCTATAAGGTATATGGGTTTGGTCCTATCTAGATTAAGAAGTTGTGTGCTCCTTTTCTTGCAGTACCCTCCCAGAAACAGTTTTGACTGTCTCAGTCTCTTTTGTTTTCAGTTATAAGAAGCGATGTTGTTATAGAGCCTATATATCGTGCTCTTAGCCAGACTCACTGCAATTCCACAGATGGGCTCAGGAGCAACAGGATTGGTTGCCTGAGCCCTGTCTGGCTTACTCATCTGCCTTCTCGTTACCTAGAATATTCGAGTGGCCTTTCACCCATTCTACCCAGATTTTGTACCTCAATTTTCGAGATATTGTTTACAATCTCCGACTAGCTTTGATCTGGTTATTATGTTCCTCAGAGCACCAATAGCAGCTTGGCTGTCCGAGTAAATTTTAATGACTCTGTCCTGTGTATTGTCTTCTAGTAATTGTTGTGCACAGTAACAGATTGCCAGGACCTCAGTTTAAAATACCGAGGTGTATTTCCCAAGGGGTAGAGATGTGCTTTAATTATTGCTCATTCTCCATATACCTGCTTCTGAACCCTGCTCTGTTAGGGAGCCATTGGTATAGCAATTAATACTATTGCATGTACGATGTTGCTTACCGATGTCTATATTAACACTGAAGTCAATTTAAGTGTATTTCTTTATTTGGAGATCTGAGTTCATTTTTAGTAACTCCTGTCTCTCCATTTTAATTAATAGCTTTTTGTGTCCATCTATCTTAGATGGCTCTAAAAGCAATCCTTGTTTAACAAGTTTGTACATTGCGATCATCGCTTTTGCTTCCACCTCCAGCTGCAGTGGTCTTAAGTTTACTATGACCTCCATCACTGCAGTTGGGGTGGTTCTCATGGCTCCTGTGATTTGGAGGCAGGCCAATCTTTGGACTATATTCAGGCACATCATCGATTTCTCCTAGCCCGCTTTGTGCCACCATACCACAGTAGCATATAATATCATGGGCCTGACTACCATTGTGTAGATCCAATGGACTACCTATGGTTTCAGACCCCAGGATTTTCCTATTGCCCTTTTACAGGCCCATAGGCTTTTAAGGCTTTTGGAAGACACATGTAATGAGTTTAGAATAGTGGACTGTATTTTGAAATTGGGGACTGGTTCATGAGGGAGAACCGTGATGGGACGAAAATGATTAAAGTTTGGCTTACCTTGGCGGCGAGAACTGTGCGCATGTAGAGGAGAACTTACCGGCTGACTGCAAGGTAAAGTGAGAGATAATTGTGAACAGGATAGGAAAAGGAAATGAAAGAAATTGCAGAGCCGAAGCTCCTGCATCTGCTCAGATCGGCGGTAGAGAAAAGAGTGAGGATTCGTGAATCCTGCCACCAGGAGCGCCCCCATCGAAGGAACAGCAAAAACCGGGAAATTTAAAAGGTCAAAAGACCGCGAATATTCAACATAATCCCCCCCTTGAAGCGTATAAGCTTCAATAAGCAAAACATTTTTTTTTTTTTTTTTTTTTTTTTTTTGGTGTAATTTGTTAGTATTCATGCAATTAGAAGAAAACGCTGGATAACAAAGATTAGTAAAACTCAAACAAGGGTTAATTGGCAAAAATAAACGAACTAACGAAATCAAGGGGTCAGACCTCGCACACACCTCAGGCATCCCTGACATCCAAAGGAAGAGGAAAAAAGTCGCAAAACCGGACGAGTGTATTCTCCACGAGAAGTCCTGACCCTGGCAATTCGCACAACATTATCAGACCCCGGAAAAACTTTGACAACGCGCCCGATAGGCCACTGAAGCGGAGGCAAATTTAAATCCTTTATAAACACCATGTCGCCAACCCCCAAATTGGGCGAATGAACAAACCACTTTTGCCTCAGTTGCAAGGTGTGCAAGTACTCCCTACTCCACCTCTTCCAAATACCATTAAACATGTGTTGAATACATAACCATCGACACTTGAGAGATGGTTGCTCATATAATTGTGCATCATCAGGGGGAACACACAAGGAGCGCCCAATCAAGAAATGAGCAGGTGTGATTACATTGACATCGGAAGGATCATTGGAAAGCGGAGTAAGAGGACGTGAATTCAGCATAGATTCCACTCGGATCAACTATGTATTGAATTCTTCAAAGGTAGGAACATGATTCTGTAAAGAAATGGTTAAATGCCGTTTAATACTTTTAACAGCTGCCTCCCAAAGGCCACCACTTGAAGGATGCAAAGGGCTATTGAAATGAAAGGTAACTTTGTGCTCCTCACCAAAATGCGGAAGTTGCATAGAATCGGCCTTCAAAAGCTCTCGAAAAGTGCGGTTCAAAGAATTGGCAGCCCTGACCAGATTAGTTCCACAATCGCAATGAAGATGAGACACGATACCGCGGCGAGCAATAAATCTTGACAAGGCGGCTAAAAAGGCAGCCGTGGTCATTTCAGTGACAGCTTCTACGTGCATAGCCTTTGTAGCAAAGCACACAAACACCACAAAGTAACACTTTGTTCTTTTAGCTTGGCGTAAAGTAGAAGAGCGAATTATAAAGGGTCCAGCAAAATCGCATCCAGAGCGTGAAAAAGGTGGAGAGGGGATAACTCGGTCTTCAGGGAGGTCACCCATAAAGGGAGGCTTATTTCGAGGCTCGACTCTAAAGCATGTAACACATTTGGAGAGTGCAGAACGCAAGGATTGACGAAAGGAAATTATCCAAAAGGAGGAAGCAATAAGTGATTGCAACAGATGGGCACGAGCGTGAAAATATTTCAGGTGATAATAACTAATAATCAATGTTACGATGTGATGCCTCTTGGGTAATAAAATGGAATTCCTGGCACTAAGGGACAAAGTTGAGTTAGCCAAACGACCACCCACCCGAATCAATCCTTCATTATCAATAAAAGGGCTGAGCACAGCATACTGCTTGGGAATATTTTTTCCAGAATAAAGCAAATCAAAAATATTGGGAAAGGATTCCTTTTGAACAATTTTGCAAATTTGGTTACGAGCAAATGTAATTTCAGAAATATTCAAGGTTCGAGACAAATCTCTTTCCGATACAGGCTTTCTTAAGTTATGAGTAAAACGCAATATCCATGCCACCACTCTGGACAGAAGGACCCAGGATGAAAATTTGGTGTAAAAAGGTGTAGGAACAGAGGTAACGGCCAAGCTTTCAAGTTCCACGGCCTTTAACTCTTGGCTAAAATCTGACTCCGAACACTTAGGGTCAGAACACTTAACAGGCCAAACTATACGGGGACCAGAAAGCCACTCGGGCCCATTAAACCAAAGTTTATGACTCAATAGCTCTAAAGGTAGAGCACTGCGGGAAGCCACATCGGCAGGATTAGACGAGGAGTGAACATAAAACCAGGAATTCATAAGGGTAAGATCCTGAATATGAGCCACACGATTTGCCACAAAAGTTTTAAATATATGAGGAGAGCTACGAAGCCAGGCCAATACGACTGTAGCGTCTGAAAAGCAAAGTCTTTCTGAAATGATGATTTCTCTGGAGAGTAAATTAAAGACATAATCAAAATTTTGAGCAAGCAAATATGCTGCGCAAAGCTCTAGTTTAGGCAAAGTCAAAACTTTCATGGGAGCAACACGAGTTTTGGAAAATACAATGGAGACATGATGGCTGCCATCACCCAATTCAGTACACAAATAAATGACTGAGGCATAAGCTTTCTCTGAACTGTCAGAAAACCCAACCAATCGATGAATACCCTTAGAGGGGAAAGAGAGGACGATTAACTTCTATAGGCGGCATCAGTGAAACCTGATCAAGAAAACTTTTCCACCCATTGCACATGGAAAGGGGTAAGGTTTCGTCCCAAGAGAGCTGGGCAAGCCAAATATCTCGCATAAAAATTTTTGCCCAAAGAACGATTGGGGAAATCCACCCACAGGGATCATAAATCTGAGAGAGCTGGGAGAGAACTGATCTTTTAGTGCATGAATCATTCGATGTATCCAACTTAAACTCGAGGAGAAATTTATCCAGTTGAGGATCCCATGAGACACCCAGAACTCCAACCAATGAGGCCAAAGAAGTGGAGAGCTTTTGATTCTCAGGCAAATCAGCAAGTAACGAGGGGTGATTTCTGGTCCACTTACGCAGCTCAAAACCACCAAGCATGAGGAGTTTTTTAAGCTCCGACATGAGCGTCTGAGCTTCTTCTAAAGTGTAATCACCATTTAGATGATCGTCGATGTAGGTTCTCTCCTTCAGTGCAGAAGCAGCACGAGGATACCTCCAACCTTCATCTAAAGCCAACTGCTGAAGGGTTCGAATGGCCTGAAAGGCTGAAGGGCCGACACCAAAAGTAACTGTGGTGAGCTGGTATAAACGAAGAGACTCTAAAGGGCTTTCACGCCAATAAACCAAATGAAAATTGCGATGAGGTGGATACAAACTTATCTGACGATACATTTGGCGAATATCGCAAGAGAAAACATAAGGAAAAATCCGAAAACTCACAAGCAAATCAGGAATAGAATTCTGCAACTTAGGTCCAGGAAGCAGGACATCATTCAGTGACAAACCATTTGAGGTGGGCTGACTGGCATTAAAAACCACCCGAATACTCTCAGTATCTCCGTGGCGCTTGAAGACTCCATGATGTGGCAATACATAATGTGGACCTTTTAAGACATCTGGATTATCAACAGGCACCAAATGGCCCGCACGTAAACACTCATCGATGCATTCCCGGTACTTCATGAAATAATCAGGATTCTTGGAAAAACGTTTCTCCAGCGAAACAAAACATTTGCGAGCAGTACTGGCTGAATCCCCTAGGGGCAATGCAGTAGGGCGAAAAGGTAAGTGCACCATATAACGACCTTCGGAATCTCTCGTCGTGGTTTCAGAATAAATTTGCTCACAGAGAAGATCATCTTTTCTAGGAGGGAGAAGAGGCGGTTGATCAATTTCAGAAAATTTTTTGATGAGATTGGAGACCTGTTTGTTATCAGAAACATGGCAAGTGATAAGACCTGTCACCTCCCCAGGAGTGGAAGCAAGTGCAGGAGCTGAACCCATAAGAACATACCCTAAACAAGTCTTATAAAGAAATGGCATACCCTCCCCGAGAGACGCAACTCTGGTTTCCAAAATAAAAGCAGATACGTCGGCGCCAAGCAACACATCTACCCTGGACGGGACATCAAATTCAATATCGGCTAAGGGATACTGGGCTACGGACTCCTTAACTGAAGGTGCAATAGGAGAACTAGGTAAACCATTTGTAATTTTATGGAGAACCATAAATAAATGTTCATCCTTAATAGTATTTCCATCAGTATCACCAACGCCTAGCTTGGCATATCCAAGAGGTTTCACAGGAACAACAGAAACACCATTTAATTGGTCACAAGGTTGAGGGGAGAAAACATTAAGAAGCTTAGCACATCTCTCAGTAATAAAACTAGCCTGACTTGCTGGGTCCAGCAGGCCACGCACAATAATGTAATTATGAGGTGAAGAAAAAATCCTAACCTTAACTGTAGCGAGTAAAACAGTTGAAGTGAACTGTTCACAAGCAAGTGAGACATTTGGTGTGGAAGACAAATTTTTAGACTTATGAGAAAGAGAAACAGGACTCGTAGGCATGGCAAGCGAGGCATTAAGCGAATGTACTTCAACAGAATCGGAAGCATGAAAAGTGGAATGCCCATCAGGCTTAAAACTTGGAGATGCTTTATGGGCATTAGATGAAGAATTAGAATTGGGTTCATCAAAATGTAAAAGAGAATGGTGACGTTTATGGCACTTGGCACAAGTGTTTACAGAATTACACTGATGGTTAAAATGTTTGGACAAGCAATTAAAACAAAGCTTAAGTGATTTTACCTTCTCATGGCGCTGCTTAACATTTAGGCTTGAGAAAAGAGGGCAAGCATATTTTTTGTGATCACCTTTGCAAAATATACACACAAGCTTAGTGTCCGCCAAAGCAGTATGAAAGGAAGACATATTCCTTTTTGGGACCAAACTAACAGTAGCAGGTTTAGAGAGCTCTGAATTTTTATAAACATTTAATTGGTCTTTTATGAAACTGATTAATTTATCCAGTTTGGGAAAGGTTCCACCCAAATTCTGCTCAAATCTCAAGCGAAGAGTTTTATCTAATTTCCGAAGAAGTAATCTAACCAGCAACTCAGCATTCCCCGACTCTATATCTACTTGATAGCACTTTAAAGTTTGAACACTTACAAGATAAGTATCAAGAAAACCCTGGAGGGAAGCTACATTGGCAGCAATGGAAGAAATATCCAATATCTTGTCCAAGCACTGATTAATTGAAGCCCTTTTATTTTGATATTTAGAAATTAAAAGATTTAAGGCAGCATCATACCCTTCGGAAGTAATAGGATATGCTCTAATCAACCTTAGAGGTTCTCCTTCAAGCAGAGATATCAAAAAATGAAACTTAGAAACCACAGATAAGCTTATATTCTGATGAATTAAAGTTTGAAATTTGGAATTGAATAAATCAAAATCACCCTTGCCGTTAAAATTGTCAATTTGAATTTTTGGAAGAGAATGCAATAAAGAATTACCTGCTGCACTATTGAGCTGGGAATCCTGACTGATATTACCACAGTTGTCATTTAAAGGAGTCAAATGAGAGATAATCAAGCTTAATTCCAAGCACTGAGAAGTGAAGTCCATGAGTTCAGACTGGAGTTCCCCAATAACACTTTTGTCCTCAGCACTATCCAAGGCAGATTGAAAAAAGGATTTTGCTTCAGCCTCAAGCAAATTAAGTCGTTCTTTAATGACTGATAAGGCGGTAGCCGATATACCAGGTTTGGCTTTATCCCCTAGCAAGTTAAGGAAATCCTTAAGAGAGCAAATATGACTTTGAACGTGAATATCCATAACTTATGAAATCACAAAATGCCAAAAGATAACAGTTCCAGGAGAAAAACGACGAGAAAAGCGAAAAATTTCCAGCGAGCAAGTACAGGTTATACCTCCAAGGAGATACGAAAAAAAAGAGAAAATGCAATATGAGCAAATAATATTAAACGAGTTAATATAGGCGAAGAAATTAATAAAAGCGAAAAATTTAAGCAAAAGAACACAAGAAATGCGCAATAGGCAAAGTGCAAAGTGTGCTGGAGCAGGAAAGAACCGGCAAGTGTGTGCAAGTTCCGACCCGCTAACCCGAGAAACGCAATTTATTGTTAAGCAAACCAAAAATAATTGGCAAACAACGAAAATAAGAGCAAATAAAAGCTTTAAGCACCAACAAATGACCCCTTCCTCCACCCACGAAATGAGAAATGCAAGAAAAACCAAGTATAAAGCAGCGAGCGATAAGAGAAAACGATACTTTTAGCAATCTTTTCGACCAAAAACGATAATTTAATTTAGATTCGGCCGGAGGACCATGTAATGAGTTTAGAATAGTGGACTGTATTTTGAAATTGGGGACTGGTTCATGAGGGAGAACCGTGATGGGACGAAAATGATTAAAGTTTGGCTTACCTTGGCGGCGAGAACTGTGCGCATGTAGAGGAGAACTTACCGGCTGACTGCAAGGTAAAGTGAGAGATAATTGTGAACAGGATAGGAAAAGGAAATGAAAGAAATTGCAGAGCCGAAGCTCCTGCATCTGCTCAGATCGGCGGTAGAGAAAAGAGTGAGGATTCGTGAATCCTGCCACCAGGAGCGCCCCCATCGAAGGAACAGCAAAAACCGGGAAATTTAAAAGGTCAAAAGACCGCGAATATTCAACAAATGTGTTTATAACATTTAAGTCTGCTATCCAGATAGACACCCAGATGTTAACATGTGTGCTTATCTTAATCTGGACCCCATTTAATTTACGTGGCCAGTTGACCACTTTCTTTTTATCTGTGAATATGCATATATCTACTTTTTTCGGATTGATGTTTAGCTCCCTTTTATCACACCAACTCGTCAGTATCTTTATGCATGATTTGGTAGCCTGATGTTTACCACCCACCAGGATAGTAATGTCATCTGCTTATCCCTGTGTATACAACCCTGCTTTATTGATGTTTATCAAGAGGGAGTCGACTACCATACACCAAAGTAGTGGCGATAGGACCCCTTCCTGTGGATATCCTTCTTCTGGTTTAGCCCACAGATTAGTTTCACCTATTTCTTAGTAAATAGTCCTCTCCTTTAACATTGAACAAATCCCTTTGTGGATGGTTTGGTCAACCAGTCCATCCATCCAATAGAGTTCGCTCGATTGTTAAATACAAGGTTCTGTCAAAGGCTCCTTTTATATTAATGAAGCTGCTTGCCATGATCTCTTTTTGGCCCAAGGATCTTTCGATTTTGGATACCAGATGTTGTAAGGCAACTTCACAGGATTTGCCTGCCTGATATGCGTATATATCTATAATCCATAGCTTTTGTCAGGAAAAATGCTCTGGGATTGATGTAGTTTTCTTTCCCTGGCTTTGGTATATATATATATATATATATATATATATATATATATATATATATATATATATATATATATATATATATATATAAATAAAACCTTGGCTACTCTCCATCCATTTGGTATGTAGCTAAGTGCTATACATCCTCTTAGCAATTCTAGGAGGTATGTTGTTTGTGTTGGTAGTCCTTTTTGCAATAATGCAGGAAAGATGCCTTCTACCCCAGCTGCTTTCTACAGTAAGAATCTGTTTACTGCCCAAGCAAGTTTTTTGAGGACTTTGAGTGTGTGCAGCATGCTGTTCATAGTATACTTCTCACCATCCCATTAGCGAACCCAACTTATCCTGTTGTGGTTGTTTTGATCAAAGTTTGTTTATCCTACTAGCCTCAGCTGTGGATTCAATTTCTTGTCAGTACTTTCTCCAAGCCTGTCTTTTCGTTTTTCTGACAGATTTGTGGTATATTGTTAGTAGCGCTCTGTATTCTTGCCAGTTCTCTTAGCAGCATTAAATTTCTTGCTCAGAGCTTTCCTTTGATTGCTGAGATCTGTATTCCACCATTTGATGTTTTTGTTGTTCTCAGGACTGCAACCAACATTGTTACCTTCATAACATTTAGTTATGGTTTGTGTTAGTGTTGTGTTGAGTATCTCTATTTGCCATGTGTTTTCAATTCTTTTTGGGCAGTTAATTATTTTCTCCTCAAGCATAACACTATATTTATCCCAGTCCATTCTTCTGGGGTTTCTATAGTTTGTCATGCTTGTAGGGTTAGATATTATATTGAATGTAATGTATTTGTGATCTGAGCATGTCAGCGCCCCCCCCCCCACAAATCCCTTCAGATCTGCTCTAGGCATCCCCGTGTTTACAGGTTCCTCAGGTATTGCTACCTTTGGGCATGTCTTTACCTGTACCAGCCGCTTTCTCCTCCTTCCGGGCTGATTTTTTAATATCCTTCAGGACCACCCTATGAAGGCCATAACTGACCTTCATATTGTGGCTCAGCCCTTTAGGTAGCATCAGAACGGCAAAGCAACCTCTCTCATCCCTCGAAGCTCCCGCAATCATCCACAATAGTCCACACCAGGTATTTCCTTATTTTTGTTGCGAATTCTCTTCCCCAATCAGTCATCCTCCAGCCTCTTTCCTGGAAAATAACCACCCAGTCTGGTGGCCTAGAGGACCTCCTTCGCCTCTGCAATGCGGAGGGCAATACCTTCTGCAGTACCGATGGTCAGGACAATCTCCCTGGTTCTTTCATTATCACAATTAAATATACTAGCTCCAAATTTGAAGCTAGCGCCATTGAATTTTGTTTGTACAGGGCTGCCATCTTCAGTATCATCAATCATATCGACGACAGCAACTTGAATTCAACCACTCTGTTCTTTGGTGAGTTGAATGCAAGGATAATCTTTGGGAATTAATGCAGTTATAAACCCACCAGTTTTTTGTGCATAGCTTGGTTTGCCTTCTCTACACCTGACCTTTGCTGAAGGTGTGGAAGTGCCAGGTGAATTCCTGTGCCTCTTTTTGTCCACTGGCCAGTTCAGGCGCACAGCACAGCAGCTTTTGGCCACTGGCTTACCCGAAGGGATTTCTGTGACCGTGGCTGCGGCACCTTTGGCTACCCCGGCACCCACGCCCTTGGCTGCCGACTTACCAAAGGGCAGTTGCGGCTTCCGTTGTCACCCTGACGCCTTCAATCCTGGCACTCACCAGAGGGGAGCCCTGTCGCTGCCATTGCGACGCCCTGGTGGGGTATTCCGTCTGTGACCTTGCCAGTTTTCAATAGTTTGGCCTGCTTTCTATTGTGCCTCCTTTGAGTGACAGGCTTGAAGGGGGGTTTTTAGCTACAACATCTTGTGACGGAGCTGTTGACTCCTTGTCCTTCGAGCTGCCGGAGGCTATATTAGAGTCATGGTATAGGTTTGAGCTTACCTCCTGTGCCTCCATTGCTAGAAGGCTGAACCTACTATTGTCCACTTCTCCTAGGCCGAGGTCCATATTACGTTAATGAGAGCATTAGTGAGCTTACTGATTCCTTATCCAGGGTATCCAGGTCTGACCTTGTAACAGATTCAATCACATCCGAGGATGAATGTTCATCCTTTGACGATTAATTGTATTCTTTTTGTTATTAATTAAATTTGAGGTGTATGGTAGCATTTTGTTCCCACAAGTGTGGGAATGGTTAAATTACACTGCAGGTGAGCCCCCTATCCCCGCAGCCGGCTATGTAGAGACGTTTCCCTACTACCTTGGGGTGTCGCCTGGTGCCCCAAGTGGGTCCATAGAAGATAGTATATTTTTATATACCCTCTGCTATTCAGCCTCAGCCCGAAATCCCTCCACCTAGTATATTTTTATACACCCTCTGCCATTCAGCCTCAGTTTGAACTCCCTCCACTTGGCTTGGGTGTCCCAGAGGCACTTGATGGTTGCCAAGGGTCCCACCTCTGTCGTTCGTGAATCCCATTGGATTCCCCAGTGGGCACCACTTGGAGGTGACAGTAGGCATTTGTAGAGAACTTTTCCCGCACTATTACAAGCATTTTTCTTTTCAATCAATTACTTGATTGCGAATATATGACCTATTCATAGGAAAGCCAGCCTGTTCTTTAAGGATGTTCGCAGAGCATCCTTTCAGTAATTAAGAGCTTAGTACAGTCCCATAAAGGTTTTTAGTACAGTAATAGATCTATAATTTTGTGAAAGGTGTATTATAGCCTTCATTCCATTTATAATTAATATGCTTTATATATAGTTCTGCTTCTTATGCACACTTTTATTAGACCAGCTAGCCAATCTTTAAGTTTGTGATGTCCACATTTAATCACTTTAATATTAATATCCCCCAGATCTGGAGATCTCCCATTTTTAATTATTTTTTATTGCTTCCTCTATTTCGTCAACAGATACTTAATATCTTCTGTTCTGGTACTTCATTTACATTCCCCAACAAAATTATAGGCCACCCTTTTTTTTTTTTTTTTCAAAAGACTAATTCTAATATATGAAATTTTTTGGGTTTATAATAACTTTGCAAATGACAAACGAAAACTAATATATTTATAACAAATTTATTTATATAGAAAAAAAAACAACATACAAATGACCATGACAAAAATATAGACCAGTTTACTTATTTATCTATTACCTCCTAGTAGATGTACTCCTCAATTATGTGTTGATCCACTATTTCTCTCCAAGACTTAGGCCAATCGTTTTGGAAGAGATTAAAAAGTTTCTTTATATACCTTCAGCAAATATCAGCCTACTTTTCTCTGATGCAAGTTTTGGGTTATTTTCTTGATGTAAAATATCAAACAATTGTTGAAATGAAGAAATGAAAACAGTAGAGGATAAAAAAAAAAACTTTTTAATTAATTGTATATTTTTCAAAATAAAGTTAAAAATTTATTTAAATCAATGTATCATTGCATCAAGTTTTACTGTAACAGCTATTTTCAGCTGAGTTCAATAGATTTATTTTGTATTGCTTCCTATTTCTTTTTTTTTAGCTTGTCTATATTCATTGCAAATGTGGTGCAGGGCACAGAAACTTATTGTGCATTATTATTTTGTATTCTATAGTAATAATATTCTTTATTTAGGGGTTATATTTATTTAGCATATATATCTTTTGTTATCCTTTTAAATGATACAGGGTTTCTACATGTTACATATCTACATACATTCTTTATCTTTCCCCATTGTGCCTTTCACTCTACGGGATCACTTGATTTCTATGACTGTGATGTGAGTTTTCAGATCAGGTAGGTTAACTGCCTTGAAAATATGAAGCTTAATACCATTTCCATTATCTCTTTTCCCAGCAAGAATATTGCATGGTTGGTAATGTATATTATTTGCTTTTATAATCCAGTTTGAGAGTTCTGGGTCTATTTTAGCATATCTGCTGATTTATGTCCCAAGGTAATCTTTTACCCTTGCAGTGAATTATTATATCCAACATGAATCGCCTTGCTCTTGTTGACAATAAGCTTCATCCTCTTCCTCTTAAGCTCAGCATTCCTGTCTATAACAGCCTGCTGCAAGTTTCAGTCATATCTAAATTTTATAATTATATTTTTCGTATCTATTTTTTCAATTAGTAACATGTTTAAATACTTTTTTTAACTCGTATTATATTAAACCCATGGAGAAGGAAGTCAGGAATTCATTCAGATTGAAAAAAAAAATATCCAGGTTGAGAAAAAAAAATTATTATACCTATAAAGGTTTTTTTAACCTGGATGTATATTTTTTTAAAACTTACCTGCACCCTGACCACATTTTTCATCAAATTCTACAGTCAACTATATATTTTCTCTCTGTTATATTAAACATTAATATATATTGTAATGATTTTCTTTAATCATTAATGTTTAATAAAATTATATATCAATAGTTAATTGTCTTTAACTCATTATTAGGGTTCTTTCAATATTCTTTTGAATTATGACTGGAAATATTTAACAAGGCTTTATTCATACTTTTTATATTTATTATAAATTACAATGTGAAAACAATATTTAATTTTACCTTTGTTTTAAATTCTTAAGTCCATTAAGGAGAGAATTAGTCTATTACTGAAAGAACCACTAAAGACTTTCACTTTTCTTGCCCAGTCCATTCTTTTTCTCCTGGTTCCATAATCTTCTATGACTCGAAACACCTAGCTGCTCCAAGGCCCAAAACTAACTGACCCCTTTTACCTGCCTCAAGGGCTGAACCTTGCAGGTACCTCAGGTGTTCCTAATCCAAGGGTTCCTACCTGGTTTAGACCCTTACACTTTCATCTCTTGTCCTATATAAGTTTCAGTTTTAAAATATCACTACAATATGTTCAAAATATTCATTTATGTATGAAAAACTTTTCATCGTTGAATCATATTTAATATTGTAATTTTAGATTTTATTTTCACAATTGCAGTTTTTCAGGTTACTTCAATTTATTTTCAGTTATTTTGGTTGTTTCCAGGCTAGGGGAATCTTCAAATCATCAAGAGCCAGTGTACTCAGGACTCTATTCTTATCATGTTTCAACTAACACGTGGCTTTTGATTAGCACAGAGCATGATACCTTGATTAGATCCAGAGTTGGTCATTCAATGTTGTTCCATCCTGTAAGTATGTTTTCTTGATCTCATTGCAAATTGAAATAATAATGACAATTTGCACAATAGCTTGTTACTGAGTCTGGTTCATATCGAACAGGTTCTGTCAATCTTTCTCAATATCTCTAGTCTATTCTATTTAGTATTTCTATTCTATTTAACTCCCAATCCTTTCTTGCATGTTATGATGAATTCCTTCTCCACTTTCTCCTAATAATCTTTTATCACATTATTGCCATCTCAGAAACCTGGCTCAAACGAAATATCTCCTCTTCTTCCATGACTAACCCTCATTATACACTCAATCCCCTTGATTGTGCAAACTTAAAAGAAGGATGAGTTGATGGTTTGTTCATTTGTAATGTCATGTGAGTTAAAATCCTTTACAAATCACCTGACACTGCAAACATAAAATTTTGAATGTACCGAAATCTCCTTGACTCATTGCCTACTGCCCACATATAGTCAAATTTGACATACTATTTGAATCCTCTGTCTTCCTCTACGTTCCACTGTATAACAACATGATCATAACCTCTAATTCTTAACCCTTATCATATTCTATTCTTCAAACTCCATTTAATCCTATTTTAACTTCTATTTTCTTCTTATTTTTCCCAATGACTTGATCACTTCTGTACCAAAACCTCGGACTAATGACTGATCCCAATTAAATCCCTGATAAAATAATCAAACTTAGTCTTCCAGCTATCCTTCCTGCTCTTCTACACATTTCGAATTTTCCCCACTGATTGCAAAAAGTCCTAATTCGTCAGTTAAATATACTTCATTCTCCTTCTATTGCATCTGATTTTAGGCATATTTCCATACTTTATTTATTAAAGCCACTGGAAATATTAGCTCATTCCCAACTTACCTCCTTCCTAGAGACAATCCTCTCTTTAATCCCTTCCAACCAGTTTTCCTTTTAGATTATTCAACTCGATTGGCAATGCGATAATTACAAAAGACCTTTATTCCTTTTATATTCTTGAACTAATTACTACGTGTTCTAGTCCAAGCAACGAAGACCAAAAAAGGCCGAATAGGGGACATAATTCATGTAGAAGCCAATTTTGGCACAGTTGTAGGGGGAGGTGTCCTTAACAACAAACTAAAAGTACGGGGGGGGGGGGGGGGGATGGAGCCCTAAAGGTCGGTCTTTTCAGTTTTTCGTTAATAACTCGAAAACTCTTGCCTCTAGCGAAAATATGTTTATGTACTAAATTAATTTACATAAAATTGTTTACAAAAAAGGTTTTATACATTTTTTTTTCTGGCATCAATGCTTAAGAAGATATAATGGGGGGGAATATGGAAAAACACGTTTTTATTGTTACAATGTATATATTTATTGTTAAAATTCCAATGTTTAATGTTACAAATGAATAGTTTATTATTATTAATTGAATGCTTATTGCTAAAAATAAAATTATTGTCGTTAAGCCTAATATGCTTATTATAGTACTTGCGATAAGTCGCACTTATCCTCAAAAACACGTTTTTCGGTACTGTTTTGACTATAACTCCGAAACTATTTGTCTAATCTCGAATTTCTTTTTTTCATTTTAAAGCTGGTTAAATTTATTATCAGATACCATATATTTAATTCTAATTAAGTTTCGTGAAATATCCATTCCACCTCCCTGAATTCTGCGAATCAGTACCACTACGTGCGACTGTGCGAATCACAACAGTACGCAGAATTCAGGGAGGTGGAATGGATATTTCACGAAACTTAATTAGAATTAAATATATGGTATCTGATAATAAATTTAACCAGCTTTAAAATGAAAAAAAGAAATTCGAGATTAGACAAATAGTTTCGGAGTTATAGCCAAAACAGTACCGAAAAACGTGTTTTTGAGGATAAGTGCGACTTACCGCAAGTACTATAATAAGCATATTAGGCCTATTGTTCAATAATTGTATCTATAAATTTTATTTACAATTGAGTGTACATATTAGATTGAATGTATGCTTCAGAGTGTAGAGAAACTTTTTGGATGGAAAAATACTAAGAAGTTTTCTCAGGAATTTCTAAAAAGCAGTGGAACACAACTAGCAACAGTCTCTGTTGTTTGATTCAGTTATTCACAGATATAATTAGAATCATGCCTAAAACAATTTCTTCTTTCCCTTTAAAACTAAATGATTGGGTTTTGAACACGATTGATATAAAGGTTGTTACCACGGTTTTCACTAAAAAATACGCCTATATTTATACATTTTGTAAATCTTTTCATAGAAAAAAAAACAAACAGATCAAGCCCGGAGTCGATCCCTCAATTGATTGAAGTAACAGATAAAAGGAAGTATGAGTGCATTTGACGAATTCCCGGAATTAGTTAATACTGGAAAGCTCTTCCTACAAAAACATTAGCATCTGGCTCAGCAACTTCTGCCCCAGGTTATCTCACCTCAGGTCCAATGTGTATAATTTCATCTGTTCTTTTTACATTCAATAAATGCAAAAAAATTAAAATTATATAGTTTAAAATGCTTTTTTGTTACTTTACCAGCAAAATTCTATAATTCGTCATTTCCGTAATTTCGTCACCCCCTCTCCCCCACTCGTGACGAATTATCGAGTTTCTACTGTACTTGGTTTTGAATTGATTTACTTCCAGTCCAAGTCTACTGTCTGCTCCCATTAGAGCCTGTCACATCCTGAAGAGGGCACCGTACGTTAATGTCGATATCGTCCGCATAAGGTAACAGTTGAACAAGGCTGGTAAAGAAGTTTTCTTGCCCTTGCTCCCCTCTCTGTAAACCAGCACATCTTATTGCCCAGATTGAACAGTATGCTGGCTAGTGCATCCCCTTGCCTGAGTCCTTTTCTTGCCAGAAACTCAGGCAATTTAAAAACAGGAAAGCAGCTGGATTCCTTGATAATTGTTGCTTACAAACCTATCACCCTTTTTATGTTTATGACATCCGCGAACGAAATCCAATTACTACCACGAAGCCATTTCATCCGCACCCAATCCCAAATCCAAATGGCAGCTCCTCCACAAAGTTTCCCTTGTTCAAAATAGACCTAGTCTCTCTCCTAAGGGAGTCCGTCCTGTCACACCTGATGAGTTAAATTCTTATTTCGTCTCCACCCCCTATATCCACTCCTCTATCCTCGCAGTTACCTCTCTTTTCACCTGTTTGTAATGATAATTATTTTTATTTTTCTTACATCTCCCCAACCGAGCTCATTTCCTCCATAATCAAATCCCACACTAATTCAACGGGATTAGATGGTATTCCTGTCAAACTGATAAAATTATGCCTTCCTGAAATCCTTCCAGTTCTCCTCTTCATATATAATCTTTCCCTTCAGAATTCTGTATTTCCCACATCCTGGAAAAAGGCCCTAATTTATCCAATACTCAAAAACCCGAATCCTACATCCCCAAAAGATTACCAACCAATTTCCATACTTTCCAACCTCTCTAAGCCCCTTGAAAGATTAATACAATCCCAAGTCTCCAATTACCTCGAAGATTCTAATTTATTTGATCCGTTCCAATCTGGTTTCCACCCCGGCTAATCGATCCACTCTTACCAAAATCATCTGTGACATCCAGGCTGCGATGGATAAGAAAGAATTAACCATCATGATACTCCTAGACTCCAATAGTGCTCTCCTCTGATTTCATTCATTCCTTTCCCACCGTACTCAATCAGTTACCATTCCCAACCAAGGTTCATCCTCTTTCCTTACTTTGCGAGCAGGTGTAGCTCAGGAATCGAGTATTTCCCCTCTCCTTATTAATTCCTATATTAATGATCTTTCAAACTCCATTCACGATTGTTCCTACCACCTCTGTGCCCATGATTTCCAAATGTACATTTCCTTTCCTCCATCCGAGTTACAAACTGCATTTTCCAAAATTCAGGAAGACCTAGATGAAATCAGTGCCTGGGCAAGTCTGGATAAATTAACGTTAAACGCTGCTAAAACTGAAACTATTGTAATAGAATCCCATTCCCTCCTTCGATTGAACACCAACTTCCCTACTTAATTCCTAAATGGTCACCCTGTATCTTTCCACTCCTCTGTTAAAAACTTAGGTTTAACCATCGATTAGACCCTCTCCTGGAAATCCCATGTTGCCCAAATTTCCCGATGATCAATTGGCATCCTGAAATTATTTCACCATTCCCGGCATTTACTTCCTCTATCTACTCGTAAACTCCTAATATCCTCCCTCATCTTCCCCCAATTTCACTATGGATGTGTAATTTATGGTGGGCCTTCAACGACTCTTGAGAAAAGATTAAAGCGTATCATGAATTGCTTCATAAGGTTTGTCCTCAGATCCTCAAGACGCTCTCATGTGTCTCATCTCTACACCGAGTTAAATTGGCTTTTCCCTTCCTTCCGTAGAGATTACTTCCTTGGTATATTCCTATTCCAAGCTATTAACATACATCACCCTCCTTTTATCCATAACATCCTACATTTCATGTCCTCAATCCAATCACTACATACAAGATCCCGTCTCTCCGATCTCTACACCCCATCCTACAGAACGACTGCATTCCAACGTTCCTTTCTTGCCCAAAATTTCCCTCGGAATTTTTAAAACACACCTCTTCCACCACCTTATCTCTCTCCAGACGTATGCTATTTAATCATATAGATGCTTTATAACCCATACCCATACCAGCATATTAAATAAAAAACTTTTTCAATTCTTCCTATGATAATGTTTTCACTGTTACTCAAATATTTTTTCATTTTTATTTTTTCTTTATCATTTTTGTCTGTTCCATCTCAACAAATATTATTTTTCTTCATACTTCACTCGGTGTAAATCCAGAAATTTCATGTTTCAATCAACTTTGTATATAATGTTTTTTTCCTTTACCAAATGTATATATGGTTTTGTGTGTATATAAGTGTGTTTGTTTATAGATTTTTTTTTCTTTAAATTATAAACTTGTATTTACCTTATATTATCTTATTTCATTATTTTATTTAAAATATCTTGGCCAGATGTGATTTCCTTTTTATAATTCATTTGTTGTTATTCTTAAGGGACTTTGTCCCAGAATAAAATTTATTTTCTATCTATCTATAATAGATCTGCTCTAATCAGAAGGCATCACCTCATTCATCCATATAACAAGGAAGAGATCTTGTAGTGCTTTGAGAAACTCTCTTCCACTACTTTTGTAAAATCTGAGATTGTATCTTCCACAAATTGTAAATAAAATAAGTGTAAATAATGGATTTTGTCATTTATTGTTGATGAAATCTTTTGTTATTTTTTTTTTTTATTTTGAATATTATTCTGCGTTTGTAGTGCTTTCAATGTTTTCATTTTATATAATAGATGCATGAGAAATCTAATAATCAGCCTATATTTACTTGTGCTATGTTTGACATATAATAAATTGACTTCCCATCTTGATTAAGATGATTGATTTATTATTTTGTGCAATTTATATTTGGTATCTCAAGGGATATATCTGTCCCCCAATTTTATGTAGAGTTAAAGTGGATATAATTATGTGATTTTGGGATGTATCGATTGATCAAAACCAGTTAAGTATTTAAAAATTAAGATTTTAGTTGCAAGTAATTTCTGGCTTCTTCCCTCGTCCAAGTTATCCTATCCTAATGTCCATCATCCATCTCCATTGAACTACAGTTTAAATTATCTATCTATTCCCACGATATTTGCTCTTGCCCTTCAGATTTATATACAAAGGCACGCCATACAAGTATTTTCTTATCTGTTCCTTTTATTTATCAGATGACATTCCTTCCTTCTTCCATCTAGAGTGAAGACTAGGGGAATAGTGTAAAGGGTGTTAGAGTACACCTTTTACACTATCCCCTAGTTATCCAGGAATTGTAAGTAGACTTTTTGTATTTATATTCATAATTTCTAAGTATGTGTCAATACATTCTTTTCGTTTAATAATAGCTTCTGTATTACTTTTTCATTTTTTTTTTTTTTTTTTTTTTTTTTTTTTTTTTTTTTTTTTTTTTTTTTTTTTTTTTTTTTTTTTTTTTTTTTTTTTTTTTATACTCTTAGGCTATAAGACACAACTTTTGTTATTTGTATTATTATTCAAATGGAATTTGTATGGAATATCTCTTGATAATTATTAGGATTTATTACAGTATTATTTCTTTTAGTTAATGAGAATCATAATTTTAAATACATTTTTTTTAATATACATGTTTGTACATATTTTTTTTCAGATTTATAGAAAACTTTATGTTTTTGCTGGACAGCGAAACAAAGATTACCTTAATGATTTTTTTTCTTATAATGTGGATTCTGGTGCTGTGGAACAAATTTCTGAAGGCTTCAGCCGAGATTGTGCAAATCTTCCTGCTGCTGGTTTCACTCATAGGGCCACCATTGATCCTGATTTAGATGAAATTTATGTATTATCTGTGGGTATTTGTCTCTTTATTACTTTCTTAAAATTAGAGTTAAATTATTAATAACTGGAGATTAACCAGATTACCGGTCAGGTGGCCAGATATTAGCTATTTGGCATCGGACCCTAAGCAGCTAAGATTGCATTTTCTTGGACATACCCTGTCTATAAGATGGGTGTTCCCAATAATATAACGATTTTGTATCCGTCTCTTAGGCAAATGTTCCTATTAACCTACAATTTTATATCTCTCATTTATTTTGTGATTGCCTTTGAAGCCTGTTTCCCTTATCTATACTATTATATACAGGAAAAGCCATTTTTCGTTTGTGATCACTAACCAAAAAAGTTATTGATCCAATCTGTACCAAATTTTAACCACATTATCTATATAGTTCCAGGAAGGTTTATCAATTATTAAATCTACTGATTTTCAATTAATTTGTTATTTAATAAAGCGATAATATGTGGATAACAGTGAAGTTTGAAAATTAACCGATAGGTGGCGAGCGCCATTCTACATGAGAGGTTACCAAAGTACATTGTTATATAGAGCTTGACATAGATAGTAAAATTTAATTAATTTGAATATATTCAAAGATATATAAGATGATATAATGGTAAAGTAGATAAATTTCAATACCCGTAAGTGAGACGGATTTTCCTCATAATGCATTCAAAATATAGGGATTTTTGAGCTTGAAACCATTCAAGTATTTATCAATCACTATTACTTAAGTAACACATTGAAACAAATGGCTTGCAATTACTTCAGTAAGACTTAAATATTTCTGTCTCATTTGTCAAAATTTCCGCAATTTGAATTCTTAATTTTAAATTTTCTGATAACTTCCTGGAGGAAAATATTTTTTAATTGAAATTTTGTATTTCGACTTTTTCTTTTATAGTAAGAAATTTCTTTGCTATTTTAATGTTTTAAGTTGAAAGCACAAAATCGGCTGAGGCACAATCTTTATAGAAATTTTTTTTTTTTGAATTTTTTTTGTAAAATGTCATAATCCTATTTAAAAAAGAAATATTAACTTTTCCCTGGAGGGCAAATCCAGAAAGGAATACTTCTTAATAACTTACAGATATTTCTATCAATGATTAATATACATGTTAAACTAATGAAGTTGGGATGGACCCAGTTTTATCAATGAAGAAAACATAGTATGTTTATGATAATTATTATTATTTTTTTATTTTTTTTTTAAGTGTGTTTTAAAATTATAAAAACCAATAAACATGGCTTACTTAATTTTCAGCATTTTGTGAGAGTCCTCCCAGAGGGGTAATTTTTTTCTCTTGATGATGGGAATTTTGTCTGCATGTCTGAGTAGTGTCCATTGCGAAGGGATATAAATTCCCTTACATCAGGCCGGCACATAGACAATTTGTCCATTGGTTTCACTGTACTTTTATCAGCTTCTTATCTCGTTTATTTCTGTGATTTTTAAAAATAATTCCTTGATTGAATAATGACAAACCTTTTTTTGTTTACAAGAATTTGAATTATAGAAATTTTCCAGAACAGGTTAGGTAAATTGTAGTTCTTTTAAGTATGTTTTTAATGGAGAATCTTATTTGACAAATAATAAAATTCCCTTAAATAACTTTTTAATATAAAATCAATATTTATTTTTATAAAATATATCTGATTCTCTTTTTCTGAATTTCATATTGTTATTATTTAGCAACTTTTAATCACTTTAGAAATATTCTTAAAGAACAAAGTGATTAGTAATTTTTCAGTTAATATATATCTTTGAGCAGTTCTGCAATGAATCTTCATGCTCCTACTCTGATTAGGACTAGATAGCAATTTCTTGGTACCTATCAGTAGTTGGCATAAAGGACTAATAAGCCCATTTTTTGGACTAGTTCCCTCCACCATTACCAATATTGCTGAGTTTTTAACAGACAATCTATTTTTTCATGGGTAAGGTATTGAAATGAATTTCCATATTCATGTTTTTTACAAAACTGGATAATTAATCTACTAGTTGATCATCAACTACTTATTTGTTATTGTGATAATAGTTCATTTTCCTGAAGCATCTGATAGTTTACTAGATTGTTGAGGTATAGTTCACAAACTTGACCCTTTTCCATTGGCAATAATAATTAAAAGTCTTCTCTTGGTTATATCATACCGTTAATGTTACAGTATGGACAGAAAAGTTTTTTCAGAAAGTACTGCATAGCATCATTTTAAAAATAAAAATTTACATTCACAACAATAAAAATATTTACATTCACAAAAATAAAAATATTTTCAATTTTAGCTGTAAAAAATAGCCTGAACAGATCTCAACATGTCTCTCCTGTTTGGTATCAGACTTAAAACTGATGAGAAAAATGTTTGTTTTATTTTATTGTTATTTTATTCTTAATAAAATTATAATATGATAGATAAATACATTTATTTATTTCTCTATCTCTATAGTTTTTTCTTTTAATTTTTTCAGGGTCTTAGTAAAGATAAAGATAAGCGGGATGATCAAGTCCAGAATTCATTCTGGGTCTATTACATTCAACAAAACAAATGGTGAGATTTTATTCTTCACATGTTAACTATCAAGAAATAGTAATTAATTATTTGTTAAGTATCACAACTCAGCTTAATTAGTTCTTTATCTCTTACATAACTAGTATTGATTGTATTGATAAACATTTTTGCTCAAGTAATTTAATATTAGTTAATTATGTGATATTTATTGGGTATTGGAATAAAAAAAAAAAAGAAGTGTTTTAAAATACATTAGGATTTGTGTATTATGAAATTAAAAATTCTGAAAAAAAAAATTGTGACATTGATTTATGGATACAGAGTAACTGTACTTCTCTACTGTTTTAAATCTTTTAAACACCTTGTGTAGACATTCATAAATTTTCTCTAAACTTTTACTTAAAAAATATCCTGTGAAAACTAAATAAAAGTTTACATAGAAGTGGAGGATAATATAACATTACAGACTCCTATGTTTCATAAATTAAGGACACTTTGTTTTCTGGTTTTAAGCTAAATATTTTCTTTTATCTTGTTGTACTCACATTTGTGAAATCTAAAAATTATGATCACATTTGTTTAGCATTTGAAAAACATTATCATGCGCACCTTTACTACCCTGGAATGTGTATCTAATGTTTTCCTCTTGGGTCTTTGAAGGTTTGACTATTTCAGTTTGTTCTGCATAGTCTTTGTCATCATGACTTTCAGGTTCTTTTACTAAGTCAACTATGTCACAGTCAGTGTGATATTCTTTCACATTCATTTCTCCATTATTCCTTCCCTAATATTCTCAAAATCATCAACTGTCAAATATAACATCTAGTTTATCCCTTTGTTCATAGCTCAGACTGATTGACTTCACTTTTTTTTTCAAATAAAACCGAGTTGGAAAATAATAATTTTTTATCCTTCGATATCGATATCCATCGTTCGATGATTTTTTTTTTTTAATTTAGTATCCACCCGAGACTTCAATGAAAATCCTTGAAAGAAGTCTAGTATTGATTAAAAAAAACATCAGCTCTACCTACATTTTTCAAAGCCATATATTATGCTTATTTTCCACTGGTGTGGCGCCTCCATTAAACCAAACTTTTAAACTTTTAATTTAATTTTTAAACTTTTTGGTGAGGACTACTGATAAAACCCATAGGCACTTATTCATGATTTCCTCAAAACTACTTTTCTTTAAATATTGTTATAGAACGCAATGAGACTTCATCTTCGGCTCAAAATGCACTTTGTGTGTATGATATATGCTAAAGGCCACAATTTCAGGCCAACTGGCTTGTAATTGTATTGACTTCAGAGGTTTAATCTAACTACCTCATAAATTTTTTCAAACTGAATCGCAATACTCAAAATTGATTTATGCTTTGAAAGCTTTCAAGGGTAACAGTGAAATATAAGAAAAATTGCCTTATTTTTTACCTGTGTGAAGTAGAAATTGTTTTAAATATGTAAAGTAGAAAATTATGCTTTGAATTATTTGTTTAGATTATTATTGCAACAATATTGAAACATTGATAATCAGGAATAAGTCGAAAATTTCGATTATTGAAATTGGTAGACACCATGTATGTGCTGGGCATAACTACTATATTCAAACAGTTATGATAGTCGGTTTTATTGCCCTTCTTATGAATAGGGATTATGTGCAGGTTGCGTCACTTAGAGGTTGAGCTGAAATTCGTAATATATATACATATATAAAATCATGTTGTGATATTCAGTATTAAGTTTAAATTTGAATTCAAATTCTCAAGAAAATTATTGACTAAAACAATGATGACATATTGAGGACTTGTATTTGGAGGGATCTGGTTAAAATGAAAGATATGTGCTATATAATCACTTTTTTTTTATTCATACCCAGGTTTGGTCAAAACAATGTATCAGCATGTATCCATGTATCCATCAGAGATACCCAACGGATTCGTATGAACACATAAAAATTAAAATAGACAAGTGTACAGGGAATTACGAAAAATAACGTAGATAAATAAAAAAAATACAAATTAGTAAATGATAAATGTGATAAGTTTGGTTAAGAGAGAAAAATTATATATAGAGATGTTTAGGGGTGCGGTCAGTTGAAATCTTGTGAATTTGTTTAATGGTATAAGTAGTAGTAGACAGAATTCAGATGTAGATGAAAATATTGTAACTTGTATCTCTTACGTTTATTATGAGTGATATTTCGTGGCTATGTCACATCTTCATATTTTTTTCTTTATTCTTTGTATGCTTGTTTCTTTTAATTTTTTTCTTTTCTTGCATGTCTGTTTTATATATCTGATTGTTAGAGGCAAAGCGTTGGTATGAATTAAACTGTTATTATGGAGCACATAACTTTTACTTCATCCTGATCTCTCCTAACACAAATTCATAATTAATTTACTGTCTAATACAGTTACTTCTAAATAATAAAAAAATTGTATTAGAGAAAACATTAGTTAAACTAAAACATTACTGAACCAAAAAGTGAATGAAAACAGTGTGACTAGTACTACCATATTGAAAATCATTGAGTTTCTTATCTTCTTCTTATGTTTTCTCCTTTGTCCCATTAAGCATGAAAGATCCTTAACCCTTTTCATTTATACACCATTCTTCTTATTTCTGACACTAAAGAACACCGATTGCTTCCCTTTTAACTTCTCATACCATTAATCCACGGTGATTGTTTCTGGCTGATCTTTCTGGACTATCAGAAACTAGTAAACATCTCCTACATAAATCTTTGAGGATAGACAGGAAGGAGATTCCAGTAATCTATTATTGTCCTGGAAGTTCTTTTACAGATCTTCCAGGTCATTTCAAGAACACCATTAAATAAAAGAAGACTCAGATTATCACGTTGTCTCACTCCTTTCCCTAGTTTGAAAGAGGTAGATTTGAACTAATTTAAATGTATTATCATATAGGTATCCTATTTGGCTGACTTAAAAGCATTATTAAGTGTTGGAGGTGTTTTATTTTCTTACAAGGTATTCTGAATTAAGTGATGAGGAACAGAATCAAATATTGCTCTGAGGTCAAGGAAAGCTAAATAGACATTGCGACCCCTGTTCAATGCTTTCTCTACCACCATTCTGAGGGATATCCAATTCTCCTGGGTTTAATGCCCTGGGAGGAATCCTGCTTGCTCTTCCTCAACAAAAGCCCTCAGTTGTCACTTGAGTATTCGGGTATACACCTTATAAACAACTGAGAAGAGGCAGATGGTTCTGTAATCCATAGTATACTTTTTATCCCATATTTTTTGGAATAGGTTTTGCAGGACTTTTATCAATTGTACTCCACCTAACTTAATATAATCTGTTGAAATATCGTCTGCTCCAGCAGCTTTACCAACTTTGATGGTCGCAACTGCCTCTTCAACCTCTTCCTCACTGATGCAGTCGTCCATGTCTAGTAAATGTTCATTAATGGTCCTAGAGTGCCACCTCCTATCCAGTTGAACATCACCACAGTATTCTTCAAATTAGAATTTTTGCAGGTAGTGCTGCCTCGAAACCTTATGCACGCACCTCTTTATCATCAGAAAAAAAGTTGACCAGTTTCATTTTTAATAATCCAACTGCTATTCTTTCATGTGTATTTATCTATCTTCTCATAGGTAGCAGATTTTTGTGTCAAGTGATATTAATTTATGATTCTTTCCAATGAATAATTAATAATTTTCCCAGCTGTTATAAATATTATTTATTTTATTTCCTTATTTTCTTTATTTTTATTTTTTTTTAGGGTTTGCGTTTATAAAAGTGAAGTTCCCAATGTTCAGTATTGGAATAAAACACAAACTGTTGAACCTTGTCCAAGATTTGCTCATCAAGTTGTCTACGATTCTCTCAGGAAGGTAAAATTTGTCTTAGTATTTATAAAAATAATTAGAGCTCAAATATATGCATAAAAAAACTTATATAATATTTTCACCTCTATGGCATAGAGATTATTTTCATAAAGAGTGTGTTGAAAAAAAATAACATATCTGTTGATGAAAATAAATTTTAAAAAAATTTACATAAATGATGAATTATCAATTTAAATTGAGAAAGTTTAAAGAAATTTATATGTAATATACAATACAAGCATTCAAAAGAATAAAAGCTTATATAAAACACAAGCTATTAAAAATGAAAATTGAAATGTTATGATAATTATGATGAAATTAGAAAAAATGAATAAATATCAGCCAGGTAAGTTTCACCATTGCTTTTATGCTTAGTCATTGCCAGTCAATTATAGTTGATGATGGATGGCATTGAATTTTCGAATGTGTCAAGCTTTTGATTATTATTTTTATATAATTCTGTAAAATTGTTCAGGTTCTACTTTTAATAAAGTTTAAAAACTGTGTACTTAAATAACTAGGAATTTTAATTAAAACCATTGTTGAATATCTTCTAGCATTGCATAAAATAGCAACATTGCTGCTGATTTTACTTAATTATTTCCTTATTTATTTATTGCTTATACAAAAAGTATTTCAAAAGAAACTTGGTTACAATTATTAGTTTGACCAAAAAAAAAAAAAAAAAAAAAAAAAAAAAAAAAAAATATATAAATGATTAAATTAGACATATTCTCATTTTAGAGAATAATAAAAATGTTGGCTCAATTCGTGGAAAGTTTCTGTAGTCTATATGATACTCCTGCTGCTGTTCAATTGATAGAAGCTAACATTAACAGCTGTACTTGTATGCAGGGTGTCCCGAATTTAAATGGCAAAACTTCAGGAACTTATAGGGGGCCGAAAAACTAAGACAAAGTCTCTCTCTAGTCTTTTAGAGATTTGCTCGTTTTTGCTTAGTTTTAGAGAAAATCGCAAAAAAAGAAACAAAACAAAAATGTTGCAGGTAGCGATTATCACCTTTTAAAGTTCGTCAGGCTAGGCAGTAAGATATGTAAACACTTAATGTTATCCTTTACATTCTTTTATTTGTTTACATTTTGGCTTCCTTCTAGGATTATAATTCCTAAATCAGTCTTCAGTCAGTTACTCAGATATTTCGCGATGATAATTTATGTCCATTAAAAATTATATGGACCGATGAAGCTACCTTTACAAGAGGAGGAATTGTTAATCAAAGAAATTACCATGTATGGGCTCTTGAAAATCCCAGAGCTATTAGAAAGAATAGGTTTCAGCATGAATTTGCTATTAACCTTTGGCTTGGAATTTGGAACGGATTACTGGTGGGACCATATTTTTTACCTGGAAGATTGAATTTACACATTTTTTGGAGAACAACTTTTCTAATTATTTAGATGACATTCCCTTACAGCAGCAGATTGAAATGTGGTTCCAACTCGATGGATGTCCAGCGCATTATAGCAGAGTTGCTCGAGCTTGGCTGGATATAAATTATCCATAACGATGGATTGGACATGGAGGAGTAGTACCTTGGCCACCCAGATCACCTGATATGACACCCATGGATTTCTTCGATTGGGGAACCTTGAAGCAGAAAGTTTATTCGGTGTCAATCAACTCAAGAGAGCAATTAAGAAACCGAATCATAGATGCAGTGCACCAAATATCATCAGAACAATGTTTAGCTGCAATTTATCAAGTGAGTGCTAGATGTAATGCTTGCATTGGTGCAAGAGGACAACATTTTGAGCAATATTTACATTAAAAAGAACACAACATAAATATAAATGTAAATAAATAAGTATAAAAATGAAAACTTGTTTTGTTTCTTTTTTTGCGATTTTCTCTAAAACTAAGCAAAAACGAGCAAATCTCTAAAGGACTTTTTGTCTTAGTTTTTCAGTCCCCTATAAGTTCCTGAAGTTTTGCCATTTAAATTTGGGACACCCTGTAGAGCAAATATAACACTTCTGTATTCATTGAGAATACACCTAAGGAAATAAAGAACTTGGATCCTTGTTGTTGTTAAAAGTGACTAATTGCATTAACAGTAATCCTTTCATTTATACTACACATACATGAACAAACTCATACCGATTGTCTCTTTAACAAATCAAATATGTGCTTTAGAGCAAATAAAAAGAGTTTAATTTGTTCGGTTAAAAACAGTGATTTTAATTGGATGCAATGTTTATTTGCTAAACATTACATATATTCAATTTGGCCCTGAACAAAACTAATTTTTTTATACTTCCAGACTGTCTTATGCAATAATACAAATTTGTTTGGATGCCTCAGCCAATTACAATTATATAGACTACTAAATAAAATACTCACCTTCCCATTGATAGAAACATCTCGTACACAAAACTATATTTAAACCTATTTGGACCTATGGGCTCGAACTGTGGTGGGGGGGGGGGGGGGGGAGGCTGCAAAACAATTGTATATCAAATATATTCAATACTTTTAATCCAAAGTAATTTTCCAAACAAATTTTCTTATCCCTTATATTTTTCTAGTAATTTCTAGTAAATTCTCCATATTATGTTTTGAACAAAAATAGATATAATGATCTTAATAAACCCTTCATCCTCTACCTCACACCTCTTAAATTATCTAAATTTTATCAAAAACCTATCCAGCCTTCCCAACCCTCTGCCCCCCCTTATTAGTCCAGTAAAATAAGGGTTTGCCGAAGAAAAAACTGCGGAACTTTTATTCTCAACGGATCTTTATGTTTTTTGGGGTGCTGAATCCGAATCTGAAGTTTGCTACCACGGCAACCATTGGCTTCATATTCAAAATCGCAAAAAAACACCAAAAAAAACCGTTATTTTCGTTTTTTTATCTATAACACGATAACGAAGCTTTTTTCGAAGAAAGCTTTCAAACATTAATTGTAGCTGGAACTGGTACCTACATAATGAAAAAAAGAAATCCGAAATCAGACCATTTTTTGCGAAGTTACGTTATTGGGAAAAAATGGAGAAATTGGCCAACTTGCCGTCAGTCCCACAGCTCTGCGAAAACACGTTTGTCGTACTCTTTTGGCTATAACTCTGTAACTATTTGTCCGATACAACATTACTTTTTTTCATCTTAAAGCTGATTAAATTTACTATAAGAATCTATAAATGAAGTTTTAATCAAACCCCCGTCAGCCACCACGATACTTTTTGAATCTTAGTGTGAATGGGGGAAGAAACATCATGCACGAGGCTTTATTCACATTGAGATTCAAAAGCGTGCTACTTCACCCGTTTTTGTTGTCTTTTTAATAGTTCACTAATTTAATAACGATAGATTTATTAGTTTAATCCAAAATCAAACGGTAATGTGGGACTACAGCTCTGTAGAATATTATGATAAAAATAAGAGACAATGCATGGTGAACAGTTATTTCGGAAATGTACGGAGAGAAAGAAATACTGGGTTGGGAGGTGAAATAGTCCAGTCAATGAGTGCTGAAATGAGGGGTGTAGAGTGCATGGAATATGCGATAATTTTTGACTTCATAGCTTCGTTAGGAATAGTTAGAAGGTAAACATACTAAAAGTCCCTGTTCCTGCAAGATGAGCTAACAGTGGGGGGAGAAGAGAAGTTCTATTTTTTTGGTTTTTCGATAATATCTTGAAAACGGTCAACTTTAGAATAATATGTATCAAATAAACATAAAAGCTAATTAAATTTTCAGAATCAGAATTGTAGAACATTAAATTTACTTTAATTTCATATATACGTTTCTGGTATTTGAAGCAAATGTTTAAAGGTATTTGAAGCAAATCGAAAGGGGGAGAGTGAGAGAAGGAGCCGCCAGGTTACTGAATCAATTCTTTTTGCGTCTCATACAGCATCGGATATGTGTATTGGCTGCTAGTATTGCAGTGTGGAACCGGCCTAAAGGTTTAAACGGGAAGAGAGAGTGTATTTTTAAAAAACGTAATAATAAGTTCAATTTTCAAAAATGACTACAATGGCAATCAGAAGAGCAATGGCAGAATATCCTGCGACCTTTAAAAATGTTTAAATCTTGGCAGATCTTAAAATAGTATCCTTAAGAATCCTGTGAAAGGATTAAACAGGAAGAGAGAGTATCCTTTTAAAAATTACCACCATCATTAGCTGCAATCATGTCATAATTATTATTAATTTCATAAAGAAAATTATATATCATCAGTATAATAAGTTTTCTTTTTTTTTTTTTAATATAGGTTCATTATTTATTTGGTGGTAATCCTGGAATGTCTTGTTTGCCAAAACTGCGCCTAGATGACTTTTGGACTCTCACGCTTTTAAGACCATCCAATCCTCAGTTGATACGGCAATGCAAAATCCTTATAAGAAAATACAAGTAATTTTTTTTAATTATATATCTATATATATTTATATATATATATTTATATATTATCTTTCCTTTATAAGAATGGAAATAATAGGTTGCTCTACATGAAATATTGATGCTTCAATTAAAATCGACTAGATGTCAATTTTATTAAATTTAAATAGAAATAATTATACTGATGCATTGGTATATAATTCAAACATTGTCCCAAAAACTATACTACATGAAACTGTGTTTTGGTATAGAATCATCTTTTATCTGAAAAGAGGCTGTGGGACCTAATGACCTTATGTATAATCTAGAGCACACTGCTAGATTTAGGAAAAAGTGTGTCATTTTGTTGTTGAGGTTGAGAGGATAGGCTGATGCAATGACCAGTGAGAAATAATTGCTTGATAGTTGTTTTTGAGTTCCTCTTATCATCCACGTCTTTCTTTTCTATACTATACTTCATATTTTCTAGATTTTTTATAATAATATGCTCATACTGTCCATTTCTTCATTTATAATCATCCCTGTTTCTTGATTTAAAAGTTGTAGTCATATCTTATAGTCTCCCTTTCAGGAACTCTGTTTTGCATTGTTCTAATTTTTTCCATGAAATCATTAATTTTATCATTAACAAATATAGTTAATATGTATTTTTTGTCTTCCAAAGTGATAGTTTTTATGAGAACTGAAATGAATTATTGTTCTAAGCAGGTATTAGTTTTTGAAGCGAAGCTTCTTTAGTGACGTTATATTACATATCTTTTGCTCTGATGAACCTTAGCTCAGAGTCCTTTTTGAGAGTACGTCTTCTTGGTTTTGTCAACTTTTCCTTCATTTCAAACATTCAATGCAATACATGTACTGTTTGTAATTTACAAAGTAAATTTCACAGTGTTTGATTTATTAAAAATTGTAATTGAAACCTTTGTTTTTGTTTAATAATTTAAAAAAATGACTAAAACCATATGTTTTTATTTATTATTCCTAATTATTTTCTTTTGTTACAGTGCATAAATAATCAATTTAATAATAAATCTGTACTGATTTCATGGCGATGGTAAATTTTGAAATATTGTTGGAACCAACTTAAAAAATGGACTTGAGTCATTATCTTTAGAAGCCTCAGTTTCATTTAAAAACATTTTGTTGTAACAACTTTTTAATAAATCAAACAATGTACTTTGTAATTTACAAAAAGCACATGTTTTCCATTGAATGTTTGAATTGAAGGAAAAGTTTACAAAATTAAGAAGACGTACTCTCAAAAAGGACTCTGAGCTTAAGGTTCATCAGTGCAAAAGAAAAAGAAAGAAATATTAAAGTGATTTTATGTTTTATATTGAAATTGTGGACAAAATAAAATGTGTTTATTTTTCATGGATTTGTCCTGAATGACACTAATAAACCTTACCCATTATCATGTTTTTTTTTTTTTTTTTCTTTTTATTAATGGACAAAGTATATTTAAAAAATCAATGTATTCCAGTTTTATTCATTCAAAAACATACAATGTGATACATGCACTCCTTATAATTTACAAAGTACAGACAGTATTAGGGTCTTGTGCCAAATCCGGCCACAGGCAATAATCGATATCTAGTATAATTATATAAGTAACCTGCTTTGTAATTAAAACATATGTTTTTTATAATTTATTGAGGAGGATAGAAAGCTACAATGTCTTTTAATATCTGTTCAAATAAATATTCATTTTGATAACAGTAATGCCACATAAACTCTCATAAATATGAGTCAAGGAGGGCTCAGTTTGTTCCACATTTTTTTTTATTATGTCTCTTCACTTGAGCCCATAGGCCTTCAATAGTATTTTTGTGGGCCCCTGTGATAGAATCAACAAAATTTTTGCTGTGGTTAACTGTTAAATGCTTGAAATTGTAACCTTCCAGCTTTAGTATTTTGTTATAAGACGCCCAACAATCTGATATTATTGTGCTTCCTAATGTTATGCCCTGCTTAATGGTACTGAGAAGGGTTGCTTCAGATCTGTCTGGTACTACATACAAGAAGCATTGTTTTGTTTTCCGGCATATACTGCTGAATACCCACTCTTGTGGATACACTCGTCCCACGTTATTTTTCCCCTTAGAAAAAACACTTTCATCAAGGTCTATTGTTAAGTCTTCACCCCCGATAACAACAGGAAGCAACCACACTTCCCTAAGCATGTCTTTCCAGTCTGTTGTATGCGAATTGAATTTGAATTCTTCATTACCAAACTTGAAAGTTATGTATTCCTTAACCCAACTATAAATGAAATATATTAATACTTCTTATTTAACATTACTGGCCTGTAACCACTTATCACTTCTTAATATTTTAGATGTACGACACTCCTTGCCACACCTCCACCTATCTTCTTTTCCCAGTGTTTGTATCATTTCGTGTCCGTTACAGCTACAGAATACAGAATATAATAGAAGCGGTGGGTAGGTGGGGGGAGAAGGCTCCCGGCAAGGAGAGCTATCCCCACCCCCACTTTAACCCCAGCTGTCCCAGTCAGTACCACTGTTTATCCCGTGTTTTTTTGGAACAATTGGTAATTGTTAGGTCTCTGTTGTGTGTATGTGTTTTTTTTTTTTTTTTTTTATTTCTCTATTGGATTAAAAAATGACGTGTTGTGCCGCGTATGGATGTTCTAGGAAAGAGTCCAACAAGGATTTAAACCCTTCACTTGTACATTTTAAACATACACAGTTTAGTTTTTCAATAAATTGAGAAACAAATCTTCCTTCCCTTTCGCCACAGTAAAAATATGTTTATTGTCGAGGTTTTTTAACTTAATTGTTAAACTCCCCTATATTAACAATAGTAGGTATTGTAACCACAGAATACAGAATATTCTGTATATTCAATTGAGATTGATAAATTAATTGCCAATTCTATTGAATTTATTTTTATTTGAAAACTAGTTATGAACATTAAACATTAACACCGTTAGACAAATGACATTATACAATAATAATATAGTTTTAGATTTGAGTAAATCTTTAAAAGGTAACCAGTTCCAATTTTACATTTTATTTTTTCCTCAGCTTCCCTTCAGTTGAAGAGGAACGAAATAAGTGGGTTCAAGCACTAAGGCAAGAAAAATGGAAGCCAACAAAATCAAGTGTTATTTGTTCAAAACATTTTAAAGAAGACGATTTTGACAGATCTTCTTCATTTCGAGTAAATCTAAAGAAAGGTGCAATTCAGTCGGTTTTTTGATTTCCCAGATCATTTGAGACAGAAGATTATTAAGGTATATATAACTTTTTACGCTTTTCCCCTGCTTTACCTACATATGTAGGTATTTAAACTTAAAAGTTTAATGTTGGATTTTTTACATTCGGGAAGGGGGCCAATAAAAAGGCTTGCAACCCCATTGAAAAAATTAGGTTTCCAAATAAAAAGAAATTTAAAAAATGTTAGAGATGACTAATAAAAACATAAACGAGCTCAAAAAAACAATTTGATGAAAACAACTGTTCAGCTCCGAAATACAGCTGATTCATTAAGCTTCACTGAAAATTAACTCTCTACCACAAAAAAAAATACTGTTTGAAAAGAAAAAAGTAATTTAAAACCTACACTGAAACGTTTTGCGGTATGAGAAGAAAAATTGTGCCTACAAATACAGTCTACAAAAACTGTGTGAAGAAAAAACAAAACAAACCAATTAAATGTAGAATAGGAAATTCAAAAACAATACCTAGGAAGAAACTTTTTTCTAGATTTCCACATTTTTTAGAAGATGGCTCTCATTACTCATTATTAATCAGATCGATAAGTCCAAATCCACCATTTTTTGAAAAATATCAATGATAATTACATAAAAATAAAATAAGATCGAAAAGTAATAAATTAATTTTCTTTTGGTAATATTTTGTTTTATTTTCGTTCCTAAACTACCTACCTATGCATGAATGTGATAAATTTCTGAACAATCAGATGGAATCCAATAAAATTCATAAGAGTTGAAGCCTAAATATTAGATGATAAAGTTGTAAATAAGCCTGAGGTGGAGGAGCCGGGGGTGAAGGTGGTGGGGTAAGCCGGCCAAACTGGAACCACGGGAACCTTACAGCATTAGTGCCTCTGCCCCTTCTACTATATTCTGTATTCTGTGGTTACAGCTCAAACAACCTTCATTTACAAGTTGTAATTACCCCATATTTTATTTTAAAAGCACTTGTAATAACCATAATAACAAAACAGAAAGGTTATTTAAGCTATAATAATAAAACATAAATGCCGCATGTTTAGAGTTGTTATGGTATTGAGTTTAGTTACTATCGATTATTGCGTGTGGCCGGATTCGGCACAAGACCACAGTATTATATTAATTTAAAAGAAAATTGGTAAATTAGGTTTTCGTGCCAAAAAATAAACAATTTAATGTTTTTATGTTATGTTTATTGGCTTGTCCATATGATCACACCAAACGTATCCCCCTCAAAGGATACCCTGCTCTTTCACCTTTATTTTATTCGCATTTACCTCTGCAGCCCTTCTCCAAGAGGAGCCAGTGTTGATTTTTGACCAAATCTGTGATGATTAAAGCATTTCGTACATCAAAAAAACGATAAGTGTTGTAATTTTTTTTTTTTTTTTTTTTAACTTATAAGATTATATAGTTAGACTCTATATAGTCGTATCATGCTTTAGTATGAATTTTATTAAAAAATAATAATCCTGAGGGTATTAAAATGGTCGTTATGATGTTTGCTTGTCCTTGGAGGGCTAATGTACAAAGTATATTTCAAAAATCCACCATGTATTCCATTTTTTATACTTTTTCTTCAAAAACATTCAGTGTGACACATGCACTTCTTACAATTTACAAAATATAGACATTATTTTATTCATTATAAAGATATTTGATATGTAAGGTTTTTGTGCTGAAAAGTAAACAATTTAATAAAAATTGTATCCAATAAAATTCACTACAAATGAATGAAAAATCTGTAAACACTTTTTGTAAATGAAAGAAAAAAAATTGTATACAGTGTTTTGAGCAGTATTGTGTTTGCAGCGTTCATTGGAAGTGCATACACTATAAAATTGCATATACTCATCATCTGTTGATTTTACTTAATAAATTCATGATAATATGTAAAAAGTACATACTGATTTATTATTATTATGTCCATGAAGTCTGTCATGAATCATCTATAAAGGTTATGTATATGTTCATTTACTGTGGTTTGACATTTGACTTGGTACATTTACCAAGGTGATTTCGTGATTATTCTGAGTATTTTTGGTTGTAATATTTTTATTTTTTTAATGTGCGTATTTTTTTGCAGTCTCGTATATTTGTGTGGCATGAATGAAATGAACGGAATCCAAATTGCTGTGTAGGTAGTACTTGTTTATCTGTCAGTATGTCGATTATTCGTTAGTAAAATAATTTTTCAAAAACTTTAGAACACAGAGAATACTAATGGGTCGGTATGAAGAAGGTGAATTGGTCTTTTTGTTTGGTTTATGTATCATGGTAATATGAGAATATTTCCATTTAACTGGAAATTAGGTAGTCCTTAGTATTGTGTTGTAAAGTGTAGTTAAAAAAACAAAAGCTTTTTTGGGCATTTTCTGGAGAAACTCTGCGGTGATTAAATCAAATCCTGGAGCTTTTTTTGGTGGTAGCTTTCTGATAACTTGTAAAACGTCATAAGTGAAAGAAGGTGGTGGCAGTGTCAATTGAAGGAGAGCTTCTAGAGTTTGTAGCAGGTAATTTTCTTGTTCATTGTCTGGGTAGTCTGTATGTGGTGTAAAAATAGTTGATAAATGTTTATCATAGAATTCAGACTTTTCTTTGTCTTACACCGTCCAGGACCTATCTTCTTTTTTGAGAGGCGCTGTCACCTCATGATGCTATAAAAGTTTTTTAGTATGCCTCCACAAGCTTCTGTTGTCTGTCATGATATTAGATAAGTAATAAATGTATTTATTTGGTCTGTTTAAATTTCATAATTTGTCTTTTCAGTTTGTTGTTCAATTTATTAAATGTTAGTCTGTCTGAGGAAAGTTTGTCTGTTTGCCATACTTCATGCGCCTTCTCTTTGCTGTGATCAGGTCCCTGATATACTGTGGGTAACTTGGTAGGGAACCTCTTTTGTTCATTCTAGGAATGGATGAGGCCCATGCAGATTCCTGTATAGCTTTAGTTAATGCATCTACTGCTTCTTCAATTTCTTCAGTTTTTATTTGCATTGGTATGAGAAGTTTTGAATTTAAATTTGATTGATAGCTATCCCAATCCATAACACCTTGGTTTAGAAATGATCTTTTCTCTTTTTTTATTGGTTCATCAAAAAGAGTCAAATGAACCAGGGAATGATCAAAGCAGAGATTGCAGCTGCTACTGATTGTGTAAGGTATGGTGCGAAGTCCTTTAGTGATGAAAAAATCAATTAAGTTTGGGGTTTTCTGTCTCGATGTAGGTCAGTAAGTTGGAGTATTTGGGGATATAGTGTCTAACGAAAGTTTATGGAAAACAGACCTCAAATTTCTACCTTTGTAGTACACATTTGGGAGCCCCAGGCTTGGTATTAAGCATTATATATAGTCTCCGCCAGTGACCAAACATTTTCTCAACTTCTTGCAGAAACTATTGAACAAGTGAGATGAAAGGGCAAACCTGGGAGGATAATTCACGGCTGTATTATAGTGTTATATTTTGTTTAGAGTGTGATTGCAGTGCCCTGTATGTGGGGTGTAGATAGTAAATGTACTGAATTGTGTGTAGTAAGTGAAGATTTGATGACGATGGCCATGCCCCATGAGCAGTGTTATCTTGATGGTACTTTTGGTAAATAGTGTAACCAAGAATGTGAATTTAATGTCGCGGAGTAAGGTGAGTTTCAGTTCAAGGTCCATTCATTTCTCATGTAGGTGCATGTCAAGTTCATTTTTATGTTGAGGGAGTCTGTTAGTGTTCCATAGAAGAATTGACAAGGAACCCACAGTTAAAGAATCAAGGCACATATGATGGGAATAGCCTTATTCCCATCATATCTGCCTTAATTCTTTAATTGTTTTATATCAGAAATCTGCTGCAGAAGGCTTAAAAGAGGTTGAATGAGGTCATATAACCCACATGATAAAGATACCAGTTGAGGTGGCATATTTTCAGGAGGAAGCACCTGCCAAGTAGTTCTTCGCTTCATAGCTAATTGAGCCACACATTGCTGATGTCCTGTAGTTGATGATTGCGGGTGGCTTGAGGGTTCTTGTCCACAACGAACACACTTTGGTGGATGGTTACAGTAGGTTTTGTATGACCATCAGACAAAAACTATATAGTAATATAACTATATAACTAATACAAAATATATTATATAGATATGCAGTAATATAATATATATACATTTGTACACAGGTCTTATACATTTGTATGAACCAAATATGTAAACATATGGAGCCATCAAATGGCTAAAGTAACAAAGTAAACTTTAATAAATGTTGTTTATAAGAATGTCCTGAGGCCTTCTTCTTTTCAGACGCCTCGAAGGGTTGCCATGAATGGAATTGGAAGCAAGTTAAGAAACAAGTGGATTCAGGCGAATATTTAGTGTATCATGAAAGGAAAGATATTTGGTTCGTGCCAAATCAGCGACATATTGTATCATTGTGGATCATTTGTAAAAAAGAAAGGAGAATTAAGAATTTTACATTTGCAAGTAAAACTGATACTCACCTTACTCTGCGACATAAAATGTACATGTGCATCAGATACATTGTGGTATTATTATTTTTTATGCTGTTCTTCAATAGTAACCGCTGTTTAATAAATCCATTTTATAACAAAGATATGTTTGTTAAATGACTGCTTTATAATATCTACAAAAAACATAGGTAATGAGGTTTTGAATCGAGACAAAACATTTGTAACATTTACTACTTCATAGCCTTTGTTTTTTTAATTCTTCTATGATAACTACCCGTGGGCATCTGTCCTCGGTAATTGGAAAGTGTGGGTGGAAGTCAGCATTTTTTTTCCACAGGGCAGTGATCATAGTTGTATTGCTATTGGGTGTGTTTGGGTATATCGACATGTTTTTAATTTGAATGAAGCAGGTCCACATATCTTTTTAAGAAATCTTACCAAAGCTGGAACATTTTCAATGCCGTTTACAAAAGTAGGTGGGGGTTTTAGTGTAGCTATCTTCTTTAGTGTTGACTGTGGTTCAGGTTTAGATTGGAGTGTTAGTGATTCAAATTTATTGTTAGTCAATAAATAGTCTGGTGACGTCTTTTTAGTTTTTCTTGGATCTCGGTCAAATTCTTGATTTCTTTTGCAGTTTATTACAAGCTGCATATTCTTCGTCATGAACACATTCACTCTCTTGAATGATTTCCATAATGCTACCCTTCGAAGTGGAAGGTTGATGAAAATGAAAAATAAACTTTATTCTGGGAGAGACTGTCCCCTAAGAATAATTAAAGTGCACAATAAAAGGTATAATTGTCTGGCTGAGATTAGTTAAATCAGCACATCAGTAGTATAACTAAATTAGGAGAAAAAAGGAGAAATGAGAAATAAAAAATAAATAAAAATTAAAATTAAAGTTAATAAAAAAAGAAAAAATTAAAAATACATAAATAGATAGAAAATAAAAAATAAAATAAATAAAAACAATCAACTGTAAACATTTTAGAACACTTATGTACATTTACATACTATTTACAATTTTGTGGAAGACTGAAAATCGAGGAGATGGATAAATAAAAGATGTTTAAAGGAAGTTAAGGATGAGGCTTTGCGAATATGGATAGGTAAGGAATTCCAAAAAGAGGTAGCACGGATAACAAAGGATTTTTCAAAGGAGGCAGTTCTATGTGAGGGGGTATATAGGTTGGAAGGTTGGGATCTTGTATTAAGGTGGTGAATGGAGGAACGCAGAGTAAGTAGGTCTAGGACGTAGGAAGGTTTATTGGTTTTTAATGACTGGAATAAGAAAGTGCCGAGGAATGCTGTCGAAAATCGGGGAAAAGCCACCCTAGCTATTTGTACCGGTTAGATATGTGAGACCGTCTGCTGACCCCAAAGATAAATCTTATGAAACAATTCATTAGTCTCCTCAGTCGCATCTCTAGCTCAACAGACAGTCCCCCGTACACCAAGCACCCGTAATCAAAGTGGGGAAAAATGAGAGAGGATACCAGAAGTTGGTGGGTACTTCGGGGAAAGGAATCACGATGTCTTTGGAGCTGTTTGAGGATCATGTTGGATTTTCTGGTTATTTGGGAAATGTGGTTATTCCAAGATAAGTGTTGATCAAAGGAGATTCCGAGGTTTTTGATGGAAGTTTGAAATTGAATTGTACGGTTGTTGAGGTAAAGTAATGGATAGTAAGGGAGGGAATTAAGGGTAGGTTTTGAACCGATTAGGATAGCCTTGCTTTTCTCTGGATTCAGGCATAGCTTATTTTTCACTGCCCATTTGCAGATGTTCTCAATATCATCCTGAATCTTACGAGATGCTTCTAACATATCTGAAGGATGGAAGGATAGGTAGATTTGGAGATCGTTGGCATACAAATGATACTGGGAGTGGCGTATAACTTGGGGTAGGTCATTAATATAAGTAGAGAAGAGGATAGGTGACAGGGAGGATCCTTGAGGAACACCTCTTTCTAAAGGTAGTGAGGATGAAGGAGGTTTGTTGGGATTGATAACTGTTTGGGACCGGTGAGACAAGAAGGAGCGAAACCAGCTTAAAGCACTGTTGAACAGGGAAAGGTTATGTAATTTGGAGAGGAGAATTGCATGATCAACGCAATCAAACGCTTTTGAAAAATTGAATAGGACAAGGATTGCTATTTGCTGTTGGTCCATGGAGGAATGGAGGTCTTGGGTTATCTTTAATAGGGCAGATTGAGTGGAGTATCCTGAATGGAAGCCTGATTGGAGAGGAGTGAGGAAATCTTTGTGCTCAAGATAGGTAGAGAGTTGTGAATGGACTAATCTTTCCAGTGGTTTTGACAGGTTTCACAGAAGGGAAATAGGCCTAAAATGGGAAGCTAAGGAGGGGGAGGGGTTTTTATTAAGCAGGCGCACAAGGACATTTTTCCAGGCAGAGGGAAGAGTGGAGTTTTGTTGGGAAAAGTTGTAAATGTGTAGAAGGGCGGGAAGAATGGCAGGAAGACTGAGTTTAATAATTTTTACCGGAATTTGATCAACACCACAATCATTGGTTCAGAAATTTGAGTACGGAAGTGATTAGGTCATTGGGAAGAATGTGAAGAAAATAGAAGTTATCGGGATTGAATGGGGTTTGAGGAATGTATTGGGGGAAAGGGATTAATTTGTGGCTCGTTAGGAAGAGGGTTAGCAAAAAAATAGTTAAGTTCATCAGGAGAAATAGGGAAGTTGGTACAGGGAGTGGAGCCGGCAATAGAAAATTTTCTTAGGATTTTCCACTTAGACTTAGGATCAGGAGCTTGGGATAGGATATCATTGAAATACTGTGCCTTGGCACGTCGCAATGAAGACTGAGCAAGGTTTCGGAGATGTTTGAAAGTGGAGTAGTCCTCTGGAATTCGAGTTCACTTGAAGCATCTCTTCTCTTCATCAATCCTTTAATTTCTGGGCTAATCCAGGGAGCAGGGGACCACTGAAAAATGGATGTCTTAAGTGGTGCTAGGTGATTGAGGAGTGAAAGGAGATTTGAAGAGAGGCATTCAACCATCTCATCGATGGAGTGGGAAGAAAATGTGGGCTTTAAGGAATGGGATAAAGTGTCAAGTAAAGGATCTATGCTTTCAGGAGTTAAAAAGTCCAGATTTTGCCAGGAAATCTGCTTAGGGATGAAAATGGGTGTGGGAATGTGATAGGATAACTGAATGAGATCATGGTAAGACAGAAATGGCATTGGATTTTGGGAAAACGAGAGCAGATTCTTAGGTGAGTCTATGATTATGAGGTCTAGTAATGTATCCATAAACTGGGTATGATGGGTCGGTTGAAAAGGAACAATGAATAGTTTAAGGGAGTAAATCAATTCTAGTAAGTATGTCCTGTTAGGAGAGTCAGAAAGCAGATTAGTGTTGAGGTCACCTGCTATATGTTATTGTACAATGGTACGTATGTCAGGAAAGAGGATTCAAATGTTGGATTGAATTTAACTTGAGGAGGGCGGTAGACTACGGCGTAAAGGAGTAAGGATGAGTTAGAGGAGATTTCTGTGAATATATATTCTATGTGTGGAGAATCAGGAGAGGGAGATTTGTATAGGGTTTTAACTCTCATGCTATCATGAACGTACAAGCCGACCCCTCCACCTTTTCGGTCTGCACGGTCATGACGAATGAGAGTATATTCAGGTATGTTTACAGAGGAAGAAGGGATACTTGGTTTGAGCCAGGTTTCTGATATGGCGATTATATGGTAGGAATTATGAAGGAAATGGTGAAGGAATTCATCATAGTGAGCCATGAGGGATTGGGAATTAACGTGGCAGCTTAAAAGGATATTAGTCATGAGAGGAGAGGGAAGAAAGTAAATTATTGGAGAGCACATAATGTACTGGGAAAGTAATTAAGGAAAGAGGAACATTTCGTGGTTTTACTTCAAAAAGAAATAAAAATAGAATATAAATTTAAGAATTTGAACATTGAAAGCCATAACAGAATTAATAAACCATAAAAAAGTATGTGAAACTGAAAATTAGAAATATAAATTCCTGAATTAAAAATAAATAAAAACATTCTTCTGCAGTAGAAATAAAAAATATAAATTCCTAAATTAAAAATAAATAAAAACATTCTATGGTAAAAATAAAAAATATAAATTCCTGAATTGAAAATAAATAAAAACATTACTCTGTGGTAAAAGTAAAAAAAATCTAAAAAATAAAAATAAAATATATATAAATGCAAAAAAAAATGAAATTGGGTGAGAACTGTAAATTGAGGGTCAGTCAAAAATGTCTAAGTCCTTTTTTTCATTTATGAAGACTACCAGGTGACCATAATTGCACCGACATCTCACACGCCCTCCTGCGAACCACACGTATTTAACCTTGCCGGTTGCCTTCTTTTGTCTCGCCAGCCAGTAGAGATGTTGATTATTGCGCATCATCTCCTCACCTATAAAAATTTTCTCATCGCTGTCCCATCCTAGGTGTCGCGTAGAGAAATCTCTCTTCACCTTTCGGAGTCGGATGACTTCATCACGAACAGTCCTCCGGACGAAACGTGCGATTATAGGCGGGGGCCTGGGGTCTTCTCCACTAGGTCGTTTTCACTCCACATAATCTATATCGTCTACTCCGAGCTTAACGCCCAGAGCAGCTCCTATGGAACAAATAATGCTCTCTGTGGTTTCTCCGGTTTTAGTTGGAATGCCCCTTATTTCAATTGAATTTGATAAATTATTATTGCTCTAGATAATTTATTTTCATTTCTAAATTTGATACCTGGGTTTTTAAGGAAATGTTTTCAGTGAGTAATTCTTCTATTATTTTTTCCTGCTTCTAGGCAATTTCTTCCATTTTCTTTAGTCTCTCACTATTTTCAAATGCCAAATCACCCTGCTTATTTAGGGTGCCCTTAACCTCCCTTATGTCCTCCGTAATTTTTTCCATTTTAGCTAAAATGGTGGAAATATTATCCTCCATGGTTTGACCCACAGAGGAGACTTCTTTGCCTTTTAAAACAGGTCTATTTGGTTTTAGTGATGTCGACTTGCATGATGGGCATTGCCATTTTTTTTTCTGTTTTTGACTCTCTGTCACATTGGCACATTTGCCGTGGTAAATAATTTTACACGTAGTGCATGCAATTGCCAATTTGTCATCCCTGGCGACAGTGGTATTGCAGACCGGGCACTGATTCATTTTACGATATTGGTAGTACTTGAAGGCAGCGGAGGGGATGAGTGAGAGTGGGGAGAGGTCTTATCTTGGTAGGTACTGACTATTCAGATAATATAAGCTTACAAGCCTACCTGTAATACAGTTATTAATAATTATTGTTGAGCCTTGATTCCAGTTGTTATCAATCTTCACTAACTAATGCCTCGTTTAATAGCAGAAATAAACTAGTTAGGTAAAACTGATGACGAACTATTGATTTATAATGAAAAAAACAAAAACAAATTGGGAGCGAGAACATACAGATGTGCACTGGGTAAAGGCTAGAGCCAGACTGACGTTTGCTCTAAAATTAGGTATTTTTTGTAAGAAAATAGTATTTAATTAAGAGCAAAAGTATTTTTTTCAATTTCAAAAACAAATATAACCTCCAAATAATTTATTCATAATATAGACACGTTTTGTACTACAGTTTGTAATTAAAATGTCTATAAGGGGTTAAGTGTTTTTTATATTGTGCATTACAATATCTTTTTTATTATTATTATAATAGTAGAAGCTTCACTTCTACCGGCGCTCAGTAGTTAAATGGCGGGAAAAACCTCAAAAAATCATCTCTTCATTTTGTACTGTTTTTTGGGGTGCTATGTATGTCTGATATGTACTGTTCATTCCCTATGGTTTTGCTTTTGAAACCAATAGCAAACGCCCAAAAATTTGTAATAATTTCTATACGCGAAAATTTTTACATGTCAGCACATGGACTTATTTTTTCTCTGAAGAGTTTTATGACTCATTTTGACAAAGAATAGGAAAGAAAAAAAAGAGGCACAATTGAAACTGGTGTCAAATTATAACGCAATTTGAAAGAATACCGAGTTGTTTTAAAAATCACAATTTTTTTCAGTTACCTTCGTCTACCTTCCCAATAATGCGTAGGTTGATTAAAAATTCATATTCAGATCTACAATTAAAATTTAAAATTTTCACCGTCTATCACTGTCTGCAAGAGTTTTTGCAAATTTAATTTATTTTTTTGTGATTTTTATTATATCTTATTACCTTATATTAGATTATATCTTATTAACTTATTTCTAATCCAATTTTTAGTGTTGTTTTGTTAGATGTACGTACCTGAAGCAGATAAAAAAATAAAATAAATAAATAGAAAATAGCGAAACTGGTCGTCTGGACCAATTTTTATTACACTCAGTTTCAAAAAGTTAGACACACCTTTGTAAATAAGAAACACTTTTTATGATTTCTTCATTTTCAATTGATATTAGTTTTTTAACACATCTTGAAGTATAAGTTAAGATATTTGAAAAGGAGACAGAATTATTAGACCTTGTTGAATATTTAATCCAATATTAGTAAAAAGTTTAATTTTATATGCTTCAAAACGATTGACAGACTGTCATTTTTTACCATTTTCTTCATCTTGAGGTTGAGAACAATAAATACCATTTCCAGTTTAGAGCAGTGTTGAATTTATACGAAAGTAGGCACAATTAAGCTCGTCAATTATGAGGGAAAATTAAGGTTTTAAAAAAGAATAAAACTTATTTCTTCAGTTATGAGGATGGGATGAGTTCTAGGGAGATCGCACGCCACATCAAATGTTCAGTTTTACACTTTTTATACTCATTGTGGTTATACTATTATCCTAACAAGTTGTAGTAACTGTATATGTTTTTTATAATTATTTATTTTAATTTTTATACCTTTATTATCTTTGAAATATTAAAAAAAAAAATTATTTTTTTGTGACTTAAGAAATTAAGAAAACTCAATGTTATAAACGCGTTTTTCTTTCTGAATCGAATGAGACCATCCGAAAGTCGATACGATCATTCCTAAAAAAGTTATTTGGTTTTTTCCACTTTTACCGCGCACAGTAGTTAAGGGCGGAAAAAACCTAAAAAAATCATGTCTGAATTTTGTACATTTTTTGGGGGTATGATACTTATCTGGTATGTACTGTTCATTCTCTATTGATTTGCTTTGGAAACCGAAAGCCAAACCCGAAAATTCGTACTAATTTATACAAGTGAAAATTTTCACATGTTCAACATATGCTCTTATTTTTTTCAGAAGAGTTTTATTGCTAATTTGGCCAAGAATAGAATGAAAAGAGGCAGAATTGAAACTGTTCTCTAATTACAATATAATATAAAAGTATACCGAGGTGTTTTAAAAATCATAGTTTTTTTCAGTTACCTCCTTCTGCCTCTGCGATGCTGCTCATGTGGATTGAAAACTCATATTCAGATCTACAATTCACATTTAAAATTTTCACTGTCTATCTCCGTCTGCAAGAGTTTTTGCAAATTTAATTTATTTGTTTGGGATTTTTATGAGATTATATCTAATTAACTTATTTCTAATAAACTTATTTTTTAATGTTTTGTCAGATATACGTACGTATATATATGAACCTGAGGAAGATAATGATATATACGCGTTTTTCTTTCTGAATCGAATGAAACCATCCACAAGTCAATACGATAATTTTTCCAAAATTTATTAGTTTTTTTCCGCTTTTAGAACCTTTTAGACCACTGTGCAACGGTCCCACTGACCGCTGACACTGTTTGTTTTTTTTCGAATAGTATAATTTGTTTCTGCAGCATGCTGAACCTCAATTTTTACTTGTGGCCTTATGAGAGGTCAGCTTCACAATGATAATCACAAAATTTTTGCTATTTTTCAGTTTTTCGCTTTTATGGATGAACGGAAAGTAAAATTTTTCTTGGTGCACATTGTGCCCTGCATATAATATAAAAGCATAATGATATAGTACTATTGTCTGGCTGCACTAACTAATTTCAGAAAAATACATTAACAGACATAATACAAGAGGCTTGAGTGTTAAACATAGAAATTGAAATTAAAACAGATTTTGAGTGTAAATACAAATATGAGGGAGAAAAAATATCTAACATCCCATGTATGAAAGATGAAAAATCAGAATAATAATTTCGAAAATGAAAAAGAAAGAATATAAAATAATACTACATAAGCATTGCTGAAAAATAAAATTAATTAATATAAAAAAGAAAAATTAATGACAAAAAATCTTCTGTTATTACATTTCTAAAAAGTCTATCTTTTGACTGGGGTAGTAGTGTCCATTGAATATTCTTGTTGGCTATCACTGAATTTTCATCACCTCATGTGATGTTATCTCCTCCGAGGTTATCTCCTCAAATAAATCTTATTTTACATAAAATGCCCTAAATCTTTAAGTTTAGATTTTTTTTAATTTTTTTTTCATGTGTATTGGTTCGTTCTTGAAATTAGTACCCCTTTCACATTTTGGGCCATGTAAATCCGTAATGTTTTATTTTAAGGGAATAGACTTCAAACAAGTCTTCCTACAAATAAAAAGACTTGTTCAAAGTATATTCCAATAATGTTACCCTAAGTAATTTTGCTTTTGAAATGACCATTCCCAAAACTACTTGCAATTAAGATTTCCATTTTTTCTCATTCAGGATCATTTAACTTTTTAACAATTGATTATACAAGAATTTAGATTGCATAAATTCGATTGCTAATTATATATCTAACAGCTTTTACTTTAAGTAATTTTGCATGTATGTGACAGCATTTGCTAGTAATATAGGTTTCCATTTCTTCACATTTGGGACCTTAGGATCTTATCTAATGAAGTAACTTAAAATAACGTTGATTATCTTAGTTTTGCTTTAATTTTAAAGAGAAAAAATTATAATCTATTTTCATACAATTAAAATTGGATATCATTCATAGTTCAATCAAATCTAACCCACCGACACTCATGTAGTCATGAACCCTCTTAATGTTTGACATCTCAAGCATATAGTTAAGGAGTTTCCTCGAATTTTCACGAGATTCGTGCACTATTAGGGATTTGTGTGGTTCCAAATGTAAGGAAGGTTTTTGGGGGACTGGTTATTTCAAAAGATATATTTACATGGAAAATTACTTTTAAGTAAAAGTTGTTGAAGGTTCAATTAGAAATAAGCTTTATTAAAGGTATATTTGTGTAAAATTAAATGTTAATGAATTGCATCATCTCTAATGTGAAATAAACAGAAAAGGTTTTTTTTAGTCTATAATTTAACACAAATTCTATGCAGTCAATAATAAGTAACATGATATTTATTTATTTATTTTTTTTTTTTTTTTTTTTTTTTTTTTTTTTTTTTTTTTTTTTTTTTTTTTTTTTTTACTGTGAAAATTATGATATAGGTAGTTAAGGTGTGCAGTCATGGAAGCACAATTAAAATTAGGATAATGATAGCAATATTATCTCCTGAAAACATATTTAATTTATCCAAAAAATATTTTTTATTGTTTAACTGGGCAATGGCATCATGGCAAATACCTCATTTTCTAGCCCTCAAAATATACTTCACAGTTAAAATTAAAATTCACAAAATATTTATAAATTATTAATGTATTATCTCTTTTTTTATTGAAATGCTGTGGTATAAAAACATTTATATTTTAGAGTATTTCACAACTGGATAAAAAATTGAAATTTTGAATTTAGAAAGCTTAAAATTGTTTGGATAAAATAATAACAATATTATTTCAGGAAATAATATTGCTATCAATAATCTCATTAATATATTAAGAAAAACCGTATAAAATTAATATTAAAAAAAAAAAAAAAAGAAAGAAAAAAAAAAATGAATTAATTAAATATTTTGTTTTTATAAAGATAAAAAAAAAATATTACAATAAAAGATGAGTTATGATGATATTAAATGAAGAAGTTAAGGTTTTTTATCAGATTTAAAATTTGGGAATATTTTAGGGAAATATCGTCATCAATTTTGTGATAACCGGGCTGGGGTTTGAGGTGGATATGGACATAGAAGACGTTTTTCCAAGTTACTAACAGAAGCAAGGAAGAGGTTTTTTCAAAATCAAAACTGTGGTTGAGGGGTTAGGCATGTTCAGAGAGTTTTGTGGCCAAAGGGTTACAGGAAGTGATTGAGAGTTTATATTGATACGGGTTTTGAGCTGGTTTTTGGTCACACCAATATAATGAAGAATTACAATTAGGGAAAGCACAGGAAATGTTGTATATAACGTTAAATCGGAGAGGGTGTGGAAAGGATCTTAAAGGTTGGAGTAGATATTGAGTTTTTTTCATACCTTTTTTGTTTTTTTCCCTCTAGTCACGTTAAAGGCTTACAATTATAGGCTGAAACATCTGCACAATAAATTAATATTTTCATTGTGTTTCCATGACTGCACACACCAGCTACCCACATCATCATAACATTTATTTACTAGACAAAACTGCTATGTAATGTTAGTGTGGTAATATTCTTTTTTATTTTGTGTAATTTATGACCAATACTTTATAATATTGTTTATACTTTTATTTCCTTTCTCACATACTGGCATTGTTTTCATTTTAGGTTTATTGAGTTATCATATACTAACATGTTTGAAGCAATGACTTATCTTCAGTCATCTATGTTTGAAGTTATTGATCATAGTCATCCTGAAGAGAGTTCAGAGGTACAACCTATTTCATACTTATATTTAAGGCGATTATGAACCTCACCTACTGTTACACAAATAAACAGCGTATTGGATGGACAAATTCATTTCCATGGAGCATTGATTTTTAAAACCAATGGTGTTCGGAAGTTTTAGGATAATTCATTGGAATGGAGTTGGAGTGAGATGGAATCTTTTGGGTTGGTTTATATGTTGAGGAGTTTATTTTGTGATTTAATGCTAAGGTGTGAATTAGGGATGATTGAACTGAGGTATTTTCTATGTTTTCTATGAGAGGATAGGGGTATTGAGAAGGGATCTGTAAAGAAATACAGAAAGTGGGTAGTGGTAAGAGTTAAGTGCAGAAATCACAGTGATTAGATATTTTTGGCAATTATTAGGGAGTTTGTTGATGATATTTTGAGGGAACCTTTTGGACCGAAGGATCTTTTTTATACATTGTATGTTAATCTCATGGTGATGTGAATCAGTTAGGGAGAGGCATCGATGGATGTGTTTCGTTGTTGCATTTATTTTTTGATAGTACGGATGTTAGGAATAACTACATACATCCTTAGGACTACAGCCTAGAACAAGCTCTGGCCTCCTCAAGAAACCTACTCCACTCCTCCCTGTCCAGTGCCTTCAGCCACCATCTCTGCACACCATAGGCATGAGCAACTCCATCAACCTGGTTGCCCCATCTCGACTTAGGCCATCCAATCCTTTTGCTACCGATTGACCATCTTATGCTGCATGATTTTCCTGGCGATTCTTTGGTTTTCCATTCTTGCTACAGGCCCTACCCATTAGAACCTATTTATATTGACTATACAGACTATTATATTGACTATATAGTTGATACAACCCCTATTGTAATGTCTTTTCCAAACCCTATTCTCCAGTACAGGTCCATAAATTCGCCTCAGGATCCTCTGTTGAAATATTTGTAGTTTTTGTTCATCTGATTTCTTAAGGTTCCAACACTGTGAGCCATATATCAGACCAGCCGTACCAATGTCTTGTACAGCATGGCCTTCATATCCCGGGAAATTAATCCCGACCTGAAGTGTCTTGATAGACTGTATCAACCGTATCCTGTTAGCTGCAGCTATTCTCTTCTCAATTTCGTTTGAGGAGCTATTTTCGGTGTCAACATAGCTGCCAAGATAGACAAAGCCTTGTACTTTTTCTACCATGAATTTAGTTTGTTATTCATTAATTATGAGTCCTTTTTTTTTTTTTTACAGATGATTACAAGGCTTTAAAAGCTTCCTTGAGGTTAGCTTCAGTTCTTCTTATTACGTCAATATCATCAGCATAAGCAAACAACTATATTCCTTTATTAAAGATGTGGCATCCTGCCTGTATGCGGGAATCTCTTATTACTTTTTCAAGTGCTATGTTGCATGGTAGACAGGCATGGGCATTAGGGTGGGCCGAAAAAACACTTTTTTTATTTAGAAATTGTAATAGCGTGGACAACTTGCGAATTATATAGACAAGAAAAAGGGAAGAAAAATTATCGAAATCGGTTGACATCTTCCGGTCGCAAAAAAAAACTTAATTTTTGCGATAATTTATCGACTTCATTTTTTAATCCTTGACTTAGATATTTTCTTAATGTAATAGTTTGTAACGTCTTTAAATAGACCCCAAGTACTCTGTGTTTTAATTTGGTTTCGATCAGTTGATATCTTCTGGTCGTTTGGCATTGGCGCATAAGCCCCAAAATATTGAAAATTTCAAAAAAAATTTATTTTATATGATAAGCGATAACAGTAACAACAGACTTCTTCGTACTTTTCGCCTTGCTCTGAATTAAAAAAGCTCAATTGTTTAAGTGACAGTATAGTTCTTAGTATATTAGCATCTTCCGGTCGTACAATAACCTCAATGCTATAGAAAAACAGTACCTAAACAAAATAGTCCTATGATATGATGGGAGATAACAGTAACAACAGGCATCCATCGTACTTTTCTACTTGCTCTATGTTTGAGTCACTGTTGATGTGCAATTTGATCTCGTCGTCACTAATTTCTGCCAACAAGGGTGGGAAGATAATTCAGGATTATATAATGATCCAGTAGATCATTTTTGAGTAATATGACTCATTGCAGTTCATTTTCAATGGCCTGAATGTTCCTACTGTTTCCCTTCTTGAATCTATCTGCCTTGTCTTCAGAATTCTTTGAAGACCAAGGTTCTTTATGTGTTTTTTGTCATCATGAGTTCTACATAACATTGTGTTGTGAATAGGTGAAAAAAACTATTCCGTCCAATCACAGGATTGACAACATCTAGCAAAGGTTTTGGCAAATACCTGGTAGAGTGTATTGATTGCTAAGCAAGTTTGGGGCCGTCTGTTAAGTGCTTACTGGATTTGATAGTAAACCGCATTGGCTTGAATGATTTAAATATAAACAAAACTAGTTTTTGAAGTTTAGGTGAGGGGCTTTCTTTACTTATGCACAATCTGAGAGTTCTATTTGCTTCATTCAACCACTTTGAATGTGATTAGTGCCCATGATCTTATACAGCCAAATCTTCTTTGCAGGTTCCCGATTGTATCATGTAGGTATTGCTGATCTTTGCTAAGCTCATTTCTGTCTATCTGTTGGACAATCAGTACTCTGGCTTTCAGAATATACTAAGAACTATAATGTCACTTAAGCATTTGAGCTTTTTAAATTCAGAGCAAGGTGAAACGTATGAAGTTGGTTGTTACTGTTATCACTTATTATTTCATCTTTTTTTGGGCACTGTTTATCTATACCATCGAGGACATTGCGCGACTGGAAGATGTTAATTTATTCGCAATATAGAAAATACAATGTACTTCTACTCAAAAATGAAAATACTGTAGCTAAAACGATTTAAAAAAGCAGTTTAAAGATGAAAAAAAAAATTAGAAATTTTCAATATTCTGGGGCTTATGCGCGACCGGAAGATATCAACTGATCTAAACCAAATTAAAACACAGTGTACTTAGGCTCTATTTGAAGATGTTACAAACTATTACACTCAGAAAACATCTAATTCAAAGATTAAGAAAATTATCGCAAAAATGAAGTTTTTTTCATATTTTGTCAAACTTCATAGTCCAAGAGCCGAGGCCAAATTTCATGACTTATTTGAAGAAAACTTTTAGACATACAGCCATTAAATGTCCACCCTCAGCAATCAATTTGCACTTGTCTGCCAACTCAAAGCGGGGGCGTTTCAAAATGGCGACCTCCGAAAGGGAGTAGCAAATATCAAAATATGGTATTATTTGAAGATAATATAGCAAACAAGAAACTGCAAACCCCCTAGGTGCCAAAAAACGTTGTCTGCCAAAATTTAGAGGGGGCGTCGCTCCGGCAGACAAAATTCAAAATCCGCATTTTTCAGTCCAAAAGTGGACCATTTGAAGACGATTTATTTCAACCATACAAGAAACTGCATGCTCACTAGATGACAAAAAAACGTTGTCTGCCAAAATTTGGAGGGGGCTAAGCACCGGCAGACAAAATTCAAAATCCGCGTTTTTTCAGTCCAAAAGTTGACAATTTGAACACGATTTATTTGAAGCACACAAGAAACTGCATACTCCCCAGATGACAAAAAACGTTGTCTGCCAAAATTTGGAGGGGCTAAGCACCGGCAGATGAAATTCTAAATCCTTGTGAAGGCGTCACACCGGCTGACATTGTTCAAAACTCACATCCTTTTTGTCTAACAGTGAACTTTTTGAACATGATTTCCTTTTTTATTTGATTTATAAGTAGTTTTTCTCTAGAATGATTTGAGGAAATTATATTATATTGCTTCCTACGTATGGTACAATAAAATTATTTTAATATAAAATAATCATGTTTAAAAATTTTAATGTTAAAAATATCAATTAATACATATGAACAGTAATAATATAAATACCGGCGATATAATTAAAAAAGAATAATATTTTAACTTATAAAGTTATGAAATATGTACTATCCTGGAACAAAATTCGTATAAAACTTGTATAGTAGTCAAGTTAATTGATTTATAAAATGATAGACCAAAAGCCCGATAGGAAAACATACCGAGTTATTTCACCACTTTTTTGTAATGCATGGGTGGGTGTAACCTGTCCACTGTTATGAATGAAAATTTATGAATTTTCCAATAAAGTTGAGTGCCACAAAAATGACAGTGGGGGGAAGAAGTTGAAAATAGTATTTCTTAGAAGTTCGGAAATCGTTACTTTTAGTATATTTTGTGTTCTATTATACGTTATTCAAGTAAATCAACTTTGCAACAAATTTTGTGATAGTCATTTTGTTCTCAGATCAATAGTTTTAGAGCGGTTTGATCACCAAATATTGACTAACTTCATATCAGTCGCACTTCTTCGTGAAAAGAAACAGTTGGTACTTTTCCGTTGTCGGTTATAACTCTGATCCAAAATTTATTTTTTTGAACTGATAGCTGACTAAATTTCCTTTCAGACATTATACATAAAATTTATTTGTATAATATAATATAATTTATCTATATAATGTATATAAAGTTATTTAAAATACCCATGCCAGCACGCTAAAAATCCGTACTATTGTAAAGTTAAAGTTTTTAGCACATATTTCGTTATAACACCAAAACTATTCGTCCGATCCAAAATTTATTTATATGATATAAAATTCTTTCAATTGATAGCTGGCTAAATTTTCTATCAGACCTCATATATGAAATTTATATAAAGTCATGTAAAATTCCCATGCCAGCACGCTAAAACCCCGAACGAACTGTTGTAAAATCCAAGTGTTTTGGTACATTCTTCATTATAACCCCAAAACTATTCTTCCGATTCAATATTTATTTTTCTCAACTGATAGCTGACTAAATTTGCAATCAGACCCCATATATAAAACTTTGATCAAGCTCTGTAAAATACCCGTGCCAGCACGCTAAAAACAAGTTCTGTTGTTAAATACAAATTATTTAGATTATTTTTCGTTATTAGTCCAAAACAATTTGTCTAAACCAAAATTTACTTTTTTCAACTGAAAGTTGACTAAATTTGATATCACATTTTATACATGAATATATAATTGAAATCCATGCCAGCAGGCTAAATGTGTATGTTTTGATAAAAACATAACAATTTTACATGTTACAATGGGCTGGCATGGGTATTTTGCGGGATTCATTCATCATTATATAATTTGATTTGATTGTAAATTTAGTAAGCTTTCATTGAAAAAAAATAAATTTTGGATAAAACAAATAGTTTTCAGGTTATAACGAAAAATGTGCCAAAAAACTTGGATTTCACAACAGTACGAGGTTTTGGTGTGCTGGCATTGGTATTTTACATGACTTTATATCAATTTAATATATGGGTCTGATTGAAAATTTAGTCAGCTATCAGTTGAGAAAAATAAATTTTGGATCGGAAGAATATTTTCGGGTAATAACGAAAAATGTGCTAAAAAAAAAAACTTGGATTTCACAACAGTACGAGGTTTTGGTGTGCTGGCATTGGTATTTTACATGACTTTATATCAATTTAATATATAGGCCTGATTGAAAATTTAGTCATCTATCAGTTGAGAAAAATAAATTTTGGATCGGAAGAATATTTCTGGGGTAATAGCGAAAAATGTGCCAAAAAACTTGGATTTCGCAACAGTACGAGGTTTTGGTGTGCTGGCATTGGTATTTTACATGACTTTATATCAATTTAATATATGGGGTCTGATTGCAAATTTAGTCAGCTATCAGTTGAAAAAAAAAAAAATAAATTTTGGATCGAACGAATAGTTTTAAGGTTTTAACGAAAAATGTACCAAAAAATGCTGGCGTGGGTATTTTACATGACTATATAAATTTCATATATGTAGTATAGTAGGAAATTTAGCCAGTTACTTACCACAAGTTAGCCAATCATTGGTGGCCAAACCGTTGGAAAACTATAGATGAGAGCAAAAGAAATGAATAGTGCCAAATTTCTTGCAAATTTGATTTGCTTCAATAATGTACATAGCTCAAAATATACTAATAGGAACGGTTTCCGAGTTATTCGATCAAACGACTAAGAACTTTTCGATTTTCCAAGAACATACGTTTACGAAGAACTACATGTTTTCCACGTATTTTGTTCCAGGGTAGTACATATTTCATAACTTTATAAGTTGAAATATTATTCATTTTTTAATTATATCGCCGGTATTTATATTATTACTGTTCATATGTATTAATGGGTATTTTTAACATTAAAATTTTTAAACAAGATTATTTTATATTAAAATAATTATATTGTACCATTATAAGGTAATGATCCAGAAGAAACGGACCAGAATGGCTACAGAGAACTACAGGAGGGCAAGAAAGGAGGAAGATAAGATGCACTGTACAAAGAAGAGGCAGCATATGATGGAGCAGATGAGACTGATACAGGAATATAAAAGCAGGAATTTGAGCAGAGAAATGTTCGGGAAGGTGAATGACACCAGGCGAGGCTTTAAACCACGAACAACTGCTTGCAGAAGTAAAACTGGGGAAATTATAAGTGACACTCCAGGCATTTTGAATAGATGGTATGAGCATTTTGGTGAACTGCTGGGCTCGCAGGGAGGAGGAACGAATTTTGATTTTGATGTAGTGGAGGAACAAGATGATAGTAATGAAAACATAGTACCTTCTTACGACGAGGTCTATGAGGCTCTGGAAAAGCTGAAAAATAATAAAGCAGTAGGAGTAGACGGAATTCCTCATGAGCTCCTAAAAAACGCTGGCGGAACCTACATAAAGGAGATGACGCATTTACTGGGTAGAATATGGGAGGAAGAGGAGATGCCCGAGGAATGGGAGACGGGCTTGATATGCCTGGTTCATAAAAAAGGGGATACGCTAAAATGTGAAAACTACCGAGGAATATCCCTATTGAACTCCGCCTATAAACTCCTCTCTATTATAATATTCACAAGATTACTTCCATATGCTGAGAATATTATTGGAGATTACCAATGCGGCTTTCGGAAGGATAGGTCAGCATCAGATCAAATCTTTACGCTGAGGCAGATATTGGAAAAGTCATTGGAATATAGAATCAGCACTCACCATCTCTTTATAGACTTCCGTGCGGCGTATGATACGGTTAACAGGAAGATGCTCTACAAGGCTATGAAGGAATTCAACATTCCCGCAAAGCTGATAAAAATGGTTAAGGCCACAATGTCTGGATCGAGATGCAGAATCAGAGTACAGTCACACCTGTCAAACCCAGTAGAAACAGAGAATGGCCTGAAGCAGGGTGACGCATTGGCTTGCCTACTTTTCAACCTGGCTCTGGAAAAAGCGATTCGCGATTCTCGCCTACAGGAAGGGGGCCACATATTTAACAGGCAGATCCAGGCCCTGGCCTACGCGGACGATATTGATCTGATTGCAAGAACAGAAGCTGGCCTGAAGGAGGCATTTGCGGCCCTGGAAACTTCCGCGAGAAACATGGGATTAGTCATTAACACGCATAAAACTAAGTATATGGCTGTCGGGAAACGACCGGAGAGATCCGCACTTACAATTAGGAGACTATGTCTTTGAAGCGGTGCAGGATTTTGTGTATTTAGGTGCCCGTATAGATGTCAATAACTACTGTTCTAAAGAGATTGAAAGAAGAATACAAGCAGCAAACAAGAGCTACTATGGCCTTCTCAAGCACTTCCAATCCAGGCTAATAACCAAAACCACAAAAGTCACTCTCTATAAGACACTGATCAGACCCGTCCTCACATACGGATCAGAATCCTGGGTGATCAACAGGATTGATGAGCAAAGACTGGCCGTATTTGAGAGGTAGATATTAAGAAAGATCTATGAACCAGTATGGGAGAATGGTGTCTGGAGAAGGCGTCAAAACAGAGAGGTTTTGAGGCAAGATCGGATACCGATAAGGGTCGCTAACCACATGCCTATGGAGAAGAGGAAGGTTGGAAGACCGAAGGCCCGCTGGATGGACCAGATAGGTACTGTGGCCCGATGATTAGGCACAACTAGGTGGTGGACTATGGCGCTGAACAGAGAGGAATGGGCGAATTTTCTAAGGGAGGCCAAGGCCCGCACAGGGCTGTAGAGCCGAGGATCATCATATTGTACCATACGTAGGAAGCAATATAATATAATTTCCTCAAATTATTCTAGAGAAAAACTACTTATAAATCAAATAAAAAAGGAAATCATGTTCAAAAAGTTCACTGTTGGACGAAAAGGATGTGAGTTTTGAACAATGTCAGCCGGTGTAACGCCTTCACAAGGGTTTTGAATTTTGTCTGCCGGTGCTTAGCCCCCTCCAAATTTTGGCAGACAACGTTTTTTGTTATCTATGGAGTATGCAGTTTCTTGTGTGCTTCAAATAAATCGTCTTCAAATTGTCCACTTTTGGACTGAAAAAACGCGTATTTTGAATTTTGTCTGCCGGTGCTTAGCCCCCTCCAAATTTTGGCAGACAACGTTTTTTGACATCTAGGAAGTATGCAGTTTCTTGTGTGCTTCAAATAAATTGTCTTCAAATTGTCAACTTTTGGACTGAAAAAATGCGGATTTTGAATTTTGTCTGCCGGTGCGACGCCCCCTGCAAATTTTGGCAGACAACGTTTTTTGTCATCTAGTGACCATGCAGTTTCTTGTGTGCTTGAAATCAATCGTCTTCAAATGGTCCACTTTTGGACTCAAAAAACGAGGATTTTGAATTCTGTCTGCCGGTGCGACGCCCCCTCCAAATTTTGGCAGACAGCGTTTTTTGGCACCTAGGGGGTTTGCAGTTTCTTGTTTGCTTTAAATAAATCATCTTCAAATAATACCATATTTTGATATTTGCTACCCCCTTTCGGTCGTCGCCATTTTGAAACGCCCCCGCTTTGAGTTGGCAGACAAGTGCAAATTGATTGCTGAGGGTGGACATTTTATGGCTGTATGTCTAAAAATTTTCTTCAAATAAGTCACGAAATTTGGTCTTGGCTCTTGGACTATCAGGGCCTATGCCCGACCGGAAGATGTCAACAGATTTCGATATTTTTTTTCCCTTTTTCTTGTCTATATAATTCGCAAGTTTTCCGCACTATTACATTTTTGATATTAAAAAAAGTGTTTTTTCAGCCCACCCTAATGGGCATATCCTTGCTTCAGTCCATTTACTGTTCGTAGAGGGTCCGATAGACAAGACTGGACTCTAATTTGGCATTTAGAATTAGTCAGGGCAACTTTTACCATATCAATCAACTTGTGAGGGATATTAAGTTCTTTCATGGCCTTGTATAGCATTTTCCTGTTGGTTTTATGGTAGGCTGCTTGGAAGCATATGAAAAGGTGATAGGTACTAATTCCATATTCATTTGTTTTTTCTAAAATTTGCCGAAGAGTGAAGATCTGATCTGTCGTAGATTTTCCTTAAATGAATCCACACTGGTATTCTTTAATGCTGTTTTCAACATACGGAAGCATTATTTGGAATATTATATTTGACAGAATTTTATAGGCAGTGTTCAGGAGGGATATACCTCTGTAGTTGCTGCAGATAAGCGGATCATCTTTTTTATGGACCAGGCACACAACCCCATTGTTCTGACTATTTTGTAGCCATATGCTTTCCATTAGGTGTGTAAGTTCTTTAAGCTAGTCCATTCCGGTCTTTTTAATCAACTCACCCGTATGCTATCGGATCCTGCTGCTTTATTATTTTTTAATTTCTTCACTGCATCCATTCTTCCCTATCATCCTCTCTGATTCCCAGCAAGTCACCAAAATGCTCTGTCCATCTATTCAGGACCCCAGGAGTGTCACCAATGATTTCCCCATTTATTCTCCTACATGCACTCGTAAGTTTAAATTCTTTTCTCATGTCGTTCACTTTTTTTTACATGTCTCTACTATGTTTCTTACTTTTATATTCTTCTATTGATTCTAGTTGTTTCTTCATGAATAATCTCTTTTTCTGTCTTTGTATTTTCTTTCAATCATTCAAGATTCTACCAGAATATTTAGGTTTAGTGAGCCAATCAGTGGATATAGTCTTGTTACGATATTCTAGTGATTAGGAGATCAAGAAATGGAAGGGAATTATTGACTTAAAGTTCAATTTGTTTTACTCTCCGAAGTAAAACAAAGGCGAGGGTGACAAGAGTTAAGCTCTGAGGATTGTAGAATTTTTATAGGAATGAGGACTAGTAAGAGGTCATCAACATATATATATATTTTTAAATAAAACAATTATTTTGAAATAGTAGTTAAATGGAATGCTCCTTGGACCGCGTTTTATTGCTGGAGGAGACTACAACGCCAAACACCAGTGACAGGGTTGTCGAACATCCAACTGCTGTGGCAGCATCTCATCCCACATTACAACATCCAACTGTTATTCTGTCCTCTCACCCTTAAATTCTACTTATTGGCCTACATCCATCAAAAAACGTCCTGATATCCTCGATATTTTCGTTTCTTCCCAAATTTCCACCTTTCGAACCACCATCAAATCCCTGGACGACCTTTCCTCAGATCACAGCCCTGTTCTGCTTCTCTTGCACTCAAATCCCGCTCCTAAACCCTCCCTTCCTAGACTGATTACAGGACGTGTAGATTGGGACCAATTTCGAACTGATCTTGAAAATAAACTGGACCTGAAAATTCCCCTCAAAACAAAACAAGACATCAACTTTGCAATTGACAAACTAACATCATCAATACAAACTAGTATTACTAAAAATACAGCATCTCGAGAAATTCATGATACTCAACAGAATAACTTGCCACAGCATATTCGGTCCTTATTAATTGAAAAACGCAGAGCAAGGGCAAAGTGGCAATGGACTAGATACCCATCAGATAAAAAAAATTACAACAACCTAACTAAAAAACTTAAGACAGAAAGAAGAAAATTCAAAATTCAAAGCCCTCATGACAATACTAAAAGTCTAAATACTTCTGACAAGTCATTATGGATGACTAAAAAAAAAACTCCTTAATTACAAAAACTTTAATCACCCTCTCCTTACAGATTCTCAAACCTGGCCAAGATCTGACGAAGACAAATCCCAAATCTTCGGTCTACACCTCTTTAAATCATTTAATCCTCACCCTGACATCATCAACCCGACCCACCTTGAATGTATTGAATTAGATATTCCAATCCAAATGTCTCCACCTCCTAAAGCATTTCATCCTTCCGAAGTATCAAACCTAATCCACAGATTACCTTTAAACAAAGCCCCTGGAAATGACCTAATTACAGCCCACACCCTAAAACTTCTTCCTCGGAAAGCGATTCTACTCCTAACCTATATATATAATGCTGTCCTCCGCACCACATATTTCCCTGATCCTTGGAAATTCTCAATTGTAAAGATGATACCTAAGCCCAAAAAACCACCTGAGCTTCCATCCTCATACCGCCCAATATCACTCTTGCCTATTATGGGAAAAATCTTGGAAAAACTCATCTTGAAACGCCTATATCCTTTCCTAGAATCCAATCATATCATCCTGGATCACCATTTTGATTTCTGAACGTCACACTCCACTATCCAGCAATGCCATCGTGTGGTGGACGTAGTCTCATCAGCATTGGAGCGGGGAAAGTACTGCACTGGAGACTTTCTCGAGGTAGAACAAGCTTTTGACCGAGTCTGGCAACAGGGACTGCTTTACAAACTTCAAGTATTCCTACCTCCTATGACTTCCTTATTATCCACTCCTATCTCAGTCTTATGCTTATTATCCATCTTATTATCTTATTATCTTATTATTATTATCCAGTCCTATCTCAGGACCTTTAAAGTCAATCATAACTTATCCTATTCTTCCCTATTTATCCAATCTGCCGGTGTTCCTTAAGGAAGTATCCTAGGTCCTATCCTCTACACGGTTTATACAGCTCCTACACATCCTAGTACTGTCCTCACTACGTATGCTGATGTCACATGTGTGTTATCAATAAATAATGATCCCTTCATAGCATCCCAAACACTCCAATCTCATATTATAAACCTTTAAGAATGGTGTCAAAATTGGAGAATTAAAATAAATCTCATCAAATAACCCTTACCCTACAGAATCCTTTAATAATATCCCACTGATCCCTGTTGAACAGATCTGCTATCTAGGGCTCCAACTAGACAAACATTTAACTTGGAATCCACATACAAGACTAAAACGTCAGGAAACTGTTCGTCATTTTCGACTTCTTCAACATTTACTAGACAAACGTTCAAAACTTCCGATTTTCTACAAAAGACTTATTTACATGACAGTTATCAGGCCTATTTGGACATATGGAATTGAGCTTTGGTGCTCCACCAAACCATCTAACTCATCTCGTATCCAATCCTTGCAGTCCAAAATCCTTAATGCTCCCTACTTTGTCTCAAATAAACTTATCCATAAAGACCTCAATGTTCCATATGTTGCTGATTTAGCCTAAACAAGATACCTATCCTTTCGTAGTAAACTCCATAACCATTCAAATCCACTAGTCTCTCAACTTGCTTCCTATTCTATTCCTGACAACCCTCTGTCTGAAAAGAAGTTGGCTTCGGGACCTTCTCAAACAGAACTTTTATTGAAGTGCTACCAATGAGTAGTTGCTTTACAAGCAATTGTCATTTTATTATTTTTTGTCATTATCACATATACTGGATGTATGTTTTTATGTACAGTTGTAAATTTCAGTAAATAGATATTAAAAAAAAAAAATTAAAAAAAAAAAGTCATTTCCCTAGGCAGATCTGAAACTTCAATTGTAAAATTTTCATGCAAGGAAAGGTAGCCAGATTTACAACATAATTCGAGGGATTCAAGATATAACGGACGGTTTTCGGAGGTGTGAGGTTGAATGATTGACTAATTGTTATTATCATTAAGGAGGACGTTATTTTATGTATCTATTTCATGTTTTATTTCTACATATTATTTTACATTATCTATGAATGTTATTTTTCAGTTTGCCAAACTTCCTACTATCATGTTTGAAACTAATACTTCTAGAAAACATCTGAGTCTCAACCATGAAATTTATCTTCATAGAACGAAGTTGTTTGATGAACTTGTTACATTCTTTCCTGAATCAATGACACAACCAAGAGCAAGCCTTTATGATATAGTTCCTCTGTAAAAATAAGTGTTTTAAAAATTTGATGTATTTTAAAACTTAGTCAAATAGGTGAATTCAATGTATATCCTGATTAATTATTACAAGTCTGATTTGATGTTTAATATGATAATTTTGTTATATATCGTTTTTGTTTTAATTATTATAATTTTAATTGAAGAATGTTAAATTTTGATTTTTATATTGTTTTATTTGTGATTATCTTCATATGTTTATTAATGTAAATATGTGTATCATATGTAATATATATCATTGTTTCTTATTAAATGAAAATAATAAGACTAATTAACTAATTCCTATCCTTAATATAAGTCATATTTTGTCTAACCTTCCAGACTTTTTTTATTCTGCAATGAATTATAAATTCTTTTATAAATAAAAGAAGAGTTTGTATTTTACGGGCACTGTTTGAATTTCATTTTTTATGGTTTCCATTTGTGCAGAAAACGAATGACTTTTTGGTATTATACTCGTAGTTTGGTTGAAAGCTAAAGGCATGTGGCACACGAGAGGAGGGGGAGCAACGTTGCCAAACCTCCTTTATCCAACCCTCAGGCGGGTCCGTTAGCCTGGTCTTTGGTGAGATATTAGTCTAAATTATTTTATTTTATTTTTTAAATGTGTTTTGATAATTTTAATTAAAGCTTAGCCATTTTAAGCATCGTAGTTTGCATTATTTTATCTTTTGTCTATCTAATAACTAAATTAATTTTTTTTTTAACCTTAATGATATGTATCAACATTATACCTTTTTAAATTAACAGTATAAAATATTTGCCATATTTAAAAATAGATTATTTAGGAGAAAGGGGGAAAACTTCATCATCTTCACTCGTTTCTTCAGTTTTTTTAAAGTAAAAAAAAAAATCAGTGCAACCTATATGAGAGGCGAAACTGTACTGACTGTCTATATGAGAGAACAGGCAACCCTGCGTAGTGCTCATTGGCCCGGGCGAGCCACCCCTCCCTCCCTCCACTTTTCCCCAGATGTCTTTAGCTTTCAACCAAGCTATAGTAGAACTTTAATTAAAAATTCGTGATTCCAGATTGTTGAATTATCACCATTTTCAAGGTATAAAATAAGTAATATAAAAAAATTATCAACATGTTTTACTTATTTTCTCAGCTCCTAGGGCCCACTGGACCGAAAAGTTTGGATCAAAATCAGCGTAGGACAATCGAGAAGGTCCACTGGTAAATGATTAATATAAAATTAATTACAAAACATATAACAAATTTCATAAAGATGGGGCAAATAATAAAAATTGCTTATTGCAGAATGAAACATAATGATGGTAAGTGTGCCACTGCCTTAGCTTACTACACAGTTAAGAACAACCATGTTTGATCTAGAAAATGTGGTGTAAGATATAGAATAATTTAGTAAAACATAAATTAAAAGAAAATGTACTCATATAAAAAAGAAAATCAATAATACAAAATCCAACAGATATTTATTCAATAATACTAAAGACACCTTAATCTTATATACTGGAAAATGTAGGGTCTGTTTATTTACTTATTAATATAATGGTGAGTAAGTATTAAAATTGAATTAACCTAAAACCTATTCTAAAAACAACTGTCATTTAAAGTCATCTATAGACACAAGTATTTTGGTGAAAGAGGTGTTCCTTTAAAATCTGGAGAATCCACAGAGGGCGTAGTTAGTTCTGTCGGTGCGGCTCTGGGAATTAAACTCAGCGTTGAAGACATAGACCTGGTCGAAAAGAAAAGAGGATCCTCGGCCACCGTCAATCGTAGTGCGCTTTGTCCGCCAGATGACCAGAGACGAGGTTATTCGCCTACGAAAAAATATACGTCAGCGAAGAGATGACCCTCGGTGACCGGCAGCTTTACTGGCTAGCGAAGCACAAGAGGGCGGCTGGCAAAGTGAAGTATGTATGGTTTGCAAGAGGAAGGGTTCGCTGCCGGCGTGACAATGGTCAACCTGTTATGATAATTAACAAAGAAGAAGATTTGGAAGCGGTTGATTGACTGTTACCCTAAAAAAATATATTTTTTTATTATATTTATTTGTTTAGCTTTTGGCATTTGATATAGTTGTGTACATTTTATTTTTACTCACATTTATTTTAAAGATAATTATTTATTCTTTAAATTGCATATTTAATAACGATAGTTTTTGTTTTATCATACTTTACTTATTATTATACACCAAGATAAATTTGGCAGATTTCGTTTATTTTTTATTTCAGATTTTCTATCAAAGATTACTAGTTCATTTATTTTATTTATTTCCTTGCTCTGATAGTACATATAATGTATATTACTTTTTAGCAATTGTACCTTGCTTTTCCTCTCCAAATATCTCCTTTGCTCCCATTTTCCTCTTTAGCTTATCCTTTATTCAATCAATATTAATAACACCCTGGTATCTTGTCATGTTAACTCCCAATCCCTTCCTGCACATTTCGATGAATTTCATGATTATTTTCTTCACAATTTTTACCATGTTGTAGCTGTCACGGAAACCGAGCTCAAACCACATATTCCCTCCTCATCGGTATCCATTCCTAATTATATCCTCATTCGTCATGATCGGGCGGAACGGACTGGTAGTGGCGTTGGTTTGTTCGTTCGTGACAGTCTGAGGGTTGAAATCCTTTTCAAATCTCCGTCAACTGATACACCTCACCTAGAATATCTTTTCACAGAAATTTCTTCTCACTTGTTTACCCTTCTCTATGTAATAGTGTACCGTCCTCCTCAAGTCAAATTTGACTCAACCTTCGAATCCTCACTTTTTACTTATGTTCCCGCTTACAATAACAAAATAATAGCCGGTGATTTTAACACAAATCTCCTTTCCATTTCTCCTGATAAATCTTATTTGACAGACCTAGCTTATTCTCTTAATCTATTCATCGTACCTTTTGATCGTACTCACCAAACTCAGTTTTCAGACACTTTACTTGATTTATTTATAGTTGATTCTCCTCAAAATTTGCTTTCCTTTTCTTAAAATCCAATACCCTTTCTCTCATCTCACGATCTTATCCAAATCTCCTACAATATTTCCACACCTATGATCCTCAATAAAAAAATTTCCTGACGCAATCTTAGTTCCTTAACTCCAGAAAATAAAAACCCTCTACTAGACTCATAATCCCTTTCCATTGAACCAATCTATTCCTCCCACTCTATAGATGAAATGGTGGAATGCCTTTTATCTAATCTACTAACATGTCTTAATCATCTAGCACCACTCAAAACCTCTACCTTCCGACGTTTACCTGCTGCTTGGATTAATCAAGAAATTTAAGATCTGATGAAAAGAAGAGATGCAGCTAGAAGACGCTTCAGGTGTTCCAGATTTCCTGATGATTACTCCACGTTCAAATCCCTTCGAAACCTCACCCAGTCTACCATGCGACGTGCAAGGCGCAGTATTTTCGTAACATCCTATCCGAAGCTCCAGATTAAAATTTTAAGTGGAGAATTCTAAGGAAGTTTTCGGTTACGAGCTACTCATCCAGTACATATTATCCTATGACTCCTGACGAACTTAATTCCTTTTTTGTAGATCCCTCCCCCAATGAGCCTCCAATCAATACTTTATCCTATTCCATTTCTCAATTTCCATTTAATCCAGATAACTTTTATTTATTTATTTATTTAATCGGTGCGACAGTCCTTAGGCAGGACCAGGACCTCCTCAACAAGCCTCCTCCAACCTTCTCGATCCGCTGCCTTGCGGCGCCATCCTCTAATACCTGCCTGACGGAGGTCTTCCTCCACGTCGTCTAACCATCTCATTCGTGGCCGCCCTCGAGTTCTTAAACCTTCTGGCTTTTCTTTTAGCAGTTTTCTAGGAAATCTGTCTGTAGGCATCCTTTCCACGTGTCCTAGCCACCTTAATCTCGCTTTTTTTATTTGGGCTACTATATCTTGCTCACCAAAAAATGCCATTAATTCATCATTTTTTCTTATTCTCCATTCACCATTTAGATATTTTGGGCCAAATATCTTCCTGAATATTTTTCTCTCCCAAACTCGGAGTAGCGCTTCACTTCTTTTTGTTAGCACCCATGTCTCGCTTGCGTATGTAACAACGGGTCTGATAATAGTTTTATATACTGTTATTTTAGCCTTACGCGATAAATCTTTGAACCTAAGAGCTTTCTTCCAGATAACTTTTACTTTCTTTATATTCTCCCTGATGATATAATAGCTTCTGTTTTTAAATCCCGGACAAATGATTTCGTTGCCGATCAAATCCCAGTAAAAATCATCAAACTCACTCTTCCTGTCATCCTTCCTGCTCTCTTACATATTTATAACCTCTCCTTACAAATCTCTTCCTTTCCCACAGCATGGAAAAAGGTCCTAGTTCGCCCATTGAATAAAGTTCCTTCACCTACCATAGCATCCTATTTTAGGCCTATTTCCATCCTATCAAACCTAGAACAACTAGAAAGAATAGTCCATTCTCAACTTGCTACATTCCTTGAAAATAAAGATCTCCTAACTCCTCTTCAATCAGGCTTCCGTTCACGTTATTCTACACAATCCTCTCTTTTAAAAATTACCCAAGACATTTATTCCTGCATTGACCAACAGAAAATTACGATCCTAATCCTCTTCGATTTCTCCAAGGCCTTTGATTCCGTGGATCATAAAATTCTTCTCACTAAATTACAAAAACTCTCCCTTTCAATAGTGCTCTTGGCTGGTCCCAGTCCTTCTCATCTCTCCGGTCCCAAACAGTTATTGTTCCTAACCAACCTCCTTCAAAATCTGTGCCTCTAACGCGAGGTGTTCCTCAGGGATCTTCTCTTTCACCAACTCTCTTTTCAGTTTATATTAATGATTTGACAGACGCTACTAATAATTCCCAATATCATTTATATGCTGACTTTCAAATCTACTTATCGTTTCATCCTTCTGAGATTTTTGAGGCAACTCGTAAGATTCAAGATGACATTTATAGCATTAACCAATGGGCAGTGGAGAATAAGTTACGACTAAACCCAGAAAAAACTAAGGCAATGCTAATTGTATCGAAACCCTCCCTTTATTCCCTTTCCTGTTATCCACTTCTTTATCTCAATAACGTTCCTACCCAGTTCACAAACTCTTCCAAAAACCTCGGAGTAGTCGATCAACATCTGTATTGGAATAACCATATTTCCCACATTATCCGAAAAACCATCTCCATCCTTAAACAGCTCCTAAGATTCCGTGAATCATTCCCTCGCAAAACCCGTCAATTGTTAGTATCCTCCTTCATCCTTCCCCACCTCGATTATGGATGCTTAGTATACGGAGGACTGTCTGGCGAGCTTGAAATGAAGGTGAAAAGATTAATGAACTCCATGATGAATGAAGATTCATTTTTGGGATCCCCAGGCGTTCTCACATCACTTGCTGGTATTCCGAGTTAAGTTGGTTTTATCCAAGTTTTCGGCGACAATACTTCCTTGGTTCCTTTCTATTCGAATCCTTAAAGTCCAAAAAACCTTCGCCTATTTACAACATCCTTGCTCTTCATTCATCCATTCATCTTTTGAACACTAGATCCCAGCCTATAGATTTGTATATCCCTTCCCATCGAACTGCTTCCTTCTTTCCTTCCTTCTCTCACTTCCTTTAAACATAATTTATTCATCTACCTCCTCAATTATCAATCTTCCGAAATTATGTAATAATATATTAGTGTTAGAATATTTCTTTTTATTTTATATTTTATTGTAATTTTGTTATTTACTTATCTTGTTTTTCTTATATAAACCCAAAGACTTGTTTTTAAATCTAAAATTTCACCCTATATATTTATATGTATATAATTTACATTCTATATAAGTTGCTGCCTGTTATGTACGCAGCCAGACAATAATACATTTTTATCGTACTTTTGTATTATTCTTAGGGGACAAGGTGTCCCAGAATAAAGATTATTTTTCATTTATTCAAAGAAGTGTATCAAGATCTGGAAAAGCGTGGGATCACGACAAATGAAATTACAGACAGGCAGATCTTTTTTTAGTTTTTATTACTGCTAAGTCTATCAACACTTTGTCTGCTGACAAACTGCACTGTATCCAATGGATATTTCATTGAATATACTTCCAAATTCACTCGAAATTCAAAGTATTATCATAGGACTAAGCCGTCATTTTTAGGTTATCACTACATTCATTCTGTATATCTCCTGTGGGAAATTCCACCACACCATCTCTTTCGAAGTCTCGTTTTTGGTTCAATGTGTCTTTTATACTCAATATACCTGTCAAAAATTGAGGGAAAAGTTGGCCAGTGGTGGGTGGGTTATTGATTCAATTTTTATATTTTTCTAATAAAAATAATGGATCCCACCACGTGATTTAGCCGTAAGAAATTAGAGAAAATCACTTTCTAAAATTGACTTTCTACACATCTTCATATTTACAAAAAAATAAATTAAATTACAGAAATATTAAAGGTCATACAAGAATAGGATGAATCTTTAGGAGGTACCTAAGTGGGTAAAAAAAGTATTCGTACACTACATTTTTATTCGGTAAAAGTACAAATAATAATTAATTGGACCCGGAAAAACTTATGATTAGTATAAAAACAGCACTGTGCATTAATTCTTTCCAGCAAGGAAATAAAAAGCCCATACAATCTAATTTATGGAAAAAAAAAATCAATATTTTTAAGCAAAACAATTATTCGTACAGCAAAAGATTCATCTAATAATAACTTTTTAAGTTCATTATCAGATCAATGTTTTCATCTAAAAGTAATCCTTTGCTCTTATTTGAACAAAATGAGGTGGATGAACTTGTTTGATTGTGTACTAAAAGATAATACCTCAAAAATGGGACGCAAATCAAAAGAATTGAGCCCTGCTTGCTAAGGAAAAACAAGGTTTCCAGCAAGGTTTGCCAAGTCTTTGATCTATCGGTGTAAAGTCAGCATTGTCTCATACGACCGTGCAATACATTATTAAAGAGTTTAAAACCGGATTAATGGACAATCAAAAACGTTCTGGACCCCTATCGATGTGAGAATCACGAGAAATTGTGAAATTAGCGTTAAAAATTCTAAAATAAGTACCTGCGAAATAGCGGAACACGTCGCAACAAAATACAGTAAACATGTTGCACTTCAAACTGTCAAAAATAGACTCCATGAAGCAGAAGGAAGGGCGTCAAGGGAAGAACCCTTCAAAAATGAATAAAAATAAAATTGGGATAAAAGATTTCAGTTCGCCCCGGGAACATTCCAACAAACCACTCTCATTCAGATGAAAGCTAATTTAATATTTTTGGATGCGATGAAAGGAAATTTGTCTGGAAGCAGGAGCAAAACTTTTTTTAAAAAATTTGCAACCAACTGTAAAGACGTCAGAGTTTAGGGTCGTCTGAGCGCAAGTCGGGTTGGTGAACTCGTTATTTTCAATAGAATTTTTAACGTAGAAAAGTATGTGAACATAATGCGAGGCAATTAATAAAAAGTGTACGAAATTTAGGGATTGTTTCATTAGGACAATGACTCTAAGAAAACTGCCAAAAAAAACGAGGATTGGCAGCTGTAAAATGTTCCTAGGATTTGTCTAACACCACCACGGTCACCAGACATTAATCCATTTGAAAATCTATCGGAATTAAGAAAAATCAAATGCTCATCATGGAACGACCTAATTTTCAATCTGAGGGGCAGAAATCGACCCTCAGAAGACCTACAAAATTGTTGAACTGATGCCTAGGAGGCCGTGATAAATGTGAAGGGTTATCCAACCAAATATGGACCTGTTAAAAAAAAACATTTGTTAGATTAATATAAGTACCATCAAATAAATAACTGGAACCACTAATTCACTTTTTAAAAACTTTACTTAAAGCAAACTTACAAATAGATCTTAAACTGAAAACAACTATGTACAAATGCTATGACTGAACTGATTGCTCTCTCCTAGATCTGAGGAATATATATACTAGATCTCTGAGAATGCTGACTAAGAGGTACCTGAGGACTAGGTGGGTTCATAACTCCTCCCTTCTGAAAATTCGAACTCTGAGAGAAAATTGGGTCATTTTGGACAAGAGGGAGATTTACAGGTGGGCTTGGAAATCCTCTGTTTTTACAAATTTTCAATACCTTATAATATAGTTGAATTAAATGAATTACAACAAAATAGGAGATGGTAATATATACAAGCAATAATGGGGTAGAATACAATATTGGGTGATAACTAGATTCTAAGGTTTCAAACTCTTCATGTGATATTACAGGTACATCTATTTTGTCAAATGTAATATTTAATATTTTAAAATTAGTGAGCTTATGATTAATAGATAAAGTATCAGAATTTATATAAAATTTTCTAGTTTGGTTTACAATAATTTCCTTATTATCTAACTTAATAATAGAAGTAGTTGGTAAATTAACAGGAAAAGTTCCATTGCTGGATATGATTACATAAGATATATCAAAAGTTAAATAAACATCAATAATGTCAATATATTTAATAATAGGAGAAGGATTTATAATATTAGTAGAAATACTCGTACATTGTGAAAGATTATTCCTTAAAGCACTAAAGATACAAGTGTCATTAATTATCCTAAGGTTTGTACAATAGTAATTAGTTTTAATAAAAGTACAATTAGCAGTGAACATTTCATGAATATTATACAATATAAGATTATGCTTAACTAGGGTAGTTATAACTTGATTGTTGTCCTTAATCGGGACTGATAAAAGATATATCGTATTATAGACTTGAGATAGTTTTGGTATTGATATTATATAATGAATTATATTTTGTCTGATTGTACAAGAGATTTTGCTAGTCAGCCAGGTAGTTTCTAAATCATTTGAAATTAGGGTCTTATCATCAATATCTGTCTGTTTAATTATGTTAGAATGAGGGATTCCCATTCTGCACATTTCCAAAGAATTTTCTATGTCAATTACTTGAATAGTTTAATAAGTAAGAACATTATAAAGTTCGTTATAATACATTGTTGTCTGTAGTGTGTCCATTGTATTGGTGACTTCACTTAATTTAGCATTATTTTTATTTAATAACTTAACATCTTTTTCAAAAGTTTCTGTTAATTGTTTACTAATTATTATTTCACTGGCAATGTTATGCTCCATTTGATAGTTGTTATGTTCTAAAGTTTCAATTATTTTATCGTAGTGGGCTTTGTCTTCCGCATCCATGTTCCCAGTAAGCCAGCTGATAGCGCTGCCTAGGCCATTTATTATTCCACGCCTGGTTCTGTTACCTCTGGGTATTATATTGTTAATTTTATCCGTGAGGAAATTTAATTGTTTAAAAGCCATTTCTTGTGCAACTGTATTATTTTTGGGTTTTAGGGCAAACCTAAGTCTACTTAATTCATCAACTAATTTCGATAAGTCTAAAAAATGTATAATAGTTTTATATTCTGATATTACTTTCGATTCCGGAACTTTAAATGTTATAAGTCCTGACGAATGCTGAACATTGGTTACTTTATATGCTGAAGTTACGATCAATATCGCTCAGGTCACTAGATACCATTTCTCCATCTGAAACAGTTTCAAATAATTTTTTCTTGCGATTTCGTTTAGATTTTCTTTTTCTAGCAATATTGTCAGTATGAACTTTTATGGTTTTATTTCTATCTATAAATGGTATGACAGGTTTATAAACATTTTCAGATTTATCCTTTATTCTTCTTTTGACATAAGGTTTATCTTGTTCTTTCACTGGATCCTCCCGATTCTTGTTTAATTTGTCGGTTCTTTCCTCTTTTTCTTTATTTATGGCTATTTTTAATTTATTATGGACAATATTCATGTTTTTGTGATATTCACTTACAAGTTGTTCCTTAATTATTCCTTCATTCTTTTCAGGGTCTTTCATGATTCCGTAGGTAATCTCGTTTGGAGTAATTTTAAGCGTTTGATTGATTGAATTATTAAAAGTTAGTGTTGCTAAATTTAAATTTATTTTTAAATCATTTCTTGGATTTTCTTCTTTTAAAGCTCTTTTCTTTTTTAAAGATTTCAATCAAAGTTGATTGGGCTCTATTTAAGAGTCCTAGGGAGTTAGGATGGTTAGGCGTTCTATAGTAAGCTTCTATTCCTAATGATTCAAGGAAATTTCTGATTAAGTTGTTACTAAATTCTTTTCCGTTGTCCATTTTTATTCTAATGGGATTTGGAAATAGGGCCAAATATTCGGTTAGTACCTGAAATATATTAATTGCATTTACATAATCTTGCGAAAAGTTTTTTTGAAAAGGTATCTATTATGGTTACTATATTATGAGAATCAAACTTTAATATGTCTATCATTACTTTCTCAAAAGGTCTTTCCATTGTTGGGGTTATTTGATATTTAGTTTTAATAGGCTTTCGCTCATATTTCACTTGCCTGCAAATAGAACATTTGTTTATAAATTCAGATATGTCATCTTTCATATTAGGCCAATAAAAATTTCTTTTGAGTTTCTCAAATGTTTCTATTATACCTCTATGGTATGATTTTCCTGTATGGTACGTTTCTAACAGTTCTTCTTGCTCATCTCTTTATAATACGTCGGTTAGTTTTCTTTTGTATCTTTTTATTTTTACGGTGGGGAATTTATTAATTATTATTTCGGTCAATTTGTTGCATATGGCTTCAAATTCAGTCCTTACAGAATCAACGTTTGGTTCACAATAGACACCATACACGGTTTTTGGTTTTATTAGTTCAAGAAGTGTTTCTTCTAGGTTATTTTTCCAAGGGTATGGAGTTTCTAAATAAATTCTTGTCTTACCGAAGGGTTTAGTAATAATGGGTTTGGCTGAGCCCCTTTGAATTAAAATTTGGAATTTTTCAACATTTATTGCTCTATCTTCTGGTACTATAAGAATCTGTTCATTGCTTGAATCTTGAGAATGTTGGGTTGGAGCTAAACTTAATTGTTCATTTTGAGGAGGAGGTAATTCTTGCAAAATTTCATCATAGTCTTCTGGAGGTATTGGTGGCAATTCTACATTACTTGTTTCTTGTAAAATTTTGTCTAGTTCTTCATCTGGATCTATATCCATTTCATCAATTAAAAGTTGTAAAATATTTTGATCCATGCAGTTTATTCAATAAATCTTCAATATTAGGTAGAGGGAATCTATTTGGTATTGTTTCAGCGTTTAGTTTCCTATAATCAATCACCATTCTAATTTTCTTTTTACCTGATGCATCTTCTTTTTTTTTGGGACTATCCAAACTGGGCTGTTGTAAGGGGAATTACTCTCTCTGATAATACCATTTTTTAACAATTTATTGATTTCTTCGTCGACCTTTTCCTTAAAATATTGTGGGTATCTGTAATTTCTGGTATAAATTGGTTTATCCGTCTTCAATCTAATTTTGTTTCAAAAGGTTTGTCGGCTTTAATTTTTCGTTTTCCGACTTAACAATTTTTGGATATTTCATCAAAATATCAAATAATTTTACTTTAGTATTCTTTTCTATGTGATCATGTCTTACTAACTGATATAATTCTTTTTTATTATTAATGATATTCAATTCATTTCTATCAATATTCATTATTTCACCATTTAATATTTTTATTTTTAATTTATTAAATTTAATTTCTTTTATATCTTTTGTAATATTAATCTTAGTTTCTAATGCTTCCATTGTATCCATTCCTAATAACAATTCATATTTTTGACTAAATTTAAATATCTTAAATCTAACTAAAAATTCATCTCTCAACCCTAGCCTAGGAGCAAGATCAATTAGCACTGAGCCATTTCCTCTCTCACTTCCTACGGGGGTGATGACTATGAACTCTTCCGATTTAATTTCAGTTCCTACGGGTACGGAACGGGGGCTTATATAATTAATTTCGGATCCTGTATCCACTAACCAATGGTCGCCAGTATTGTCTTGATATGAAGGAGAATCATGTAAAAGATTTAGATGGTATACTGGGCATTGTCTGGTGGTTCCGTTTTTTGTTCTCCTACTCCTAAAAAATTTTCAAATTTTGCTTCCAATTCCGCCAATCTTGTTTTTAATTCCTGATTTTCCTCTTCGAGGTGATGAAAGTTGTTACTTTTCACTGTTCTCATAGAAACACTGTTTTGAGAATTTGGATTTTGATGTTGGGGTTGGTTATAAGTTTGTTGTTGGGGATGATTATAAGATTGTTGTTGTTGTTGATTATTAAAATTAAAATTTGAAGGGTTATATGGGTTTCTTATTTGGTTACTATGACCTCTATATGGCTGTTGTCTTTGTAGTAATTTTGAGGGTTATAGTTTCTATTATATCTCTGCTGAACAGATCCTTGGTGGTAATCGTTCTGTGGTTGATGTTATTGTTGGACTTTATTGTAATTAGGATGATTGTAATTATTATTTGATGGGTTTTGATATTTTTCGGGCTTATTTTGGGGTTTGTTTTGTTTATAATGGTGGGGCTGGTAGTTTTTACCATGACCTTGGGGGTATAAATCTTTCATAATTATTCTGCATTCGTTGTACAGAATATTTTTCATTTCTGAAAGTTCTCGAATAGTAATGTGATTCAGGGTGTCTTTTAATCTAGGATGTAAATTCCTGATCACGTGATCGACTAATATTCTCATTTAAGTGGCGGTTTTCTGTGGTTTATTTTCGATAGATATATCAACTAATATTCTATTTTTTATTAGTATTTCATAGGGGATTACCCGGTTTATATAGTCAATTGGGTGTTCATTCCGATTAATGGAAATTTGTGATGCTTCGTATTGTAGGTGCGTTGTTGTCCTACTGTCTCTAAACTGATTTATTAATCTAGTTTTGAGATCGTTCACGGTCATAAAATTTTCGTACATGCATAGATATCTTGCCGTACCTTCTAATCGCAACAATGCTTTTTGTAATAGCAATTGTTCATTTTCCTCCCTATTAAGTATGTTTTCGTTGCAATTGGCATTATAAATAAGCTCAATTGCTTTGATAAAAAATACGAGTTGTGATGGGTCACCGTCATAATGTGGTAGGTGATCGTAACATTCTTTTGTCATTAGTTTAGTAGTCATTTTGTTAATTTCCTCTTCAATTTTTTCTAACTCAAACCTATTTTTATTTAATATCTTTTTTAATTTACCCTTACAATAATCTTTTTGCATAAAAATTAAATGTTTTAAATGTTAATAATAATAAAATGTTACTATAATAAATGTTTACAATAAAATGTTTACCTTAAAATAAAGAAGTGTTTTATGGTGAAGTCCAGTATTTAATATTTTTCTTGACTGGCGCTGAAGTATTGAAATACACCTTCAAGTGAGCTGCTCCAGATCCTGTTCAATATTTCATCGGACCTTCTTGACCAGTTCTTCAGAGTGGTAGGCGAGTATCCCAAATCCTGTTGACCAATGGGTCTATTTCGTCAGATTTTCTTGAATATCTTTGCCAACCTTCTTCTCTTCTAACTTGAAGTGCACCAGTCCCTGTTCGGGCGCCAAATAAATAACTGGAACCACTAATTCACTTTTTAAAAACTTTATTTAAAGCAAACTTACAAATAGATCTTAAACTGAAAACAACTATGTACAAATGCTATGACTGAACTGATTGCTCTCTCCTAGATCTGAGGAATATATATACTAGATCTCTGAGAATGCTGACTAAGAGGTATCTGAGGACTAGGTGGGTTCATAACTATCGTTGAATAAATTTCCTAAGATATGTATGAATACTTTTTTTGCCTGTTGGTTTTGAAATTTTCGTGTTATTCAAATTGAACTATTATATAATTTTTGAGGCACCTATGAATTAATGCATATATAGTTTAGACAATGTTATCTCTAATTGTTACGTGTTTAAAAATTAATTAGGCGTACTTTACTCGTAAAAACTATGTGTACGAATACTTTTTTTACCCACTGTATATCTAACCAATAGTGGGAAATTCCATTTTCAAATAACTTTTTTCCTCTTTTTTTATTTTGTTTTAATGATTTAATTATCATGGTTGAAATTCGATCTTTTTGACCGTCAACGGCTTCTATGAAAAAGCAAGTTTACAGATTATTATTAAATAAGGATTAAAAAAAAAAAATAATAATAAAATAATTCTTCCTTTTCTTCATTTTTATTAAAAAAATTTATTAATTTATGTATGAAATTTTATCACTTATTAATTACCGAAAATAAAAAGTAAATATCCACGAGCTTAATGAACAATGGAATTACTTTATAGTACGACAGTTCTAAATAATTTCAAAAGAAGCAGCACTTTACGTAGCAGGTTTTATTTATCTGTCATTGTTTAATTAGATTTACCATTTTTACGGTCAAGTATTAAAAAAGTATTCATTTTCAAAATGGAATGCCCACAACTCAGGGAAACGACTAGACTATACATTCAAATAACATCATAATAAATATTATCCGGCTATTTACTTTTGACATGTATATATCTTTTGGCTGAATGCCTATACTATTTTGTAGTAACTTTTTTTTTTGTATACTCCAAAATGTAACATTCTCACATGCTCTAGCTCTGTTCGTGTTTCTCGAAATGAAAATTTGACGACACTTCCCTTGTCAGAAATTAAATGGAGGATATTTTTTATTATATAGTTATGTAGCCTAAATAGTGTTAAGGATATAAATAAAAAATATGTATTTAATCCCTCTTCCTACCCTATATAAGGCTACCCCCACCAAGGCTCGGAGACATTCTTTCGTCGTACGTTGAGACATATAGATGCCATGCCTGTTATGTCTTGCTGTTAAGTTATAACTTGTGTACTTGTACTTGTATCAATGTATTTCATTCGCAATAAAGCTTCGGTAATTGTTCAGATCAGCGACACCAACCCCTATACGCGCCGAGAATACCTTATATCGATTCTAACCTTGTTCCGATTTATTTCGATGTTCTAGTCGCTGCTTTCAGAGGGGAAAGGTTATTCTCCTACATTTACTAAACTCTAAATCCCTGTTCAAAGTAATGTTAACTTCTGTTTAACTTCTAATATTAAAATGAGAAATAAGGAACTAATGAAGTGGAAATAAGAAAATATCGAAACACACTAAATTTTGAATTAATATTAATTTAATCAACAATTAATATACTACTGATGAACTTTCTGTCAGAGAAGTGTAAATAACAAATTATAAATATAAAAAAGACAGAATCCTTAAGTATTTATTTGTCATAACTCCTATTTATTTAGCTACATGTTTCGGAGACAATGTTCCATCGTCAGGCTTCTAATTTTTTTTAAAAACACATTAATCTATAACATTATACAGATAGTTCTACAATTATATAGTAATGTGTCATTTACCTCTTAATCTGTTTATTTTCACATTGTCAATTCTCCATGTTATAAGCCATTATATAATATAAGACAGAATCCTAGTTGAAAGTGATGATGTTAATTTCTGCTATATTTTATCTAGGGAAGTGGAAATAAAAAAACATGAAACCTGTGTTGTACTTTCTCACATTTATTTATAAACTGATATGTTTTATTGAATTAATTATACAATCTGTCGCACTTTAGGACAAAAAGTAATATGGATGACAAAAAATCCATTCACAAAATATGTATACTGAAATTTTATCAATGAAATTGAAACAACAAATAAAAATATATAAAACACCAAATCCATGTACAAATAAATCTTGTTAAGTTTTGTAACACTTTTACAAGTTTTAAATTTTATCACTTAAATTGATAGAACAAATATAAATATGTAAAAAACACCGAATCCATGTACAAATTAATCTTCTTAAGTTTTGTAACACTTTTACACATAAGATAAGATGAAATAAGAAAAAATGAATTGATAAAACACTTAATCCTCGTGTTGTTAACTTCTGTTTCACCTATTTACATTTAAGAAGTCTAAATATCAATATTACAAACTAAACAACACAATCCAAGTTGAAACTGTAGAAGTGATTGTTTACATGTAAGGTTATAGGAATGAACTATCGAAAAATGTAAACATGAAGTGAAGCGTAAGGATCGAACTGGTGGGTGTAATGCGGGTCAAGCCAGTTTGGTGGTGTCGCCGATCCGAACAATTACCAAAGCTTCTTTTTAAAAACTTTAACCCGCGATACCTTTATTTAGCTACATAATATTTGTCACCAGGACCTGCTGTTTAGGAGCTATGTATACTGGTTTGAATGAAAATAGTCACCTTTTAACATTTTTTTTACACTAAAAATTGTGACATTGAAACACTGACTTTCTCTCAACTTTGTTTATTTCGAATACAGAATAATTGTTTAATTTAATTATGGTATTACTTCAAAAGAGGTTACTTGCTCCATTTAACAGTTACTTTTCGGTAACCAGTTACTGTTTTACAGGCGCGCACTCTAGCGGTACCCATTCGAAATTAGAACTCAATTTTAGAGGTGGGCTAAACAGTTATTTTTTGGTATTAGGTTACTACGTTATGGCTCTATCCCAGTAATAGGTTCCAATAATAGGTTATTCCAGTAATAGGCGATTCAAGTAAACCCCTGCCCTACCGCTAGAATGCGCGCCCGTCAATCACTGCTGTTGCCAATAACTCTTCAGGATCCAATTAGAGGTGGGCTAAACAGTTATTTTTTGGTATTAGGTTACTACGTTATGGCTCTATCCCAGTAATAGGTTCCAATAATAGGTTATTCCAGTAATAGGTGATCAAGTAAACCCCTGTCCTACCGCTAGAATGCGCGCCCGTCAATCACTGCTGTTGCCAATAACTCTTCGGGATCTAATAACGCTTAGAATCACTGCAGTTCCTACAATAACGCCAGTTATTAGAATCACTGCAGTTATTACAATCACTCCAGTTCTACAACAGTTCTAAACTGTTATTAGAATAACCTATTGCCAGCCATCGTTCTGTTTTTGATCACCGACCTAGCGCTAGTGGTTCTAACCTATTACAAACTTTTTTTTAGGTATTTTGACTGGTATTTATTAATTTATCCTCCTCGCCATTGCTAATAATGTTAATAATTTGCTTATTTAGTAATCTTACAAATGGTAAATAACACAAAATCAACCAAAATTATTGTGTCAATTTTTTTTTAACAAAACATTTTAGAAGCCAATTAAAAGTTGTCAAAATATATAACAAATTAAAAATAAATAGGCCAACTATGATACAAACGAATTCAGCTAAATAAATCTTTAAAAAACATTGTCATTATTTAATTGTACTGCTGAGATTTTATTTTTTTAAAAATACATATAGGTGTTAGTGAAACATATTTGAACAATTATAAAGACTCAACAATTACAAGTAGCTTGTATCAATCTGTTACCTAAGCATGTATTGTGTATTAAAATATTGGCTGTAAGATAAAATAAAGAAGAAAATAACAGAGGTAGAAGCAGGATTCAGGCTGGGCCATCTTAGGTCAAGTTTTTACTATATCCCAATTTTTTTTAAAGCATTTGGTGGACTTCCAAGACTTCTGGTCCAGGAGGTACATTTAGCCTTTATCCACCTTTAGAAAGCTTTGACTAGAAAATAAGGTGTGGAAAGCACTGTTTGTCAGAGATAAGTGATAGTCTGAGATAAGGCATACAAGGCCTTTATAAAGGTGCAGAATTGGGAATTAAATTTTGAAATAGCAGCGTTACTAATTGTATACAAAAGTATTTAGAAAAAAAAAAGTTTTGATATCATGTCCCCTCAGCATTACACATCACCAAAGGATTAAATCAAAGTTGCTGCTAATCACCTACTCTCTTTAACATGGTTATTAAACAACCTTTCTAGAAATAGGAGAGAAATATTAACACACGGGTTTGGAGATTTTGAAAGATATCTAATTCATAATACAAACTGCAGGAGTTTATCAACTCATTGCCACTGAGGAATGTGATCTGGAATACATGCTGAGGAAACTCTAAGCAGTATTCTGAAAAGGGCATGGAAATAAATCTAAAGAAGAAAGAGTTTGTGTCCATCAACTCTTCGAGCACATTTTTTAGCATTGAAGATTAGAGATATGGAGGTCTACTAATCCTTCCTGGAAAGGAATCCTCTATTAATTAAGATATTTCATTGAAAATATTAAGAGAAAGGAAGACTGTAGGAATCCTAAACTCGTTCCTGTGGAATAAAAATGTTTCCTTTAAAAAAAAAATAAAATAAAATAAGATGATTATATCTTTCCTTATCACTATAAATTGTCTTTAAATTTGCTAAAATCTGTGGTGTGGAGAAGAAAAAGCTTAAACGCTACTATCTTTAGAGATGGGTACCCAGAGTGGAAGTTATTTCATTATAAGAGCCCATCATGTTTCTAATAATATCATAAGACAATATATGATAGAGGAAAAAATCACTTGAGGTACACATGATGGTACATAAGGATCAATACAATTAGGGTTTCATGAATTAATTGCCACTTTTATTGGAATTAAGTCATCAATCCTAATTGAGGAAAAAAATATTTTAAAGAGTATTTAAACCAGGAGCTCATTCAAAAAGGATGTATGTAGGAGCGTCACAACCCACTGCGACCAGTTCTTGTTTGCGTTATTAGATCACGTGACCTATCGGTTCTTCAATAATAGGACAGCCATATGAGTTATTCGATAACAGAAGTTACTCAACAGTTATTGAGAACCGATCTAAGAACGATAACTGGTCGAATAACCTTAACCGATCGGTTCTTCTATCTGTTATAACCTAACACCTTACACCAACAACCCCAATTTATTGTTATTTCTCCATCGTTTTCGATGGAAGATTTAATAAATTTGACTAATATTGTAAAATATAGTTATTCTAAAATACAAATTTAGGTTTATTTATAGATATTTTAAAATATGATCACTGGTAATAGGGTTTTTCAGTAATAGGTGATTGGTGATAACAGTTCCGAGTCAATAATAGGTTATTTTAAAGAATACGTTATTTTTGTCCCACCTCTAGATCCAATAACACTTAGAATCACTGCAGTCCTTACAATAACGCCAGTTCTCAACTGTTATTAGAATAACCTATTGCCAGCCATCGTTCTGTTTTCGATCACCGACCTGGCGCTAGTGGTTCTAACCTATTAAAAACTTACTTTTAGACATTTTGACTGGTAATTCATTAATTTATCCTCCTCGCCATTGCTAATAATGTTAATAATTTGTTTATTTAGTAATCTTTCAAATGATAAATAACACAAAATCAACCAAAATTGTGTCAATTTTTTTTTAACAAAAAATTTTAGAAGCCAATTAAAAGTTGTCAAAATATATAACAAATTAAAAATAAATCGGCCAACTATGATACAAACTAATTCAGCTAAATAAATCTTTAAAAAACATTGTCCTTATTTAATTGTACTGCCAAGATTTTATTTTTAAAAAATACATATAGGTGTTAGTAAAACATATTTGAACAATTATAAAGACTCAACAATTACAAGTAGCTTGTATCAATCTGTTACCTAAGCATGTATTGTGTATTAAAATATTGGCTGTAAGATAAAATAAAGAAGAAAATAACAGAGGTAGAAGCAGGATTCAGGCTGGGCCATTTTAGGTCAAGTTTTTACTGTATCCCAATTTTTTTTTAAAGCATTTGGTGGACTTCCAAGACTTCTGGTCCAGGAGGTACATTTAGCCTTTATCCACCTTTAGAAAGCTTTGACTTAGGTCCTTTAAATAAGGTGTGGAAAGCACTGTTTGTCAGAGATAAGTGATAGTCTGAGATAAGGCATACAGGGCCTTTATAAAGGTGCAGAATTGGGAATTAAATTTTGAAATAGCAGCGTTACTAATTGTATACAAAAGTATTTTTAAAAAAAAGTTTTGATATCATGTCCCCTCAGCATTACACATCACCAAAGGATTAAATCAAAGTTGCTGCTAATCACCTAATCTCTTTAACATGGTTATTAAACAACCTTTCTAGAAATAGGAGAGAAATATTAACACATGGGTTTGGAGATTTTGAAAGATATCTAATTCATAATACAAATTGCAGGAGTTTATCAACTCATTGCCACTGAGGAATGTGATCTGGAATACATGCTGAGGAAACTCTAAGCAGTATTCTGAAAAGGGCATGGAAATAAATCTAAAGAAGAAAGAGTTTGTGTCCCTCAACTCTTCGAGCACATTTTTTAGCATTGAAGATTAGAGATATGGAGGTCTACTAATCCTTCCTGGAAAGGAATCCTCTATTAATTAAGATATTTCATTGATAATATTAAGAGAAAGGAAGACTGTTGGAATCCTAAACTCGTTCCATTGGAATAAAAATGTTTCCTTTAAAAAAAAAAAAAAAAAAAAAAAAAAAGATGATTTTATCTTTCCTTATCACTATAAATTGTCTTTAAATTTGCTAAAATCTGTGGTGTGGAGAAGAAAAGCTTAAACACTACTATCTTTAGAGATGGGTACTCAGAGTGGAAGTTATTTCATAATAAGAGCCCATCTTGTTTCTAATAATATCATAAGACAATATATGAGAGAGGAAAAAATCACTTGAGGTACACATGATGGTACAGAAGGATCAATACAATTAGGGTTTCTTGAATTAATTGCCACTTTTATTGGAATTAAGTCATCAATCCTAATTGAGGAAAAAAATATTTTAAAGAGTATTTAAACCAGGAGCTCATTCAAAAAGGATGTATCAAAACAGAGGCCAAAGTAAATTTTCCTGGACAGATTAGAGAGTAAGAGGATATCTGAGGAAATTGTTGATAGGGGATGTAAAGAAAGGAATGGCAGCAAAAAGATAACAAGAGAAAGATTAGTAGATCAAAAGGTAGTTTGAACTAATAACTGATAAAGATTAGGATACAATAATTGAACAAACCTGAAGGTATTTTTCATTTTATAAGTTTCCAGAACAGAAAGGGTAATTATAAAAATCACAGAATGAGATAATGTATGGACTAAAACCATATTAAAAAACAAAACAAATTACAATAAAGTTTGTACAAATTTATCAACTCCCCACATTATCATTGTACAATCACAATGAGTTTTTATTTAAAAGAACTAACTGTTCTCATAAATACTTGACCAAAATATTGGAAAATTCTAATAACCATACAGATACAATCAATTTACATCAGAGTTTTTAAAGGAAAAAAACAAAAACAAAATGAATTAAAAATATTCAGTTTATTTATTAACAAATCTATTTACAAATATTCCAATGGATATAACTATAAAAATTATAACTAAAAAGAGGTATGAAAGAAACCATTCACAAAAATAAAAAAACTATATATCAAAGGACTAAATACTTCAAAAAGCAGTATTATATTTTACAAACAGGTAAAAATGTAGTGTCTCGATGGAATCTAATGAAAGTGTAAATATCTGTGGAATAACTATAAATTACAAAAGTCTAAATAGATTTTACAACAAGCTAATATATTTATGATTTAATAATCATTACAAGATTTTAACTATCCATTATAATCATAAGATTTTAATGACATTCATTTGTCATTACATTATTATTTGTAATATAACATAAGAAAAAGCATTTGATATTAACTAGCCATTTCAACTTTTTAAAATTTCGATTAGAAAACACTTAGACCCTGAATATTGGGGAACTATTTCAGTCCAAGCAAAATTTAAATAAAATCTGGTGTTACAAAGCTCATCTAAAAGTTTCAGCACTTTGTATTAAAGTAGAACCTCTCTTAACCAAGAGATTTTTTATCGATTCGCAATGAAACAAAAAAGGAACTCATGAAGATTTATTTACAAATTAAAATCAATGCATTTATTTTTGTTCACAGTTTCGACCTCCATCTATTGTGATATGCTTGTACTACGATCACGAATTTCTGTTTTAGTTCGAACCACGGCCGCTAGGAGCGTCATAACCCATCTGCGACCAGTTCTTGTTTGCGTTATTAGATCACGTGACCTATCGGTTCTTCAATAATAGGACAGCCATATGAGTTATTAGATAACAGAAGATACACAACAGTTATTGAGAACCGATCTAAAAACGGTAACTTTTTTTTTTTTTTTTTTTTTTTTTTTTTTTTTTTTTTTTCCCTACCAAGCCTTTTCAGGCATACGGGGTTTTTGGCGGCAGCGGGTTCAACATATGGGATTTATGTATGCCGCTGCCGCCAATTAAGATCTTTATTTACAATTGTACATTATTGTCTGAGGACATCGTATATTTTGAGGGCACTATTCTGTGGTGCGGCCTGGCATGCACAGCACGCTTCAGACCACACCTTCATACTTTTCCTATGGTGCGGCCCGGCCATGCATAGCACGCCTTAGCGACCGCACCTTATCTCCTGTGGTGCGGCCCGGCAATGCTTTGCACGCCTTAGCGACCGCACCTTGTTTCCGGACGGTAGCCCGGTCCAGCCCTCCTGGTCCGCCGCATCCGTCCGGTCCACTCCAGTTCTCCCGAGGACTGCATCCGTCCGGTCCGCCTGGTCCAGCCCTCCTGGTCCACAGCATCCGTCCGGTCCTGCACGTCCTCACAGTCTCTAGCCGACTACTCTTCATCTTGCTCTTCCGGTGGCTCGCCGACAGCGGGGATGGGCCTGCCCAAGGTGAAATGTGTAGGACCCACCACTTCCTTCCACCCGTAGACAAATACCCTAAAGAGTGGATAATTGTCCTCTTCTACTAATCGGGGGAAGTCCGCTTCGGCGAAGGCGAAGATTCCTGTTTTCCTCGACAACCTGGCACGGTGTCCTTCCATATCGGTGCAGGACAACACAACGTGTTCTGCTGTCTCTGGGACTCCACAAGTCGGGCACCGGGGGTCGATATTCTTTCCGTGTGCATGCAATTTTCCCCGGAACACGCCGTGTCCTGTTAACATCTGCGAGACCCAGTAGTCCGGGAGGACCCATTTCGCTTCTAGTCTTCTTTGGACGGTGGGGAAAAACTTCCTTAATGTGGCTCCCTTTTCACTCGCCACCCACCGCCCATTCCATTCCTCTATGGAGTCCTCCCGCAGTATCTTCTTCCACAGATTTGGGGTCTCGCCAACACGCTGTTGGAGTCCCTCCGGAAGCGCCTCCAGCCCCTGCCTCTTAACTTCATACTTTATCCTGTCCTCCTTCAGGATGAGGTCCAGGGGCATCGCTCCGGCCAGCACCTGCACCGCCTCATGCGACACCGTTCTATATGCCTTTGTGACACGCACCAGAGCCAGTCGCTGTATGGTGGCCAGCTTTCTTCTCAGCGGCTGTGCGAGGTTTCGGCTCCACGCAGGGGATGCATACCTCAGGATACCCAGGACCACGCCTTTATAAATGGTCATCGTTGCTGGGTACCTGAGGCCCCAGAAAGCACCCCCTATTCTGCCAAGTCCATTTAGTGATAGGGTCACCCTATCCTTCAGGTACTCCAGGTGAGGGGTTGCGTCGAATTTCTTCCTGAACCTAACTCCTAGGTATGTAACCTCCTCACCTGGTCTTATTCTTTCGTTCCCGATGTTCAGGGTGATAGGGTGAGCCCTATCCGTGGAGCCCTTAACGAGTATGGCCTGAGTCTTGGCTGCCGCCATACTCAACTTCTTCCTCGCACACCATTCTTCCACATAGCTGGCGCACCTCTCTGCTTCTGTCTTGATTCTGGCTCTGCTGTTTGCGGCCACAATGACTGCCAGGTCGTCGACGTAGGCCGTGGCAAGGAACCCTCTCTCCTGCAGCTCCCCCAGCAACTCATCAAAGACTAGCTTCCACAAGGCCGGCCCGAGGACCGAACCCTGTGGGTATCCTCTTTCTATTCTTCTCTCTACCTCGTAGTAGCTACCTCTTATCTTTACACTCCTTGTACTTAGGTAACTACTAACGAGGGAGTACTAAGAACGGTAACTAGTCGAATAACCTTAACCGATCGGTTCTTCTATCTGTTATAACCTAACACCTTACACCAACAACCCTAATTTATTGTTATTTCTCCATCGTTTTCGATGGAAGATTTAATAAATTTGACTAATTTTGTAAAATATAACTATATTTTGATATAGTTATTCTAAAATAATAAAAATAAGTTATTCTAAAATACAAAGTTATAAATTAGGTTTATTTATAGATATTTTAAAATATGATCACTGGTAATAGGGTTTTTTGGGTAATAGGTGATTGGTGATAACAGTTCCGAGTCAATAATAGGTTATTTTAAAGATTACGTTATTTTTGTTCCACCTCTACTCAATTTTACCTTTATCACCACATATAGGAATGAACTATCGAAAAATGTAAACATGAAGTGAAGCGTAAGGATCGAACTGGTGGGTGTAATGCGGGTCAAGCCAGTTTGGTGGTGTCGTGTGGTGATCACCACATAGTCCAGTCAATAAACACATTGTAGAGTGCATCGATAATTTTTGACTTCATAGCTTCGTTAGAAGTAGTTAAAAGGTGAACATACTAAAAGTCTCCGCCCCTGGGGGGGTGAGCTAAAGGCGGGGAGAGGGGAGAAGGTCCCATTTTTGGGTTTTTCAATTATATCTCGAAAACGGTGAACTCTAGAAAAATATGTCCATGTTCCAATCAAAATTGGATTAATACTATATATTAATATTAATAATTAATTTGTCAAATAACTTTTTTTAATTGAACATTTAAACGCATTAGTAAACATACATACCATTTAAACGTAACAATTTTTAAACTAAAAATTGATTTCATTATCATCATATCGGCAAATATGAACGGGGTGATAACGATTTTCGTAGCCTAGCATCTCACAGATTGGACATGGTTTTTTTTGTAACTTATCAAACTTACACTGTTTGTTTTTATCCTCATTATTCCTCTTAACCTCTTCTTTCTTGTCATCTGTTTTTTTTTTTTTTTGTTAGTAAATGAATCATTAAATTTCTTCAATTCTTGAATCAAATTATCTACATTTTTAATTTTTTCTCTATCTAATTTATCGTGGATATCTATCGGTAGATTGCAAACTATTTGATAAACCCTAAATGTCTCTGGAATATCTCTGTCTGCCTCCAACAGTAGGCGTTCTTTCTTAAGAACAAATTCAATTAGAGAACCATACATATATCTGTAATTAAATGCCGATCGAATAGCAGACCAATCCTTCTTACTATAAACTGATAAAAATGACCTTTTCCAAGATTCCCAGTCTACCGCAGATAGTTTTATTAAATTAGCATTGTACCATTCATAGATATTGGCATCAATTAACATTTTCATAACCTCAACTTTTCTAACATCTGTTATATTAAATTTAGCACATTCTTTTTCAAACTCATTTATCCAGGCTGCGGCATCTCGTTTTCCATCAAACTTAGACAATACAAATCTGTTTTCAATCTCCCTCGAATTAACCTCACTAGCAACCGAAATACGACTCTCCAACTCTCTAATCCTTTCAATAAAAAAAAGTTCGTTAGATGGCTTGGCTTCAGCTACTACATTATGGCGTGCATCGATCCTCTCGGTGCATTTCTCTAGATAATAATCATTTATACAAAAATTCTCTTCCTCATCCCAGTATTTTTTTTGTAATTCTGTATTAAATGAAATAGCAACTTTTCGATAACCTCCTAACCTAGTAATAGAATTTATACTACTTTTAATTGATTTTGTTGCCAGTAACTCCTGATGTAAGGCTAGATCCTTCAATTCAGCGGGAACGGCATACCAAACAATCTTATCGCTAGATATAGCTGCCAATTCGTACTGATTCTCTCCAATCTTAATTATGTGAACATATAACCTCTTCTTCAATTCAGCCATAGTTAAACAATTTATAATACCTTTTGGGTCTCCAGTAAAATAGACGTTAAACGATGCCTAAAATAAATATTTATTAGCTCATAAAGATACAATTGTAATACAAAGTAATTGATGTTGTACAAAGCTTACCTAAAATAAGTATGGTTTAACAGTCCTTAGCTACCATTTTATATAGACACAATATAGCAATCACCATATGATATATAAATATCATATGATATATTTATATATCATATGGTGACTTGATAAAATTATCAATTTTACATATATATAATATAATCTTATAATATAATATAAGGAAAACCTCAATGAGTATAGCCTGAAAAAGAGGATCGCACACAAGACTCTGAGAAAGGATGCAGAAGAGACTTCCTGAACAACCAACTAACGGAAATAGAAACAAATTTTAAAAAGAACGACTATGGCCTCTTTTACAGAAGCTGCAAACAGAAATTTAAAGGATACACCCCCACCGGATTGACACTGAAGAGAAAAGATTTTTACAGAATATTTTGAACAGTTACTAAACTGCGAAAAACCTGTAGAGAAAATAGCAACAGAAGATAACACCCCTCCAGAAACCGAGTCATACCCACCAGATGACGAGGAACTGGACGACATAATTGCATCACTGAAAAATAATAAAGCCGCAGGAGAAGATGGAGTACTAGCCGAGATGTGGAAGCTAACAGGAGACGACTTCAGAAGGGCAGTCATGGAACTGATAATAGACATCTGGAATGAGGAAAAGATCCCTCAAGAATGGAAAACGGCTCTAATACACCCTCTGAAAAAGAAAGGAGATAAAACCGATGTGAACAACTATAGAGGAATCTCACTACTCCCAGTGACATACAAAATTTTCTCCAAAGCCTTACTAAACAGACTTTATCCTCAGGTGGACTCCAAAATCAGGGAATACCAGGGAGGATTCAGAAAACACAGATCATGCATGGAACAAATCCTGAGCCTTAAGCTAATCATTAAACACTACAGAACCGAAAAACAAAAACCTCTTCATCTCATTTGTGGACTTCAGGAAAGCGTATGACTTGGTGGATAGGGAAACTTTGATCGAAATACTAAAGGAATACGGCGTGGACCAGAAAACTAGGAACTAAATAGAGCTAACGCTAACAGGAACAGAATCCAAGGTCAAACTACAGAATAATGTCAGTAAGCCTTTTCAGATTAAAACAGGACTTAGACAGGGGGACGGACTGTCTCCGGTACTGTTTAATATAGTGCTAGACAAAATCATGAAAGAATTGTGGAAGGTCAATAACTCAGGCGCAGTGCTGGGAACCAAAAACAAACATGTTAAAATCAGATGCCTAGCATACGCGGAAGACCTGGCCCTTTTGGCCGAAACCGAAAAAGAAGCAATCGCTCAAATTGACACACTGTCAGAAATAGCTGGGAAGATAGGGCTACAGATATCATTTGAAAAGACAAAAATAATGATCATGGATCCAAAAAATGACAAAAGGAAATTAAAAACAAAGTACGGAACAGTCCAAGTAACACCCAACTTTAAATACCTAGGAGAAACGGTATGCAATAGAGGACTAGAAAAGGAAAGCATGAGAGAAAGGGTTGCCAAACTGGAAAGGCTTTTCTACACGACCAGCAAGTTCTACAACAAAAGGAATTTATCTAGAGGAGCCAAGATAAGACACTACAACATGGTTATCAAACCGGTAATCCTGTATGCCAGTGAAACCTCATGCCTCCCCAGCTTAGAGAAACTCTTGAAAATAGAGAGAAAAATCCTCAGGAAAATATATGGACCCAGAAGAACGTCAGACATTTACAAACATTTACAACATGAAGACATTTACAAAGAAACAACAGACATACAGACTGATATCAGAATAAGAAGATTTTACGGACACATGATGAGAATGAAGTCCGAAAGACTAAATCAACAAATTTTCCAGAAAATAAAGTCATACAAAACTCCTACTGGATACTTCAATCAGATCAAAAACGACATGAAGCAACTGGGATTAGCGGACCAGGACTGTCTAGACAGAGACGAATACAGAAAATCATTGAAAGGGGTGAAGGTCCTTGTGGATAGTAGGAAGCCAAGAGGAGGAGGAGCGTGGTCGGAGGACAGGAGGAGGAACCACGGTGACCGCATGAGGGAAGTATGTAATGAGAGGAAGAGAAAGAAAGAGGGAAAGAAGCACTAAGCTCAATGATATTCGCGTGGTCCTCAGGGCCTTTTTGCGTGCAAAAAAAAAAAAAAAAAAAAAAAAAAAAAAAAAAAATCTTAATAATAATGGTTGACATCTGATCTGTTGGACCGTCAAATGCTTCAAGTGAAAATACAAAATTACAGATTAATGTAGACTGTTTATCCCAAATACTTAGCCAATGAATAGGGCCAGATAGTGTTTGGTTTAGATACTGCAATTAAATAAGGGTTGCATTGTTGTTTTTCCAGCAGTAATTATGCAAAATTTAACTATTTTCATGTTGTCTTCGACAACCAACACACATACTTGATACAACTTTAATTTATTTTTATTCCCTTATTCTTAATTCTAAAAATGAAAAATTCAATAGGCGGAATCGAACAATTTAAAAAAAAATAATAACAAGAAAACAAATGATTACTTTAAAAATCAAGTAATATTTATGTGAGAGTAATTTTGGTAAGGATAGAGACTGTTCCAGGCGGTGACCTCAACCCACTGGTTAACAAAACTTTTTCACTTGTTAACAAAATCCATATTTTTCACTTTATGATCGCAATATGCATGCTATAATTAGATGGAATGTGTCATTAATTTCAGTAAACATTTCTACAAGTAGCTATAATCTGATATTTAAAAAAAATATTTCTAATTGATAAAAAAAAAGAAAAAAAAAGCTTTATTGCATGAATGCTATGTTTCTCAAATACACAAACAACTTTTACAGATTGAAAATCGGACATTCCGCTCCAGAGAAAATTCGAAAACAAAGTCTACTATTTCAAATGCTTCACTGATGGGGGTACATTTAGCCTTAATACATGTGTATAGATTCAAGAAAGATGTAAGTAAACTTTAAAATGTACTTATGTTTACACAAATAAATGTTATGGTCATTGTAAGAGCCTTTTTATTTTACTATCAACGTCTTATCAAAGTGTGAAAGTTTAACAGTTTGGTTCTGGACATAATGATGTACTTTCCATGGTCCCTTGAATATCATTATGAACAAATTTTACTATACATTTGCCATTTTCCTTCTGAAGTAACCTATTGAAAGAAATATTTATCAGTAAGTACAGTCGATACATAAGTGTATTACTTACCTGCTTTAAAAATAATTTAATAAGAGGTTTTATAAAAAAGGAATTTAAAGAATAAACCAGGGTCTAAAATTATAATACAGTATATTTATATACATTTACACACATGGAAGAAATTAATGATACTATACACCAATCATCATTTAGCATAATATGTAACTATGACTTATTTGTCCACAAGATATTTATCAACATTTATAGTAACAACAAGAAAAACATTAAGCAGTGCAGTATCAATTGTTTCATATTTATTAATTTTTTTCTTCTTTTATATAAAAAGACATTTAAAATACTACAATAATTTTATGATAATAGTTAAGAAATATAAAAATAAACTGTAATGCAGCAATCTAAATTTTAATATCTGATACTACTACTGCCTATTCACAAATTAAATAAATTACTGCCTATAATGGTTAAAACAGCCTCAAACTAACAAATAAGCACTATTTGTTACACACAACTATACACCAATTTTCATAAAAATAGAAACATTTTGATGTACGATATTATTTATAAATAATATATTACACTTTGTACACTCCTTTAAAAGGTTTTACTTAGTTTCAACGTACACAACTAACTATACAGTTTTACAGCATGGACTGAACAAAAACTGGAATGCAGTCCTTTCTAAATTTGATCTATACATAATAAACAACATAGAATTTTTCAACATTGGAGTTGAGTAAATGAAAAATTACTCTTTGATGGTAATGCTAATGTCAAAACAAAAATAAATAAACATAACATCAAAACAGTTGTACTTTTTAACTTGAAAATACACAATAAAAAACAAATTTAGACAAAAAAAAAAAATCTTTGTACTAAAAACGAAAACAAACTACAGTAAAAGTAAATAAGAGAGCAAAAGAGAGGGCGGGGATGTTTACCACATAGTACATACATAGTTTAATAAATTTATCAAAATAAGTAGTACTTAAATTTTAAGAGCTAATACTATAATTTATAAATTAATAGTTATTAATAATAATAATACCATAATACATGAATAACAATTACGTCAAATTGTATTTATCTAGTTGGTTATCAATACAGTAAATCTGTATACAAAACAGGAATGAATTTATTAATGTATTTAAACATAATCAACAACCACCCACTCTAAAAACTTATAAATTTAACAAATAAAGTACTAAAACATATATAACCCAGTTAATTTATAATAAACAAGAGAGATTCGACCTTTTTTATTTATGCAATAGAAATAAACATAAAAAATACAACCTCCATATAAAACGATAAAACACTCACATACAACTTATCCAAATTGCACAAGCAGTTATTTTCATTTACACATAAAATATTGCATTTAAATGTTAATATATAATATGTTATCACTAATATTTATATTTCAATATTTTGTGCATCAGAAATAAAATGCATTATCTAAAGTTTCTTGTAGATACCCATTACACAAAATTAATTGCGTAAGTCCAACTTGATTTTAATATATTTTCTCAAAATAGCAAGATTGTGTTTCTTTCCTTTAGTGTATGGTTACAACAGTGAGTAAATGTGTACAGTTAATTAAGTGTTTAATCATTTTAATTTTATCATCCTTAAAAAACAAACCATTGATAATCCAAGTTCAAAAGTATACCCAATCAAATAAAAAAAATAAAAATAAGAGATGTTGATCAAAGGGAGGAAAATGAAATAACTAAATACTACCATAATAATTAAATAAATAAATTCTTTTGTTGGTGGAATGAGAAAAAAGTTAGAAATTCCAGAAACAAAATAACTTCAGGTAATCATTTGACCCATTTTAAGGGGAGTCATTTCCATCCACACACCTTGATAAACAAAAAATAAAATAGTATAACCTTTTTATTTAAAATTTAAAAAACATGAAATCATAATTTCAATATGATCGAAAATAAAAATTAATGAAATTGAATACATTTAATAATAATGTAAAACAGGGACTCGATGGCCTAGTGTTGGGGTGTCCTTACTGCCCTCCTACTTGGGGTACACAATGACATTAAGCTTGAATAAACAACAAATAACTTCAAATCCTTATTTTCTTTAAATCCCGTTTTTAAGGATATTACACCTATGGAATGTCTACTGGAACTGTGAACAACCAAATGGATGTATATGACAAAAGTGCAAACAGAACAAAAATGGTCGAAACTATGAAAAAACTCTTGGCCTAACAAACAATTTGTATAAGAGCAACAATTTTGTAAAAGAAAAAAATAGAAAATCAAGGCATTTTACATGATTTATCTGATATTATTAATGCCATACTACAACTGTCGCAATGAGCCCAAAAAATCCTATTTTTATGAGATTGGGCTATTCAAGATTGGCTTTTGGCTGTAATGGCTAAACGCTAAATGGGGGAGGGGAGGGGGTGCAATGGACAAGCTCTGACCTTATTTCCTATTTACAATATTTACTACAGAGTATGTTCAAATTTTTAATGTAAACAAAATATGTACTATGTAATATGAAATAACATTGAAAAATATGTACTTTTATTAATAAAAAATCATTCATACATCCCTACTTTTAACAAAATAACATTACAATCAGAAAATCACTTAGAAACAGGGAGTGGGATGTGTTTACGATACAATTTTTTAATTATGAAATTTTTACATAAGGGTAATTAAGTTCAACATTCTCCACTAAGTGATTAAAGCCATCACTCCAATATGTGTAATTTTATGTAACTGAAACTAGGACAATTAGATTTAATGCAAAACTCAGAAATGTAGAGCCTTCTCCATTTCTACTTTAATCCTCCCTCATTAAAACATATATGCTATATATTTCATATGTAATATAAAGCATCAACTACTTTATGTAGAATAAGCATATTTACTAATTATCTGACTGAGAACATTCAACAGGTAAATGAGTGCATTAATTGTAAAATAACTCATAGGATCTATCACGGAAAATTCTGATATAAATAAATAAGGTTTAAGTTATAAGTAATGACTTAAAATCAATATTAAAATTAGCAACAGAAACACTTAAGGCAACTGTTACAATAAAAGAAATTCAATTTTAACCTACACAGGAATAATATGATTGTAATGAAAGACTGCCCCATTGATTAAATATGCATTAAGATTATGGTTTAAAAAATAATATTTCATAAAACAGGACATGTGTTTTGGTGCAGTGAATGGATCCAAATATTACTTAGAGAATACAATTAATTTTAACTGCATATATTCCTCCAAAATTGTATATTATAAAGCTTAGACAAGTAATAATTAAAACAGACTAAATAAAGCAATACTATATTTGAGCTGAGCCTGGATTTTTTAAAATATTATTAAGGAACGTACATAATAACATCTGTACTTTGGGAGATGGCTATTATAATTAAAGACATTTTAAAAACACCAACTATCCTGTATTATGTATCATTAAGTTTCTGAAACCAATATATACCATTAAATGGCATACGATTGGGGAATTTATGAGCATCAAAATAAAGCGTAACTTATACCATACAATTTAACAGCAGAAAGAAAATAAATTAGAATAATTACCTACAGTTATAACTTTTCAACAATAATTCAATTAATTTAAACTAATTTTTTAGATTAACTAAGTTAAAAAAAAAAAAAAGGATGAAATAAATACACATTCACCTATATAAAAGCATTATCATTTTTAGAATACTTAAAAAACTAACAGTCTTTTAATTAGTTTAACAATAAATGGCAAGAAAAAAAATTAAAGCAGACTGGAGCATATAAACATATTACAGTAGCAAATAATCATTTGTGTACACACATGCACTTAACAGACACATCTGACTGGGACCAACAAAAATTGATACTTTTTTCAGTTCTTATCAATTTAAAATATCAGTAAAATTTATTATTGGTGTACCAGGACAAAAAAAAAAAATGTGTGCTTGTATATATATATATATATAAATATATATATATATATATATATATATATATATATATATAAATATATATTAACATAAACACACATTGCCTTGTAATGACTACTATTTGGTGATAGGAAAAATAATTAACAAAACAAATGAACTTTTTGTGGAATCATTAAATATTATGTATCACAATTCTTCACTTTACATTCCACATAACTTCATAAGTTTCTGATAGGTTTTTGCAAATACGTTTACTTCCAATAGAAAAGTTTAAATAAGTAGTGTACAATGGTTAAGTTTAAGAGTTAGATCTGAAAATAATCATAAGATATGAACCAACCCAATTAAATTTGATAATGATATTCAGCAAACTTATCAGGAAAAAAACAAACAGAATAACACTGATGGAAATGCTACAGTAAAGAGAAAAATACTTTTAACCTTATGATCTTCAGGGCATATACACGATCAGAAAAGCTGGAAAAATATAATTAGAACGGCTTCCATTGGCAAAACATGTTAGTCCAGGGCAAAGGCAATATACATATTTAAAGTTAAACAAATCCTTATGAGAGAATGATAGGAAAATAATTTAAAGACCAAACTACTATTTTTTTCTAATGAGAAATATAATCAAACCTAAGGCAATCATTTATCAATCTATCAAATATCTACAAAGCCACAACACAATATAAAAATCTCCTAAAATAAAATTAAAAAAAAAAATACCGAAATAAACAAATAAATTTATTTAACAGATAAGCAGCAAGAAAATCAATTAAAACATTTCACTGACCACCCTTAATTAAATTCTTTATTTTTCCTTAATTGTTAAAAAAGGACAATGACCAAAAATATAATAAGATAAAAAAAAAAGAAGAAAAAAAAAATTAGGAACTGCAGCACCATCTTTTTCACTGATTATTACAAGACCAAAAATTGATCAAATAAATTTAAATTCTGTTTTGTATTTATGAAGAGTAATTTTCAATTTCTCATAAATAAACACAATTAGAAAAATGAAATATTGAAAATATTTTAAATAATATATTTTTTTACAGATCTGAGTTAATGAAAATCTGTATTTATCTACCTTTTGTTTTAAAAAAATTAATTTTTTAACATACCTATTAATGAAATATCAAATGATATGATTTATAAAACATAATTCTAAATATGTTTTGAGGCAAAAGCTATGAGATGAAAGATATTACATCTGAACATTATAGGTTATACTAATCTCAATAATTATTAGGTTACCTAATGAGTGACAATAGGTAATGCTGCAAATGATTCCAAGTTTGAAATATTAGGATAAGGATTTTAATACCTTAATTTTTGCTTTTGACTCTTCTAATGAAAAACAAAAATAAAAATAACCAAATAATATACCTAGATTCAATAAATCAAACATTAGTTTAATGGAAAATAAATGAGGGCTTTATAAATACTAAGATAAATTAATGAGATAAAAACTTAAATTTAGTAATAACAATAACAGCAGAGAAACTAATTAAAGTTTTTTTAAAATATATATATAATTAAGATTGCAAAGTATTTGAACTATTGGCATAAAGAGGTTATATTTAAAATTAGAATGGGAGATAGGCACTTATTAAAGCAAAGAAATAGGAGTTCTAAATAAAATGTTAGAAAGTCAGTCTGACAGAAATCATAGCTAAACTATTATTTTGAAGGTGAATTCCTAATTGTAAAAATAAAAATAATGTATGTATGTGATGTGTTTGTATACATTCTATATTTATCCTCCAAACATTATCACCAACTCATCAACATACATTTCAATTATTTCTATGAAAAGATAGTTCGGAACAATAGAAAGAGATAAATTACAATAAATATTGGTAACGAAAAGAGTTCAATTTAATTAACCATTAGTGTGTGTGATTCCATTGGTTCAGCAGAATCATATAAAGTATCTGTATCTTGAGCTGGTTCACCTTGCAGCTGACACTGATTGCACAACGTACCAGCACCACAATCACAGAAAAACCTACAAAATAATGATATCAAATACATCAATAAGTAAGTTGAGTAATAGAAGTAATTAATAAAGATGCAATTAATTTTAATAGTTAAAAACAAACAATATATTAGAATTTTTTTTTTTTTTAAATATTCTGACTATAATTACCTATCATGTCTTACAAATTCTACTTCATGGCCGGCATGGCATGTTTTGATACAATTCACACAAATTGCATTTCGGCCAGTGGTGTTACAGGTTTGGCAACGATAAAAATCATGCATAGGGAACGAAGTGTAACTAGAAATTTTATATAGGCATTGTCCATTTTTAACAGCTTTTTCTACAGCATCTTGGTTACTAAAGATTTTATTACCTTAAAAAGAAATCACAAAATACGGTATAATAATCATTTATGCAACTAATGACATAATTTAATTTGATATTTCCCAATATTAAACAATCTTATTGATGTGTTACAAATCTATAATTAAATTAATAAGTTATATAATATAATATTTGTTATTAAAATTATATATACAATTATTATTTCACAGCTGCGGAATCGATCCAGCACATAACCTCAGAGTGTCAAGCACTGGCAGGTGAAGAATAATTGCAGAGGCGTAACAACTTTGCCAAAATAATACACCATTATGGCCAATGAATACAGAATCTTGGATGCATCTCAAGTACCTTATTATAGATATAATAAGATACTTATAATAATTTTATTTATTAACAAAGAAATAAAATTAGCAGCTATAATCGAATGAGTTTCATCAGATGATATCTACATCCCACGGCTGCTGAGAAAATGCTTTGAGAAAATGTCAACATCACTATTATGTCAGAAAAAGAGTGTATAACTGAATGGAAAAGTAAGTCCCTGCATGGAAGGTTTTATAACCAACTAAAGAAAGCTAACATAGAAAAGGAGGAATTATTAAAATGGCTAATAGCTGGGAGACTATTTTCAGAGACAGAAGGCTTCATTATGGCCATTTAAGATCAAATGATTGCGATGAGATCCTGAAGGAGACATGTTCATAAAGACTCATTAAATTTAGAAAAATGTCAGCTACGCTCAGTGTGACACTGCAGTTGTTTGAGCACATGAAAGGTGGATGTGTAGAAATAGCAACAAGTTGGGAATATCTCTAAAGACATAATAATGTCACCAAAATTTTTTTATCAATCTATGGCCAGGAAGTTCAACATAATAGAGGAATAAAAGCCATACAAAAATAAACCCAATAGATTACTTTAAAATGGGCTCCTCAAACTGTATTGAGACGAGTCTAAACTTATGGACCAAACAAACCAGATATCCTGCTTATAAACTTAAAAGAAAAGACAGCACAGATTGTGATATCACAAACTCTAATGACAACAAAGTAACCACAACTATTGGAAAGAAGCTACAGAAATAATAGGAACAAGCCTTTGAATTAAAGAGATTGTATCACCTAAATTTTTCAGTGATGACCCTAATCATAATAATAACTAGGGCTGTGAATTATATGCAATAAAAACTGAAAAATATGCATTTTTCATTGCATATACATATATATGCAAGTATATAGGAGTAAAATATGCAATTAAATACCTAAAATATGCAATTATCTATATTATTTAGGAAAATAAAAAAATTGCATAACATACTTATATGTAAGTACAAACTCAAGTTCAAGTAACTAATTGTGTTGAAAAAGGAAACAACTGGTAAAAGAATATTAAAAATTAAAAAAGAAAAAGCGAATATGAAAACATTTGGAAACACGCTGTCAAAAATCATTATCGAAACCAGACATTTTTGATCCAATGGCAGTTGATGTAGCAAAGGTTTTTTAAATTTTTGATTTGATACTATAGTTTTATTTTTGATTTGTTGTTTTTATGTGCTGCATTACTAAAAACTGTGCAGTAGCTGATAAAAATTTATCTAAACAAATACAAACAAAACATCTCTATCACACTAAAATGTCTCAATTAGGAGCTTACGTACATTCTTTTTAACAAGATCTGTTGTCTTTCAAGGGCGATTATCGCCATTTTAGGAGTACACAAATAAGCAGTTAACGAATGATATGTCTTAGTGGAGAAAGCGTGAGACTGGGTAATTGAATGATGGTTAGAAGAAAGGAAAAACAGAACATTGAAGTAATATTCGCAGTCTTTGAGCTGAGCAAGAACCAGATGTAAATCCGACTAAACAATTTAATCGAAACAAATGCGATCGAATGTTCATGCAAATGGAAAAATCTACTTGGACAAACACGAGCTTATTCATTAGGCGAAAAAAACAAAAAAACGAATATGAATTTCCATAGCTGTTTTTATTTAGGTATATATATATATATTTTTTTTTTCAGCACAAAAACATTAAAAAAATTGAAAGTCAAATACTGATATGCCGAATATGTTGATAAATATGCAATCAAAGTTCAAAATATGTATTTATGGCAAAATATGCAAAAATGTGTATTTATGGCAAAATATGCAAAAATGTGTATTTATGGCAAAATATGTACAAATATGCAAAATAAAAGTAACAAGAATTGATTCCAAATGCATCAAAACATATACATTTTGATGATATTTGATTTTTTTGTTGGCTAGGAGAAATAAGCAAATGCATATATTTCATAGCCCTAATAATAACAAATGGACAAAGATTCCGAAGTCAACTGTAATAGGTGTTGATGACCTGAAATAGCAAGTCAATGTGAACCCTAATCTAAAGATGGCTAGATTTGTCTTCCCCCTCAGTTTGGAAACTGTAAAACAAGAGAATACAAAGAAAATAAATATAAAAATATAACCCTCTCATAGCTAAGGTAAAGGCTATCACCTAAATACATAAACAGTGCTGTTACACTCAATGTACATAGATGACATTAAGCTATCGGAAATGATTAAAAGCCAGAAATGAAATGACCTCAGAATCATCATAGTAGTAAGAGCCTTCAGTAATGAAATAAATATGAGTTTAAAATTTATAAGTGGGCAATACTACATGTAAAAAGGACGCTTAAAGAAACTTGAAGAACAAGACTCAAGTACCAAGTACTTGACGATTTATCAACTGTTGGAATTTAACAATTTATAGGGCTGTAGTCAAAATTTCAACCACTAAAGAACAGGCAGGGATATGACACTCAATTTTGTTTCAAAGAATTCAACTAGGGCCCTCCCTATACTCCTATAAAAATCGAAACTTCAATTGCAAACCAATAAATGGTGCGATAGAGTTCTCTATTCAAATTTTCAACCTGAGCGTTTTCCGTGGTTCAGTTCTTTTTGAGCTTTGAAATCATTAGTGAGAGCTTTATTCAGTATAATAAATTTTTATTTCAAATTTTATTTGGTAAGTAATACTGAAGGATGTTTTATCATTGGCTGATGATAATAAAATATTTTTCCGGAGTTGTAGCTTGGATATCATATATTATGAAAGTTGATTAGGATAATATTTTTTTTAATTGTTTGTGAAGTTTCCATTTTCATTCTTATTATTTGTAAATAGTAATAATTATAATTATATATTTATTAGTAATAATAATAATAAAAAAAATCATATTATTTTAAAATAAGTATCTAACAATTACATATATATGTTTTTTATTAAGTAATACTGTTTACATAAATTGAAAATAGATTATTAAAAACGTTATTACTCATATTCCTGAAACGATAAATATATATACTGTTGGGATATTTAAATTTAAAGTTAAGGAACAACGAATATTGGAAGAAATAGGGTTGACAGCAGGTTTCAGCAGCCCCTGACCTTATATGTATCTGAAGTGGGCTCAGGTAGAAATGACCATAAATGCAGGTAGAAAGGATACTAGTTCCACTTAGTTTTGAGGAGAGGATAGAGGCAGTCAGTGAAGGAAAGTCCAGAGGGCATGATGGAGTTTAAAAAGAGAAGGACAAAAAAAGAGAAGAAGTTAAGTGACACAAAAGATAGTGATTAATAAAATGAATTCAGTTCTCTTCAGTAAGGACACTATATTAATATAAAAGTAAGAAAAATTAAATTTTAATTGACATGTGTTAAATGGGTAAATGTAATAAATATAAATGAATACAAAACTGTGTTAAAATATTTTCCAGTCATAATTTAAAAAAAAATATTGATAGAATCCGCAACAAGTTAAATATATAGTAATTTATTTATTTCATTAAAAAATTCATAAATATAGAAAATCCCAATATACAGTAGACACCGCTGAATGGGACTCGCACAAGGTGATCACACTAACCTACTGACAGAGAATTAAAAGAAAAAAATGTTATGAACAACAATTTTTATTACATACGTAGAAAATACACTTTTTTTCAATTTTTTTTTCCTACTTTGTTTCTTTTCTGATTTTGATTCTCATTTTGCAGAAATGAGCTCTCAATATTCTCTCAATATCGATTATTCAGTAATGGCTGAGAAATATTCTTGTGGCTTTACGCTTAACGCTGACTTATTCTAGATGCCAGACAGGCGATTGTACGATTTTAAGATCTCCATCTTTTCAGATAAACTCAGGTCCCGTCATTTTGATGGTCCTGCAGCCATTAAAAACCCCCCCCCAAAAAAACTGAAAAATGACTCGAAAAATAAAAACGATGGTCTGAACACTTCTGAGAATGAAATACTAAGCTGAGCTGGTAAAGTTATTTTCATAGAAGTAGAGAGAAGGGGATGATTATATAGTACATTCTTAGAAAAAGGGATGTTTTTGGAAAGAATTATGCCAGCTCCAGCCGTCCCGCTTCCAACAAAAAAAACTAACAAAATCCGAAATTCCGAGATTTTGTAATGATCACAATAAATGGAATTTTGATAACAATGAACAAAATAACGGTAATGTTTTGAGCCCGTCCCAAGCCATTATGATCACACTAAGGGGTTGATAACATTAACCGTGATCACATTATGGGGTGTCTTCTGTATTAATAATAACTCCCACAATGATTGCTATTGATGGGGACTGGTGGATATTTTAACTAGGCCTAATTTTTTTTTTGTCATATTAAAACTTTCCACATTATTGATGGACCCAAAGAGAAAGGGTTGTGTGAAAAAATAATTTCTAAAATGTAGTGGGAATTATGCCCTGTAAAGGGTTAAGAAGGATGTGAAGAGGTAATTTGAAGATGAGTTTAAAAAGCGTTTAAAACTCATCCTAAAGACATATCTTTTAGGTAAGAAAATAGCATAAAGTTTGAACACTTGGGTCATCCCTTTGTTTGCTTACTCTTTTTAGATTCTTAATTGGTCTATAGCGGATTTGGAATCAATAGACCAGTAACTTCAACTTCAGATGGTTAATGCTTGAAAACATCACCACAAATCCTTTGAGGCAATTAATTGCTTTCAATATTACAGCACTAGATAAAAAGTTTAATTTTCTAGCATTGATTGAAAACTCTTCAATGTCAATCGTAGAAAATCTTCTGGGATCTTAAAAGAACTCAGGAATTACATGGAAGGTTGTACCACTCTATGACAAGTACTGGAATTGATGTTGATGCATCTCTTATGTGGCAGCACATTAAAAAATTCTTGAACAGTCGCAGAAGCTAGTACTTCATGTAATCGCTGGTATATCAGATAACTTAAAAAAAAAAATAAAAATGCCAGGCGTATTTCTCGATTTTAGTCCAGGTAGGTGCAATTTGCAGTGAAAACCAAGAGAGAACAAAAAAAAAATAAAAATAAATAAATACTGGGATAATAATAATAAATACAAAGGCCAAGGCATCATAACTGATCATACCATATTTCACAAGCCTAAAATTCTACTTAAAAACGAAGAAGATAAAGCTGCCAGTATTGTAAGGGGTAGGTACCATCAGATGATAATCTTAACAAGCAGAAAGAATTCGAAAATATTAGGATTTTTATTTCCGGCGGCTTAACATCCTTATGTACTCCAACTAGCTGCCATAAAATTAATTTTAACCCTTCCAGGTGGGATTCGAACCCACAACCATCAATACCAAGTGTCCTTAGACCCTTAACCCAACTCGCTCGGGCATCAAGTCGTTAATTCGATGAAGGTAGAATGTTAACTTCCACAGCCATTTGCTATTTTGTAATTCGGATGGATTTTAATTTTAGAAAATTTCTATCACTCCTCGAAGTTCAAAGAATCGTATTACTTATTTCTGTGTGATACCACATGATGTCCTCAAGTGTCGTGGTCGTAACAATACAGTACAACACATTAGTGATAGAAATGATAGATCATTTCGTTTTTAGTTAAGGAACTAAAAAAAAAAAAAAAGATTAACTAAGAACTAGAGAAAAAAAAGATTCCTTAATGGCTTCATTTGGACAATTTATTTTATTCATTTAGCCAATATACTTATTATATTTTATATTTATATATATATATATATATATATATATATATATATATATATATATATATATATATATAAAAGCAATAGCTACACAAGCTTATAAAACTGAACAACCCAACTTCTACAAAGCTCGCCTTCCCTCGTCCATGAGCCACTCGGCGAGTGTGTACTTGCACCATTCGTGTTCACAGCTTGCTTTCGCTCGGCTCGGGTGGCCTCATTGACGAGCGCCTCGGCGAGTGTGTAATTCCAGCATAAGACTCAGAATCAACTTGAACATACCGGACATATCCAAATACACAAAAAAAGTCCTGTATACCACCCTTGCCTCATCTTCGTGGAAACAGTGGCTTAGCAACCGTGACAATATTTCCTCGAATTATCCAAATGTTCTAGATCAAAGCAATGAGTAACTCACTGATCAGTCTTTATTCAAGTGTCAAGTTGTGAACGCCTTCTTTTCTTTTTTTCATATTTTTTATTCAGTGTTAAAAGTATGCGTTGCACTCTTAGTTTGAGTGACAAATCCAAAATTTTAGAGAAGTACGACCTTCTTCCAAAAATGGGACAACACGAGGCAGCTGGTAAGCTTAACGTTTCACAAACTGTATTGGGCAGGATTTTTAAAAATAGACCAGAAATCAAAAGTGAAGCATTACAAAATAAATCTCAGAGTCGGAAACGGAAAAGGGGTGGAAAGGAGGCTAATGTTGAATGTGCGTTAAAAGAATGGTTTCTAAAAGTTAGAGATAAGGATGGCTCGTGTTTCAGGAAATTTTCTTCGCCGAAAAGATAGGTTAAGATAATTTCAAGGTGACAGAACGATGGTTTCACCATTGGAAAAAGAGAGAAAATATTGCCTACCAAAAAACCCACGGAGAGCAAGGTGATGCAGATTCCACAGGTGCTAGATTATGGCTTAAAAAAGAATGGCCCTCTTTTATCGCCGAATTTTTAATCTCTGACGTGTTCAATGCAGATGAAACAGGCCTATTCAACAGAGCACTACCCTCAACACACTTATGTCCTTAAAAATTAAAGAGGCAAAGGAACGAAGTTAAACAAGAAAATTTTGCTATCGGTTGACAACTGCACAGCTCACAATGTAAATTTGAATTTGAAGAGTATCAAGCTTGTTTTCTTACCTGCTAACACTAAGTCACTGATGCAGTTGAGTGACCAAGGAATCATTCGTACTTTTAAAGCATATTATGGGTCAAAAATGAGAAAAAACCTCATTGCTCTTATAGACGAAACCTTGGAATTGCAACCAAATTCAAATTCGACTTTCAAAGCAAACAACCTTCTGGAGGATTTACACCTGGCCAATGAAGCATGGAATCACGTCAGTGATGTTAGGATTCAAAGCAAACAACCTTCTGGAGGATTTACACCTGGCCAATGAAGCATGGAATCACGTCAGTGATGTTAGGATTCGAAACTGCTTCTGGCACGGAGTTTTGTAAAAAAAAAAAAAAGAACAGGAGAAGGAGGAATATGGCTGCATTTTAGAGAAACCAGAAGACCTAACTGCCAAGACCTATGAGGAGTGGATGGATATCGAACAAAATTTTGAAACCTCTGAGGCATATTCTGAGGACCTGATCTATGAGTCTGTCATGAGAGAAGCCAAGAGCAGCAGCTCATCGAACGCCACAAACGATGACGAAGTTGACAAGGAGGAAACTGATGAAGTGACGCTTACACCTACACACTCTGAGGTTCTACGGGCTCCAAGGGGGTTGAGAAGAGCTGTCCAGCACTAAAGGATCAATTTTGAAAAGCATTATGATTACACGCGATACATTCTTGAAATACTAGAAAATAATAAAAAATAAACTAAAATAACAACTTTTTTAAAGCCAACGTAAATTATATTTGAGCATTATCTTTAACTCGCTATGTATATTAACTGATAAAATAAAGTTTTTTTTTCGTTAAAATTAAAGACATTTTTAATATTAATTTTTCCTTTTTGCCTATAAGACTCACTTTTTCTTGATCCCAAAAAGAGTCTTATAAGCGGCATACCCTGTATCTCAATCATATTGAGAGGCTTAGATAAATGAGAGGTAGTAGAACTGGAGATGAGAAGGCTTACTCAGGAAAGGGACCTCTTTCGACAAGATGGTCAGAGGCAGCAACTCCACACTCAGCAGCACAGAGGAAGAGAAAGAAGAAGTGCTGCTGGGAACTGCCAGTATAGTCCATAAATTTATTAGTTTCAAACATTTAATTCAAGCCTAACCATTGCTAAGAAAAAGATAAAATAATAATAATACAATTAACTCCCAATCAAGGGTGAAATCAGGTGGCACAACAGTTGCTGATAATCACATTCCACAGATAATCCATAAAATGGACAAAAAAACAAAACAAAAAAAAACAGAGCGAAACAAAAATGTTTTAAACAATTTTTATTTACTGTAAAAAGGCTATAATTAATATTCTGAGCTAATAAACATTGCAGTTATATATAAAGATTTCATAACAAAATTTTGTCAGTTTAAGAGAATGATATGCCCTTAAAATAAGAAAATTTAGAAAGGAAAGAATTATGAACAAAGTACATAGGTATAACATATGAATATGAATGTGAGAACGGATAGCTTTTACTTTATACATATTGCAATATACACTAATAAAACTGTTGAAAAACAAAAAAGAGAAAAAATTACATGTTCTGATATTTTTCATCATAAATAACAATGCATTTTGTACCTTGTTACTTGCACAATAACAAAAAAAAAGTACCTACAGCAATAAATAACTAAATACACAATATTTAAATAAATTGAGATTATAATTTACATATGATTATAAAAAAAACCTGTATATACAATGATTTGAAGCTACAGTTCAATGATACTTACATCGCACAATAGGATTAACACCAGTAGCAAGACAAAGTCCCCCAAACCTATTGTTAAATATTTGGTTATTTTCCAGTGTTGCTGTGGCATTTAAAGTTATTTCAATGCCTGCAGCTAATCCATCAAATATTCTATTATGTCTCAAGACTGGATGACTTTGAGTAGAAATTAGAACTCCTGCTTGAGCATTCCTGAAGATATCATTTTCCTCCAATATACCTATTAAATTGGAAAACTATTGAAAACAAATCAACTATAATAAAATAAAATTTCAATTAATAAATATATATAGGATATTGTTGTGATATTAAAATTTCAAGTTAGGGAAGATAGAAATTGAAATAAGGTCATATCAGGTAGCAACCCTACTGACCCTTCATACCTAATACTTGAGGCAGGTATAGAAAGGACATGAGTTAGTTCAAGTGGTTTTCTTATTAATGGACTTTAGAATTTGAATTAAAGAAAGGTAAAATTAAATATTGTTTTCACACTGTAATTTATAATAAATAGAAGTATGAATAAAACCTTGTTAAATTCAAAAGAATATTGACAGAACCCCATAATGAGTTAAAGTCAATTAATTATTGATAAATAATATTAAATAGGTATGGTTAAAGAAAATAAATAAAATTTGGTAGATGTGTGAAAATAATGAATAAAAAGTAATTTTAAAGTCAAGTGAATAGAGAATTTAAAACAAAAAACAAAATGGATTTAGAGAAAATGTTAAAAGCTATTAATAAAAACATTGATATGGTTTTTAAAACTCAATCAGAAAAAGTAGATAAAATGGCTGAAGAAAGTATTAAAAGAATTGAAGAAAGCATAAAAAAGTTTGAAGAAGAAAAATGTTCTGAAAAACATTTAGAAGTACAGGCAGTTGAAATTAATGTTTTAGAAGATAAAAAAGATAATTGGATTTGAAGAATAAAGTGAACTAATTGAAGATGTAAAAAGCAATGAAGCTCAAGAAGAAGTGGAACTTTTAGAAGATGTAATGTAAGAACTTTTAGAAATGTAACTGATACTGTGGATGAAGACAAAGAATTGAAAAATGAAAAATTATTGGAATACAAAGAAAGTATAATGAACAAAGAAAAAGCTAATGATATTGTGGATATAAAAAGAAAATTGAAAAGTGTAAAATCACATCATATAAAATAAAATGGTTCTAAGAATTAAATATAGTTTACTATAAAATATTTATAGTAGATAACATCAGTCTGGCTAGAGATGGCAACCCATGAACATCAGCTCTATATATCAACTCATCTAAAAGTGTTTTTTGTTCAAATTAGTTCATTTTTATTTTTACCTTAATCAGAACTATATAATTATTATCTTACTAATGTGAATTATTATTAGTTATTTTCCCCGTATGTACCGAAGAATCATCAAGAAAACATTTAATTCATTACCCACCCGTCTGCAGAGCGGTGAGTGTTTATATTTAATCCGTTAGGCATTTAAGACATTATATTCAAACAGGCACTCTCGCCCGCATCAATATTTATATTATAGAGCAAACAGCTATTTCTATTTGTATTTTATAATGGCTATTTGTACTATTTGTGAATCGCTAATTTCAAGAGATGATAAAAATATCGTGGCGTGTGGGAAGTGCTGTATTATTTTCCATGGCAAATGATGCCAATTAAATGACAAAGAGATGGAGTTTAAAAAAACATTGAAAAAAGTTTGGTTATGTTCAAACTGTAAAGAAACTAAAAACAGACCAACCAATGAAAAATCAGTCAATCAGCCATCAAATAAATCATCTGTCTCTGACATACTCACAGCCGTTAATCAGCTTAGAGCTGACGTGAACGAGGATATCAAAGCCATGAAAAGTTCACTCGAAAAATATGGCGAGCTGAGCTTTGAGCTAAATGATAGGCTGGCTAAAATCGAAAAACACCTAGAGAGCCAAGGAAAACGTATGGAGGAGCTAATGACTGAAAATACTGCGCTAAAGACTAAAATCGAAGAGCTAGGAGTTCACCTGAATAGGGCTGAGCAGGGCTTGCTCTGTAAATCTTTAGAGATACGGGGCATCCCTTTTAGCTTTGGCGAAACTCCTGTGGCCTTAGTGACAAGTGCCGGGGCTGGCCTGGGAGTGAGGTTGAACATGGAGGATATAGACCTGGTCGAGCGTCGCAGATCACGAAAAGAAGATCCACGACCACCACCTGTCATAGTACGCTTCCTGAGACAGATACTATGGGACGATCTTCTACAAAAAAGAAAAGTGAAGAGAGACTTTTCAACGAGAGATATGGGATGGCAGGATAATGACGCCCACCGCATATATCTTAGTGAAGAAATGACTCCAACAAACAGACATTTATATTGGCTCGCCCACCAGAAGAGGTTGGCGGGAAAAATTAAATATGTCTGGTTCCCTGCCGGGAGGGTTATATGTGGAAAAGATGATGGCCACCCAGTTGTTATCATAGACCAGTCTCAAGACCTCGACACCTTCTGACTTTTCGGAAAATGTCAACTTATCTGCCTTCTTCGGTCTATATCAACAGGTTTTGCTCTACAGTTCTCGTTATATCACTTAGTATTATCACTTTTCAATTATTTCTTATCATTTTTCTTTGATTCTAGAAAATGTAAATATCTTTTGTTGTTTCTATTCTTATTCCTTTTTAATATTCAATTTTTATTTTTATACTCTTACATTCTTATTTTTACATTTAGTATTTTCTTTCATATTTTATTAGTATCTAATTTTTCCCTAATGTTATTTCTCTTTCATACTAGATAGTTTAATTGGAGTCTTACCAATTATCTGAAAGCCTTCATCTTCCTATCAAATTCCTTCCTTCTCCCCATATCCTCAAAATGACCGATGTCCTTACTACCTGTCACATAAATGCCCAATCCTTATCTGCTCAGTATGACGAATTCCTACAGTACTTTACCCTAAATTCCTACCATATCACCGCAGTGTCTGAAACTTGGCTCAAACTTTTCATTCCCTCTTCCCTAGTATCCCTTCCTAACTACACGCTTATCCGCCATGACCGGGTTGACCGGACGGGCGTGGTGTAGGTTTATTTGTCCATGTAAGCCTCAAGTTCTGAATTCTTGAACGTTCACATCCAACTGATCTACCACAAATAGAGTTCCTTCTCGTTTAAATTTTCTATAAAACTCTCCATCTCCTGTATGTGGTAGTTTACCGCCGCCCACCCCATGTTCCTTTTGACCCATCTTTTGAGACTTCCCTGTACAACTACGTTCCCTTTTATGCTAATGTCATTATTTCTGGGGACCTTAATTCTAATTTCCTTTCTGACTCACATAATAAATTATTCCTAGAAAACCTCTTTTTTTCCCTACATCTCTTCGTCATTCCATTCTCCCCTACCCACCATACTTCCTCCTCCGATACTTGGCTTGACCTATTTATCATTGATTCGGCAAGAAACCTCCTCTCTTCTTCTCAGTTACCTGTTACTTTCCTTTCTTCTCATGATCTTATTCAAATATCATATAATACTCTATCACCTCCATTCCTTCCAAAAACTATTTCATTCCGCAATATAGAATCCTTAACCCGTGAGAAGATCCTTCCAGACCTTAAATCACAGAACTGAGCTGAAATTTACTCCTCCTCGATTGATTCCATGGTAAACATCCTCACCACTAACCTCCTAAATATCCTTGATATCCACGCACCCCTCAAATCCTTCTCAGCTCTTTGATCCCTCAAATTCTTCCTCAATTCCTGCAGCACCAAAGAAACCAAGAAGCAGCCCGAAGACGCATGAGGATGACAGATGACTACCAAAGGTTCAAGATGCTTCGTAACTCAACACAAGCCTCGATTCGTCGAGCAAAACCTAATTATCAACATGAAGCCCTCTCCTCTGCCCCTGATCCCAAATTGAAATGGCATATCTCCGTAAACTTTCACTCTGTGATTCCCTTGTATCCTCATCTACCTATCCTGTATCTCCCGATGAATTAAATTCATTTTTTGTTTCCACCTTTTCTCTTGATTCTATTCATCCTTCCTCCTATTTAACCCCAGCTCCTACATTCAATGATTCTAATTTTTATTTTTATCTCCCCTTATATATTTTTATATCTCCCCCTCTGAACTTATTTCCTCCATACTGAATTCCCATTCCAATTCTACGGGCGCAGATGATATTCCCACTAAACTAATAAAACTATGTATACCCGAAATCATACCAGTCCTCCTATTCATTTATAATTTTTCCCTCCAAAATTCAGTTTTCTCAATCTCATGGAAAAAAGCATTAATTAATCCTATAAATAAAACATTAAACCCCATATCTCTAAATGACTATCGCCCTATCTCCATCTTGTCTTATCTTTCTAAACCCTTGGAAAGATTAGTTCAATCTCAAATTTCCAAATCCCTTGAAGAATCCAACCTCCTCGACTCCCTTCAATCTGGTTTTCGTACAGGCTACTCCACCCAGTCTGCTCTCCTAACAATCACTAATGACATATTTACCGCAATAGATGATAAAAAATTAACCGTCCTGTTACTCCTTGACTTTTCTAAAGCCTTTGATTCCCTTGATCACTCTATTCTATTCTCCAAATTAAAATCATTAAACTTTTCCTACAGTTCCATCCGCTGGTTTGAATCTTTCCTTTCACACCGTTCCCAAGCAGTTAAAATACCAAACCAACCCCTATCTTCTTTTCTCACTCTTACCTCAGGTATTGCTCAAGGATCCTGTATTTCTCTTCTCCTTTTCAATGACTACATTAATGATCTTCCTAATTCAATATATCATTGTCCCTACCACCTCTATGCAGATGATTCCCAAGTCTATCTCTCCTTTTCCCCTTCAGAGCTATCCACTGCATTCGCTAAAGTTCAGGAAGACCTGGACAGAATCAGTACCTGGGCGACCTTAAATAAATTACAACTTAATGAAAAGAAGACTCAGGCCATTATAATAGGCTCTAGCTCCCTCCTTAATTCCTACTCACAATACCCTCCTTTAACCTTAAATAATCATCCTATATCTTTCAACTACTCTGTAAAAAATCTCGGGATTGCTTTTGATCAAACCCTTTCTTGGAAACCTCAGATTGCCCAAATTTCCCGCCATTCCATAGGCCTTCTCAAATTATTCCATCGACACCGTTACCTTCTTCCCCAGTCAACCCATAAGCTTTTAGTCTCTTCCGTATTATTCCCTTACATTGACTATGGTTGTCTGGTTTACGGTGGCCTCTCGACGGTTCTCAAGGACAGACTCAAGCGAATCATGAACTGCTTCGTCAGGTTTGTCTTCGGTAGTCCGTGGCGTTCCCATGTTTCCCACCTCTATTCCCAACTAAATTGGCTCTATCCCACTTTCCGTAAACAATATTTCTGTGGAACATTCCTGTACCAAATTATCAATGCCCTTCAACCTTTTTATATTTACAATAAGCTTCAATTCAGATCTGCAGTCAATCCAATACATACAAGATCCCGTCTTTCTGATCTGTATACCCCATCCCATAGAACTTTAACATTCCAACGCTCCTTCTTTTTCCGCTCACCAATCCTCTGGAACTCCATCCCTCCTCACATCAGACAAGCTAAATCCCTGAAAACATTCAAATATTTCTATTTCCAATACCTCCTTCTCATCCAAGCTGATGCTTGCTAACTATCTACCTACTTAGTCAAAAATTATTATTGCATTGCTGGATTCAGTTCTAGAATAATTGAGATTCCTTTTAATACAAATTTCACTTTACATGAATATAACATTGGGTACTTCTATTGTACATACAAATCTAATCATTGTACCAAAAGATATTTCTATATTATTTTTTTTTTTTTTTTTAATTTTATCTTCTCTAATTTGTAGAATGTTATCTTATTTTCTTTTATGTTTATTTAAATATCATCTATGTACATAGTGTCATTAATGTATTATTGTTTTTTTTTTTGTTTTTATATCATTATGTCTCTAACCAGATTTAATTTAGTTATACCTGTACTTATCTGTTATTCTTAAGGGACTTGTCCCAGAATAAAATTATTTTTCTATTTTATTCTATTCTAAATATCATTCAATTTTAAAAAAGTAGAAAAATCTGGTTTCTTTGAATATACTAAAAAAATAAAATATGCTTCAAATAAAGGTTTGAATAATCATATGATGGAGTGGAGTTTCAAATTCCGCTTAGTTGGAGCAAAAATACTTCAGAATGGTTATGGCGGTTATATAAATTTATATATGATAAGAAAAGAATTTAAAAAAATGTATTTCTTGGTGAAATTTATAACATTGATTTATGACATTGTAGCATACATAGAAAAATTATTTTGTATTTCAATCAGTCTCTTTTGTCATAAAATTTATTTATTTTTTATTTGAAGCATCTACCAACCACAAAATAAAAAAGGTGTGAATTTTCAGAAAGAATTAAGTGTTATAATTAAATTTTTTTGTAATTGTATACAAATGTTTTAAACAGTACAACATAAGATAATTTATTTGTATTTCAGCCTGTTTTCTTGGTCATAATTTTTTTCAAATATAAAAAGTTTGTAGTTTCTTATATAACCATATTATTATTATATTAAATATTTGGTGTATAAATATGTTTTAAAAAGTGCACATAGATAATTCATTTGTATGTTTCTTTATCATTAAATTTTATTTAAGCATTACTTTAATTAAATATAAACATTTGTAGGTACTTATAGGAACCATATTAGTTTTATATTAAAATAGTTTGACTGTTGTATATAAATATTTAAAAAGGTACACATCATTAATTAAATTGTGTTTCAGTCTATTACCTAGGACATCGAATTAATTTAAACAATTTTCATTCATAAAATAATGGTATGTAGTTTAATATAGAATTAAAAATATTTTATATTTACTGTTGTATTACATATTTTATATTTACTATTGTATATAAAATCTAGTTTAAAGGATTTGTTTAGTTTTTAGGAAATTAATTATTTAAAACTAGTATTTGTTTTTGTTAATAATATAATGACTTATAAGTATTTAGCTATTATGATAGATAATTTACATTGTTATTTCATCATATTTAGAAATGTAATACAAATTGTATAAGTAGTAAGATAGAACAAGTAGAAAACATTTCTACGCAAAAGCTCAACATTTTTTAAACTGGAGAGAACCCGAATGTTATGATATTTAAATATCAAGTTAAGGAAGACAGAAATAGAAATAAGGTCATACCAGGTAGCAACCCTACTGACCCTTCATACCTACTCCTTGAAACAGGTATAGAAAGGACATGAGTTAGTCAGCTATGGGCCTTGGGGCAACTTGCAGTTTCTAGGCATAGAAGAGTATGAAACCAGAAGACTAAGCCATGGACAGGACAAAATAGGTGTAAGTGCAGTGGTTCTCTCATTAATGGACTTTCGAATTTTGAATTAAAGAAAGGTAAAATTAAATATTGTTTTCACACTCTAATTTATAATAAATAGAAACATGAATAAAACCTTGCTAAATATTTCCAGTCATAACTCAAAAGAATATTGACAGAACCCCATAATGAGTAAAAGTCAGTTAATTATTGATAAATAATATTAAAAAGATATGATTAAAGAAAATCATTACAACATATATATATATATCTTTTATTTAATGAATATTTGTTTTAAATACAAGAAAGGAACACTCAAAGATGGATATAGAAAGACATCTTGTGAGCTGATGGTGTACTGAGGAATTATGAGGGAAGGAGAAGGTAGGAAAGAGCCACCATGACTAAATGTAAATTGGAAACACAGGAACACCTAGGTCCCCACTACAAACAAAGCAATTAGATAAATTCAAATTAAATGGTGGATAAATAAATGTGAAAACTCCTAAAGATGCTGATGTGAAAACTCCTAAAGATAGCTATTTATAGCTTGTAATAGCTATTTATTGGCTGTACAAATATTATTTAGTTAATTTGCAAATAACATTAAAAAAAACAAAACAATAATTTGCAACTATCTTTCCAATGACTTCAGAGATACTAGGATAAATAAACTTAGTGATGTTTTATTATAAATACTGTCATAATAATTATATCTCATAAATGACTTCTAATAGCACTACCTAGATGATAGAAGAGGATTTGGTTTAAAATACAATTAAAATTGCAATGATATAGTATTTTACCTTTCCCACCATTAAAAATACATATTCCTCCATCTCGGCCATCAAAAATTTTGTTGCGTTTCAAGGTTGGATTTGAGTCAGTTTTAATCCACACCCCAGCCATAGCATTGTCGAAAATCTCATTTTGTTCTAATAAGCCGAGACCACCATTATAAACCAAAACACCACCATTTTGACCTCCCCAGATCTTATTACCACGAATAACAGGATTACTTCCAGTCCTGCAACCATAAATTGACAAATAAATATATAAATATAATATCATTTAGGTTGATTCTATATGCACAAAAAATATTTTTATTTTAAGTATAAAATATCATAAACAATAAACATATAAAGGGCATAGAAAAAACAATTATTTTACTCATGATAGATCGATAGAAAATACTTTTATTAATAATAATTACAGAATTTTATGTTATTTACAAAAGTGTTTAAAGTAATATTACTGACATAGCTACGGCTGTCTGTCAGGAAAAATGATTTTTAATCATTATTGTTTATTTATTTAGAAATATGTAAATATTTATTGATTAACAATACCACCAAAAAAATACAATACAATCTAATTACCTATTATACAGGGTGTCCCGAATTTAAATGGCAAAACTTCAGGAACTCATAGGGGACCGAAAAACTAAGACAAAAAGTCCTTTAGAGATTTGCTCGTTTCTGCTTAGTTTTAGAGAAAATCACAAAAAAAAGAAACAAAACAATAATGTTACAGGTAGCGATTATCACCTTTCAAAGTTCGTCAGGTTAGGCAGTGAGATATGTTAACACTTAATGTTATCCTTTACATTCTTTTACTTGTTTACATTTTGGCTTCCTTCTAGGATTATAATTCCTAAATCAGTCTTCAGTCAGTTTGCTCAGATATTTTTGTGTGAATAGCATCAGCCACAATGCCACATACATATTCTAATGTTGAATACGCTGATATGATTTTTGTGTTTGGTTTCTGTAACGGTAATGCTTTAGAAGCGGTGGCGGAGTATGCGTGCCGATTTCCAAATAGAAGAGTGCCTAATTGACGAGTCTTTTCGTTAACTTTTAATAGACTACGAGAGACTGGGTCATTCTTAATACGTAATGAAGGCGACCAATTCCAAGCAGCAATAAGAGCAGATTATCGGAGAAGAAATTGGGTCCAACGCCACTTCGAAAACAATCCTGAGACTAGCATCCGAAGAGCATCTGCTGCATTAGCAATATCGTGGCAAGCAATATGGCAAACTTTGAAAGGTAATAATCGCTACCCATACCATCTTCAACAAGTTCCGACTTTATTACCTCAAGATTATGTCGAGATTGAATTTTAGTAACTGGTTTCTTGACAAAATTCGCGATGATAATTTATTTCCATTAAAAATTATATGGACCGATGAAGCTACCTTTACAAGAGGAGAAATTGTTAATCAAAGATATGATCATGTATGGGCTCTTGAAAATCCCAGAGCTATTGTAGAGAATAGGTTTCAACATGAATTTGCTATTAACCATATTTTTTACCTGGAAGATTGAATGGTATCACATTTACACATTTTTTGGAGGACGACTTTCTAATTATTTAGATGACATTCTCTTACAGCAGCGGATTGAGCATTATAGTTGAGTTGCTCGAGCTTGGCTGGATTTTTGCCATTTAAATTCGGGACACCCTGTATAATCTATTATTAATCATTAATTATGTCTTATACAACAATATCATAATTACCATATATCCTATAATAATATCTAAAATAATAATATATAACCACCCATTATTACACTATTCAATAATATCTAATTATTATCATTTTTATTTATAACATATATTATCAATCAATAATATCCAAAGAATTATTAGGTTATTAATAATTAAAATTTTGAATAAGAAAGGAACGGTAGATATAGGCTTCTTTCAAGTAACTCACTAGAGCTGCCCAGTCTTCACCAATTAGGTATTTGACCATATCAATTTCAGTCATAGTAACTACACCAAAATATTTGTTCCTCATTCCCTTCAAGACTATACAACGTCCTAAATAATGGAATATATCCTTATTTTCTCCAATATTACACATAGAACAAATGTAATTCTGTGCCTGAATGAATGGTCTGTAGTTCAAGTTGAGAAGTTCGCCTCTAATTTTAATTATGACGCCTATATCAGATATAGGTAAATTTAGGATTGATCCTTCTATATCATCATGCGTACCTCAAGTGATAGGTAAATTTGAATTAATATAATCACTGTCAACAGATAATTGTTAATAGATTTGGTGATATTGGCCGTTTAAAGCTCTTTCCCTATAACACGTGTCATAATAGATAATTAAGCTAGATTTCAAGGCAAAATCTTTCCCCAATTGTTCTGCAGAATTGAAAACTGTGTTAAAGTTGCTTTTGACTTTCTCAGACCAATTTATCCATTCCTTAAACCATAATAGCTTTCTTTTGATCATTTCTTCTGCAACCAATTTTGTTAAACGACCTCCATCTAGATCTAGGGTTTTCAATATGTATTTAAATTGTAATTGAAAGGTAAAAACATGAATTGGTGAAATTTTGGCAATTTAAATATTTATTTAATGAAGGTCCTCTGGACACTCTATTTTATCAATCGATCGATACACATATCGATAGCTCCAAACTTGACTCCCATATGTAAGAATTGATCTAGTTACAGAATTAAAAATGTCATTTTTTGCTGAAAGAGGAATATGTTTAATTAGAAATAAATTATTCCAAACACTGTTAAGGCCAAGCAAAGCATGGCGAGCCATTTGATTAAAGTGATCAGTGAGTGTCAAACTTGGAGACAATGCAATCCCTAAATAATTATATCGGTCGACTACCTTGACTGGTTGATTATTAAACATCCAAGAGTCACGTTCACCTAAGCTTTCCTCCGCCTTTCCTAAAAACCATGATATTTGACTTCGATAAATTCCCTAACAAATTCCACTCTTTAACATAATATTCAAGCTCTTTTATCATGTTTTGCAAACCCGAGGCATTATCAGCAAGAAACACTATATCGTCTGCAAATAGTAGGAGTTTTATTCAGTACCCTCTAAACCATATTCCTCCGCTTAGGCAATCCTTAATATCATTTACAAATAAGGTAAATAATAGAGGGCTTAAGTTGCAACCTTGCTGGACTCCAGATATTGTTGGAAAAGTTGTTGATCGGCCACGTTTACTGCACACTGACAAGTTGGTGCTAGAATATAGACTTGCAATAGCTCTGATAAATTTTGTTGAAACCCCCAATTGTGACAGTTTAAACAGGAGAGCATGCCTATCCACAGAATCAAAGGCAGATTTTAAATCTATAAAGAAGCAATGGATTTTCTTGACTCCTTCATTCCATTTCAATTGAATCAAGTTGGTAAGGTCAAAATATTTTCTCCTCTCCGTTATTTATTTCTCCTGTACAATCTTTGCTCTAGTTTTCCTGAAAAGATTTAATAACTCAAATACTCTGGTTCTATTTTTAAAACAATGACGATCAAACCAAGGTTGAAATGATTCGAATGGTTTACCATAACTCTGCATACACTTAGCACTATCTCTTATTATCTCTTTTAGGACCTCCAAATCTATATTTTCACATGTTTCAATTCTCTTTTCTAGATTATTCTTATAGTTGATACATTTAGAAACGTTCCAAATTAGTTTTCTATTGTTCGGTACAAGATCTTCTTTTCTTTCTTCTAGTTCTAGTTGTACAATGACATCAATTGCCATATGATCTGACCAAATTACGTTTCTTACAGAGAAATCTTTAACTAACTTGATACCAGAGTTGGGCAAAAAGTACTTTAAGTACAATTACAGTAATTGGAAAGTACTTGCAACTACAAGTACATCTGTACTTGTACTTGCCAGTTCACAAGTACTTTTACCAACAAGTACAGTACTTAAAAAAAGTAATTGTGACGGCGAATACTAACTAGTACTTGTATTTGTACTTACCCAGCCACAACTACAGTTACTCTGCTTTGAAACAACTTAATTGATATCTGAAAAATTTGATAAGGTGATATGGTCACATACCTATATACAACTTTTTAGAATTGGTAAAAGATCGCTAAATTAATTTCGAATTTTTAGGGTGGTTGGGGAGGTGGGTTTAATTTTTTTTTTAGGGGAAGAGGGGTTAAGCGAATATAAAAACCGCGACTGATTTTCATAAAGCTTAATATTGGACAAACATACATATCTACCAACACTATTAGTGTGGAAAATCACCCAATTAATTTTTTAGGGGGAAACTGGGGGGGGGGGGGGGGCTGTATCAGACATAAAAATTTTCCCTTACAAGTTGATATTGGAGTTACATACATATATACCAACACTATTAGTATGGAACGTCAAAGAAATAATTTTTAAGGGAGGGAGGGGAGGGGGGCTGCATCAGACATAAAAATTTTTCTGTAAAATTTGATATTGGAGTGACATACATATATACCAACACTATTAGTGTGGAACGTCAAAGAAATAATTTTTAAGGGGGGGGGGGGGAGGGGCTGAATCTGACATAAAAATTTTTCTGTAAAATTTGATATTGGAGTTACATACATATATACCAACACTATTAGTGTGGAACGTCAAAGAAATAATTTCTAAGGGGGGGGGGGGGGGGGGGGCTGCATCAGACATAAAAAATTTTCCGTAAAATTTGATATTGGAGTTACATACATATATACCAACACTATTAGTATGGAATTAATTTTTAAAGAGGGAGAGGGGGGGCTGAATCAGACATCAAATTTCTGTAAAATTTGATATTAGAATTACATACATATATACCAACATTATTAGTGTGGAACGTCACAGAATTAATTTTTGATAGTGGGGGGGGGGGGGGGGCTGAATCAGACATAAAAAATTTTCTGTAAAATTTGATATTGGAGTTACATATATACCAACACTATTAGTGTGGAACGTCACAGAATTAATTTAGGGTGGGAGGGGTGTGGGGCGAAATCGGACCTATTAAATTTTAAACTCCAGTATTAAATTTTACGAAAAAAGTGTATTGTCTGATTCTGACCCCCCCCCCCCCCCCCCCCCCCCGCCCCTCCCAAATTAATTCTGTGACATTCCACACTAATAGTGTTGGTATATATGTATGTAACTCCAATATCAAATTTTACAGAAAAGTTTTTATGTCAGATTCAGCCCCCCCCTCCCCTAGGGTCCAGATATGTAAATTACCCTAACATGTCGCTTGGAGATCTCCCATTTAAAATCAAGAACCCATGATCATCACAAAAATCCAAAATTAATTTTCCTTCCGAATTTACTATATTACCTTTAGAACATCCAGATTCTGAAAAACAACCGAGATCCAATGTATTTTCCTCAATGGCCTGACCATCCCCCAATCTACCATTCCAATCTCCGAACAATAGAAACTGCAAGTCATTATTATTATTTACAAGAATCTCAAGCAAACAAAAATTTTCTTTCCATTTACTTGGGCCCAAATAAATTGGCAATACATGCAAACAAAAGTTTGAGCTTACCTTAATCTGAAGCAAATCAACATTATTTATAGTTACAAATTTACAAATACCTTTAGTTATTAATTCGGTTCAGCAACAAATCAATATACCACCTATCGCCCTTCCAAATTTTGCCATTCTAGTGGCTGAGACCCATAATAGTTTATAATTTTGAAAATAATTTGAGAAACCCACCTTTAACATTTTATTCAATAAATGTTTCTAACAAACAAAATATATCATAATTATTTAAAAAATCAAGGAAAAACTTATCTTTAATTTTATTTAAAGATAAATAACTTTAGGCCACAAATGTTGTAATTTAAAATATTCAAATTTTTGAAACTTATACTAGAGTAACTATTTTTTTAATTTAGTTTGACAGACAGCCGCTACCTGCTATTTATTCTTATTTACTTCTGTGGGTGTTGAAGCATCCAGTTTAGAACTAGAGCAGTCTTCTCCTCTTTGAGACTGTGTTTTCGATCTTGAATGTCTTGACACTCTTTCCTTTACACAATTTTCCTTGGTATCCCAATAATATGCTTTATCATCCATAAATAAAAGTACCATTTTTTATAAAAACCATTTTATTTTTATCTTTTTGGTACATTTCCTTACGAAATTGGAAAAGCATTCTGCTCCGCTGTCTAACTGCATACGAAAAATCTTTATTAATATAAAAACCAGTCCCCTTCAGTTTTTTGGTATTTCTCAGAATCATCCCAGTAAGGTAATTATTAGCAAAAGTTACCTTAATAAGTTTATTCAATTTATTAGGCAACCCAAAACTGACAATACTAACAATATCACTAAGTGATATTTCAACTCCCAAGACATCACCACAAAATTTTATTATTATATCTTGATCTGATCCATTCAAAGAGTCAAGACCAAAAGATAATAAATTATTCCTCTTGGTGTAGTTTTCCAGATATTCTATTCGATTTTCTAGTACTTCATTCTTAGTTCTTAAATCTTCCATCGCAACTTTTAGATTCTTATTCTCATTCTGCAAATCTTCAACTTGTAATTTTAGTTCAGAAATATCTTCTTTTCTTGCTAACTCTTTCGAATCTATCAATGCACTAAACTGTGCTAATAGATCTTTCATTGCCATTTTTAACTTTAACGGTATCCTCCGAAAATTCTGGTTATGAACGTGACCTCTTGAATCTTTCTATCTTTGACTTATTCGGTGTCTCAGGTTTTACTGATAGAAAATCTTTTATTCATTTAGGCATTTAAATAAATATATCCTGAATTGTCAATCAATGGGTTAATTATATTTTACAAATTATAAATATGTTATAAAATAACTGTCCTCAATAAACTCACTGCAACATTTAAAAGCCCATTGTAAACGTCAACAATAAACGTTCTATAATAACAAAGCAATCTCCCCACCACATTACATAAAGTAAGGAATGTTTCCACCTGATGCCGCCAGGGGTACGCCAATAGCGTATAACATTGGTGTGCTCGTGCTCGGCATCTGCGTCCAGCTTTGACAACGGGAACATCTTCGTGCAACTCCTTAGTTTATATTCAAATTTGAAATGTGCTGCAATCCAAAATTCTGCCAGTTGTTAAGTGTTTCGTTTTTTGTAGTTAAAAAACTTAAACCAATAGAAATTTATCGGGAACTGAGTGAAGTATACAGGAACAACATAATGAGTGACAGTTCTGTCAGGAAGTGGTGCATTCAGTTTAAAAATGGTTAAACAAACGTTCATGTTGAAGAGAAGTGTGGACATCCGAACATTGTGACTGACAATCAGGTCGCCAAAGTTGACGGAAAGATTCGTGAAAACTGCCATTTCACAATAACTGAGCTTTCTCTATGTTTCCCACAAGCGGGAATTAAGTGGCTGAGATCACAGGCGGCAGAATTATATGTCACAGGAATTTCAAAGCTTGTTCACCGCTATGATAAGTGCCTGAATTTGAATTATGATTATGTTGAAAAGTAGTATTATAAGTTCCTCTTTCACATGTATGCAATTAAATGTTTTTCTTGTACTTAGTTTTTTTTTTTTTTTTAATTCCAAAACGTTCCTTACTTTCTGAGAAGCCCCCATAAATATTATGACAATCATAATACACAAGATTTCATTGTCATTATTAATATTACTTTAGGGGTGATATATATAAAAGAACAGTCCAGACTAGAAAGCTTCGGACTACTGTGAGTCTATTTTATATAACAGATTATCGCATAATTTAGATAGTAATTTTAACATTATGATTGAGGTACATACTTCATAAAAACAGGCATACTATAGATATATTAACTGTGGTCTTGAAAACATCTTTTGTACTAACCTGATTTGTACTCCTGAGTATAAGTGATTGAATATATCATTATCCTCCAACTTTCCATGTCCATTATCATAAAAATATACACCAACTTGTTTTCCAGAATGTATTCGATTTCTACGTAGAACAGGTGTTGACCCAGTAGTAATCCAAACTCCAGCTAAAGTGTTGGCATAAACTTCATTTTCTTCTATGAGTCCTTCACCTTTTTCATGGACATAAATTCCTCCATGTTGACCGTGATGTATCTTATTATGCCTAACAATTGGGTCACTGTTGGTACGAATTTGAATCCCAGCCAAAGCATTACCTAAGAAAACAATATTATAAGGTTAACATTATTCTATATTAGAGAAAAAAAAAAGATAAAACATGAATAAATACAATAATATAGACAAATAGACAATTTTATGAAAATTCTTATTCTTTTTAAAAATGTATGAATGTATATAGGTTAAACCAGACACAAATCCTACAAATTAACTGTAAAAGTACTTTCAATTCTGTCCATATTTTAAAATTATTTATTTACTGTCACAATCTTGAAAAATACATTCCAGGAATAATTTTTGGTGCGAACTTTCTTGCCTAGCTTAATGTATAGTAATTAAGGAAAAATTACTGCAAATTTAAACTTTATTGGACTATTCTTTCTATAATTTTAGTATAAATATTTCCAAATATTTCCTTAAGGGTGTCAATAACTGTCTGGTTTACCCTACATCATATAAATATATGTTATACATGTATGACCAATAATTATAAATTAATTGATGGTTATATCTTGTATAATTATTATAATAATTGTATAATTATATTATCTTGAAATTCATGAAACATTCACGAAAATGTAAAAATTTGTACCTAAATTTTAACTGAAAGAAATCATAATAGATAAATAAAAAAAGTAAGAAAGATTAGAAACAGGAGTAAATACACTGTAGAAGAGAAAAGAAACAGCTGGTTTACTAATATTCCTTTATGCCAGTCAAATTGTCAGTTATTTATTTGGAGTAAATAATTAATATTGGCTAGCATTAAAATTAATAACTTTTAAAATAGTTACAAGGATCAAATTAATTTACAACCCCTTTTTATAGATTTAAAGCAGGCATATGACTCGATATATATAGAAAAGGCAGCTCTAGGGATATCAGAGCTCTAGGAAAAAAAAATTTGTTGAGTGCCACAAAAGTTGGGGAGATTACTTTAAATGACATGGTAAGGAACTAAGTTTCAAATATGCATTGGTGGAGCACTATGGAAAGAATTCGAAGCAACGGTTGACCCTCTATTGCCGGTAGTATTTAATCAAGCCCTCGAAATAGCGATTAAAGTTATAAGAACCAAACGAGATAATTATAAAAGAATCAAAACAATATATGGCTAATGCAGATGATGGAATTATCACAGCAAGGACATTACCAGCATATTAAGGAGCATTAGAAGAATTTGAAAAGGTGGCATTGGGAGTGGGCAAGGGGTAGAAAAAATAATAAGAAGACGGAATATATATGGAACACTAGACCTCTGGAGATTGCAGTGGCTTAGCCATGTGCAAAGGATGCCAAATAATAGATTGCCAAGAAAGATGATGTACATCAGGACAAGCAGAAAGAGATAGAGAGGGAGACCAAGGCTTTGGTGGCTGGACAATGTCAAGGATGACCTGGAACGACTGAGAGTGAAAGGTTGGAAAAAGAAGGTAGAAGATGGACAGGGATAGCAGACAATTTTTTGTGAGGCAGAAGTTGAACTAGGGATGTTGCGCTAAATATAATAATAATAATAATAATTAATTTGTGTTTAGTCTTAGGCCCTCCCTAATATTAGTATGTTTTTAAGTAGCATACGTTGTGTTCAGGGTATGTCAAATTCAACTGAAACTTCTGAGAGTGAGGGTTTGATCCTTCATGGAGGTCCTAAAAAATGAATCATAACACCCATGTCTCTGGTTAAGACTGTCAGTAATCTTAGTTAACCTGGAAGGCTTATTATTATAGCATTATTGATGTACTCTTTGGGAGGGCTTAAATGTTCTGATACTGCTTGAAGAAAAATTGATAGGTATGTTAAGATGAGGATAGAAAAAGAAGACAGGTTTTTATTTAGTGGGATAAAACTAAGTTATTGCTAAATGGGCATATAAAAAGGAAAGGAAAACTTTGCCACAAATAAATATCACCTTAAATTAAAGACTCACGAGTCCAACTGAGCTAAATTAAACCGTTATAATATTTGCAGAATATTGGGATTAATTAACTATGTAGGGGTTCCCTAATATTGATCAGGCCAAGAAACTTGAAAAAAAATGCAAAGATAAAATTTTTTTGGGATAAACAAATAATTATTGATAATTCGTTACTGAAAAAATCTTAAAAACTAATTAGTACCTAACTTTCAAACTTAAAAATAGTAAACACAGAGTTTAATTAACTAGTTGTCAACTGACATCAAATTAAAAGCAGGAATTTTAGGAGGAATAAAGCTATATTACCCTAAGGTATTAATATTCAGCTACGACATTTGACTTTTTTTAAATTATTAAATTAATTAGAAAGAATACAAGTAAATGAATGTTATTTTACCATAAATATTGTTGTGTTCTATGAGACCCCGCCCTTCTCCAAATATATATACACCACCTTGTTGTCCATTATATATTTCATTCCTCCTGATTGTAGGGTTGCTATTCGACGTAATCCAAACACCAGCAAAATTATTTGAGTGGATTCTGTTGTCAATAAATTGACCTAGGCCATTTTCATGAACATAAATACCACCTGTCTGACCATGATGAATTTCACATTGGACAACAGTTGGATTAGCTCCAGCTTTAACTTCAAATCCAGCTATTCTATTATTGTGAATATCATTGGCCTCAAAAAATCCCTGAAAAATAAAAAATAAGAAAATAAATTAACAGAGAATAAAAATTATTTCAAAGTTACTTTAAAGAAATTTTTACAAGCCACTCAACAACTAATCAGTCAATATTGTAACACTTTGAGCTTAATTACATCTACTAACTTTCTCTTAAAACATCATTAAATAAAAATACAACAAAATCAATTCCTTAAATTCACACTTTTCCTAAAGCCTTGAAAAAAGCACATTCATGTTAAATTCCTTATTCATATATATAATATATATTGTAATGATATTTCGGAGTCGAGATAAATTGTAATTTAAAAGAATTCAAGTTTGAATTTGGCGCCAGCGAGAGTTCGCCGCCGATCTAATTGTTACGTGGTTTTTGCTTATCAATTTAAAGTGGGATATGTTAAAAATGATTAGGATTTTTAAAATGTTTTTTATTGTATAATTTGAATTTTATATAGTTATTGTAAGTTAAGACGTAATAAATATGAAGGCCATGATGAAGCAGATTTGGCCGTTAACGGTTTTTTTTGAAAGGACGCTTGGGATGGCGTCTTTTTAGCCAGATATGCTGATGGATGCCGAGGCCTCAATACCGTGCTCTCTGCTTATGGATCCCGAGACGTTAACACCGTGCTCTCTCTGATTTGGAACTTCGAGGCAACAACACCTCTCGCTCTCATCTCTCGCATTTTGAAACATAACATCTCTCTGAGATTTAACAAGCCACATGTGTGAAGAAATAATAAATTATACTAGCAGTCTGGATGAGAGGAGTTTTGAATAAACTGGCGAAGGAAGAAAAAGAAGGAAGTTTCATGCAAGAAGGACAAATTGGGGAACATTTGGGTTGTGAGAACATACAGTCATTGAGAAGATAGAAGGTATTTAAATTATAACTACGTTAATTAAAAAATGTAATATAATTGTAAAATGTTTTTATTTCTTTTATTTGAAAATATATATTCTTGAGTCAAAATCATTATCTTTGAAAAGCTGAACCCTTGATATTCCCTCAAAATTTTATTTAACAAATTAAATTAACTTTATATAAATGAAAATAATTTTACATTATCTAATAAAAAGCTTAAACATGACAAATAATTAAAAATTTGTTATAAAGAAAATTAATTTCAAAATAGTTGAAATTTTAGTAAAATAACCTATAACAACAACAAAGTAATATAAACATAACAATATATTTGTATATATGTAGGTTGAGGAGGTATGGGTTTGTTACATGATGAGTGAGGGTAAACAGGTGTAGATTGACCTAAGAAATTCTCCAGAAGAGTTAATGGACACGATGGGACAAAGTGCTGAAAGATATGTGATAGGTAAACATCCATTTGGTAGAGAACAAAGCTCTGTGACTGAGATATTGGACCATTTAGGTATATAACAACAAAAGAAGTTTACAAATATAACCATTCATCCTAAAAAATTAGTGACCAATTCCTCCTCTTGATGCATAATAATATGCAAAAAGGAATGTCTAAATGAAGTAGGAATTATTATGCCTGGAGGTCTTTAAGCAGATTGAACATGTGTAGGAAATGCTGAAACGACGTGGTAGAAGATGAACAGAGGGACAGAAGAATATTACAAAGCAGGCAATAAAAGTTATCTTTTGATCTATGCCTTAGAAGTTAAATGAAGCCAAATGTGGTAGAGGGACAATATCCCCCTATTATAAATTTTCTGAATGAGATGATGTTTGTTTTTTTCCAAAAATGTGTTATTGTTTTCATTAAAATTCCATCCATTCCAAAATAGTTCTATACCTGATTAACTGTTAATCTATCCCCTCCATAGAGCACCATCTTTGGAGTCCTATAGGGTTCCAATAATTTTGTTCCTATATTTTGTATGACATAGATGACATCCTTAAATTCTGAAACATTGCTCCTGTTACCTTTACACAGGCATCTTACTGCCAAACATATCTTTCCTCTCCCCAGTCTAATCTTGCACCTTCTCTCCTTAAAATCCAAGAATGGCAGGCAATATGTTTTTTGGCTAATGAAAACAAATTAAGCTTGAACTCCAGTAAACCAATCACTCAATCAATAACTTGTATATAAAAAGGTCAACAATGTATATCCTGGTGTTTTACAATAAAAAAATCTTGGTATTACTCTAGATTAATCTTTCTACAAGAGAAAACCATACTTTCTAAATTTGCTTGAAATGTTTTGTTACCTCTTTCATTACCAGGGGTATTTCCTGTAAATGAAATTATTTCTGAAAACACCCAAAAACTTCTTTTTCCACCTTTTATTTTAACCCAGCTATTTAGTAAATGTCAGAGTCAGTGGGGATTTCATCAATAACCTACAAAATTTAATGAACTACCTATTTTGTCAGATTTGTCTTCAGGTCTCCCAAAAACTTTCAAATGACTAATTTTTATGTCAAATTTAAGTACACATATCTTTGACTCCTTCCTTAACTAAGACCATTTCTAAACAATCTCCTCTTTTTGTCTTTAAACTTCTTTAATTCAAATCATTATACCATGTACTTCAAAACAACAAGGTTTCATCTTTTAAGTTTATATCCTTCTTCCCACAGTTTAGCAATATAAGACAGATAGATCCTTCCTAATTGAAATCTCTCTATCTCAGGGAAAATGTATCCCAGACTAAAGTATATTATAAGGAAACCAAGCACATAACCACATCCATCCTTCCTGCCCTAGTTGGAGTTCATAAGCCCTAATAAACAACAACAACCACGTCCTCAGGACCACACCAGATTTCGTGTAGACGGATATAACTTAAATATTGATATTATCACATCAAAAGGTTTACATACTTAGGATATGAAACAAATGACAATAATCAGGTCATAAATGAGGTAAATGAAATAATATGGTGGTAAATTGAGCATATATTCCAATACAAAACTATTCAGAACCTCATATTTGAAGAGTACCACAGAGATCAAGCATTACAAGACATTGATTCAACCAATTCTATATGAGCGAAAGGTCTTAAGGAATTAGAACCCAGTCTTCAACTCTGATCAGAATACATGGAGAATCAAACGGAGTCAAGAGTTGTATGCTCTATATGGAAATGAAATTTAGGTCTGTATCTTAAGGTCACACTGAAGGGATGCTAAACAGATTGCTGCATGGAACTGTCTTAGGCAGTAAATAAAGAATCAGTTGACCATGAAGAAAATGGTAAAGGATGACTTGAAATTCTCGGTATGTAGGGATGGAGGGAGAAGACCACAGAGATGTCTGGGGCCATTCATTGTTAGGGAAGCCAAGGCCCACCCCCAGCTTTAGCGCTATGCAGTTAAGTACAATGCTAAGTGTCTTCATTTTAGAGTTACCACAAATAAAACTGTTTAAACCTACCCTATTCTTCAATAAGATTTTGAGAATAAGATATTTATATTAGCAACTCTGTATTTGTTTTTGATTATAAAATGTAGCACTAATTCTGTTGATGCCTTAGTTGAAACATTAAACCGTTAAACTAACAGGTTTATTTAACTTCATAGTTTAACTAATTTAACTGCAACCTGAGGCTTTCATGTTAAAAACCTAATAAAATTAACAAAATACAAAATTTCTACAACTAAAATGGAACATTATACTTACTAAGCCATTGTCAAAAGTAAAGATTCCAACATCTCTGCCATGATGTATATGATTTCTTCTCATAATAGGGTTGGCATAATTTTTAACCCAAATGCCTGCAAGTGCATTCCTAGAAATTTCATTATCTTCATAGGTACCATGAGCATAATCAGTAACATAAAGTCCAACATTTTCGCAATCGCTAATGTCACAGTGCTTTATAATAGGTGCAGCCCCTTGACCACTAACACAAACTGCAGCTCCAACTAAAAAATTTTTAAAACATTTATAACTGTGAATGTAATAATTCTACTATTGTGAAGATTTCACAGCTTAAAAAATCAAGCAAATTATAACAACAGTTTAAAGTACGGCCTAATGTAACACAGTAAAAGGATAAATTTGTCAATTATAATATGTATAATGCTTGAAGGAAACATAAGGAGAGGAAACTGAAGGCTAAATTATAAAAATGCTCTCTCATTGAAATTCATTATTTATTACTTTCCTAAGTAACAGGGAAATCAGAAAATGATAGGGCAGTATATACATTATTCGTCATAGTTATTACATGACTTGGTGTAAGTGTAATTACATTTTTTAAGTAGCAACATTAAAAAAAAAAAAGGAACTTATTAATAACGCATCTGAGGCACGGAAGAGCATGCCAATCTAAGAAAGATGTACTTTAGAAATAGAACAAAAATAAATAAATTTTTAACAGAGATAATAAGAAAACAGAAGAGCAAAAAGTGAGAAAAAATGTGAAACTCTACATCTTACAATAGTAACTAAACTAGTGAGGGAGACAGGTGTGAGGGTCTTAAGCCCTCTTTGTCGATCAACTGAGTGCTAATTCCTAACTCACAGCTTAGGAAGTTTTCCATGGAATTAACAGAAGATCACACTAGTGTCTAGGGAGAATAATGCAACAATTTGATTGAAACCGATTTTCCTCAAAGAAGTGATGAACAAAGAGTGGCTTTGTGGGATATTAGGACCCATTAGGTCGGTGAATTATTTTCCTTAAGCTCTTGGCACTAACTTTATTTGGCAATTCTGTGAAGTAATAGAGCCTCTATACTTTGTAAAAGCTAAGAAGAAGGGCTACCACTCAAGGTAATTAAGTTCAGGAGATCTGGCAGTAGCCTATGAACTATGCCCCTTGTGCTAGAACAGATGTATCTAAAATATATCATTTATTTTTAAATTTAGCAGAAACAAGAGAAATCTCCGTTAAGCAAGAAACCCACTTCAGGAATAATAAGGAAGAGAGGCTGGAATCCTTTGTAGTAAGAAGCTAAAAGAGCATTCTATCAGACAGTATCTTGAAAAGCATTCATCTGCAACCTCTTTAAATCATGTCAAAAAAAAAAAAAAAAAAAAAAAAAAAAAAAAAAAATTAATCCATATAAAATCATTAACTTACATTTTTGCTAAACCTAGAGAGATGACTAGATGTTGCCCCTCAATATTAAACAGAGTAGGAGAATCAGAAATGAATCAATTATTAGGGCTACCATACAATAAATATAAACCGAGTCAGATGAGAATTAAACCTAGAACACTCTGTGCCCTTGCTTCAACACATTTGAACAATTATCCACTTATATTCACGATAAAATCATGTTCATAAGATTAAAAATAACATTTTAAGTAAAATAAAATTACCGACTGAAGTGCTTCTAATAATACAATGGTCAATAGTAGGGCTACAATTTTCTCCTACTTCCAAACAATAATGTTTATGGTGCGGAACTGTAGAGGCAACATCAGGAGTAAACTTCAAAGTAAGATGGCCAGCATAAGCTGACTTAGCGCCATCACCGAACATCATAGTAGAACCTGATTGCCTTTCTAAAATAACTGATTCAGCTACATTCCCTGGAGCTGCTCCTAAAATATTATTATAATAATATTTAATTAGAAGTAAAAACCAAAGAGATAAACAATTTATAATATACAAAAACCTAGTGAGCACAATTTTTCGTTTGTATAATAATGACAAAGAACTGTAATTCAATATCATTGCTCACATATATATCAAACACTGCTATAGTTTTGTTACCAGAGTGAGGCCATAGGAGATTTTTGTCACGTCATTAGATTCTTAATTAAACTTATTTACTCGACTCATTTTCTTTAAGTCATTCTAGTAGAGACAACCAAACTACTTGAGAATATGAGTGGTCTTTTTGTCAAGACATGCATTTCTTTTAAACAAGTTCAGGGTTTATAAAATAATTTATGATAAATCTTAATTGCATGTTTGCCATTCAATTTCTTCAAATTCACTAAATTTATTGCTTAAAGGAATAACCTCATTTTGAAAAATAATACATACCTATAAGTGCAACATCAGTATCTATGACTAAAAATTCGCCTCTATAAGTACCAGCATGAAGAAAAACAATTGAGGGAACACCAGCTGTAGGATTTTCATCAGCATGATCTAACGCCGTCTGAACTGTATCGAAGTGAGCTAGAGATCTACCTCTTGCTTTATATCGTGAACCCTGTCCTGGTCGAACGTGAATCCCTCTATATAATTGACGGAAACTTTCTTTCCAAGGATTAGCATATTCACAATCGTTCGGAGGTATGAACTCAAATTCACATGGCTCTGGATTAAAAAGTGGGATATCATATTCAAAGATATTATGATAAAGTCTTTTCCTAAAAATAGAAAAAAAAAAAATAATAATATTGCAGAAAATATATAATAAAAACATCTCAGAATATAATACACTGAGAAAAAAACCTACTTTTTTAAAGAATACCTACCATAATCCATTATCATTGGCTATGGTTTGAAAGCGTTTACAAACTTGTGAAAGACGACACAAATCTTTTTCTAGAAGATAACTAAATATTGTCAGCAGCACCTCATCAGGAAGTTCATACTGAAGATAATGAGCAGCCGGTGGTGAAAATACTACAGAAAAATAAATTACTATTAATTTAAAATAAGAGGTCATGCATTAGCTATCCTATTATTATGGAGTAGATATTAAAGTAGTTAAATTAAATTAATAAATTAGTACATACTACTTATTTTTAAAAATTATAGAAATACAAATATGATAATAATACTTAAAATATCCCTTCTTATTCATATCAACCACAACTGTGATTCTTATAGATGATTCTTAATAGAATTTTAAGGTTGCTGGGACATATGGAGAGGATGCCTGCTAATAGATTACCTCGAAAATAGCTAAACGAAATGCCAGGTTTTAGAATTCGAGGGCGGCACCAATTGAGATGGCTAGAAGACGTGGAGCAAGATCTCCGTCAGGCAGGAGTTAGAGCAAGGCCGCGGACCAAGATGGATGGAGAAAACTTATATAGGAGGTCCTGGTCCTGCTCTAAGGACCGTTGCACCGAAAATAAATAATAAGTAACAGATTTTTCATATATCGAACGTATAATTTTTTTCAGATGTTTACTCCTAAACACAACTTAAATGTTTGTCTTTATTTTAATGGTTAGTGTTGCTGGTTAGGAATTAACGTTGGGTATTAGATATTGAATACGAATAAATAATATTGTCAAAGCCAACAGTTTAGTTTTATTTCTTAATGGCGTTTGAGGCATATTAATATTTTCTGTTATGCAGCAGAGACGACACTGTTTAATGACTAGTTGCACCCAAATAAAGCATCTATAGACAGCTGACTTGCATGTTTACATTGTTTTTTAAGCCTGTTAAATATAGTTATATATTTAAGATTTCATAAATTAGTCTGCTTAAAATGTGATTGAATGTTCATTATTTTATACTGATATTTAAAGTGAATACCTCTTAATGTAAAAAAAAAAAAAAAAAAAAAAAAAAAAAAAAAAAAAAAAAAAAAAAAAAAAAAAAAAAAAGGGTGAAACTAGATTGAAAATGAAAAAAAATGCCACAGACCTTACCCTTTCCATTCCAATCCGTTGCAGATACATGATAATTCCAAGACTTCTTTGAGGAAACCACATTTTTTTACAATAAAAGCTGTAATATATCCATTATGTTTTAATAGTTTTCAAATTTGACCACATTTTCGGATTTAGCAATAAATTTCCTATAAGAGCAGAACACATGTAACCTTGAATTTTACAAACTTGGGACTTAAAGAACAGCTTGATCTTCACCTTATTTAGGGAAGTTACAATGTCTTATAATACTTCAACGCTCACAGTTTCTCAAATAAACTGTCCACAAAACAGTTAAATGTTAGGAATAGGATGGCTTTCCGAGGAAGGAGTTTATGGATGTGGCATGTAATTAGGTCATGTACAGGGGCTTTGTTTGATGCTAATCTGTGGATTATTGTTTAATATTTCTGAAGGATGGAATGCTTTAGAGGGAGGAGACATTTGGAGTGGGATATCAAGTTCTGATTCAATTCTATTCTAGGTGAGCAGGATTAAGGATATCTGGATGTGGGTTAAAAGTTTGGAAAAGATGCTGGCCAAAAATGAGTGATTTTTCATCAGATTTTGACCACCAGGTTTTGGCTTCGGTTAGTAGAGGATGATTACAGTTTCTGTAGTTCAGCAGTTTTTTGGTGGTATTCCATAAAGATTTGTCGGTGGTATTAAGTTTTTATGTATTGTTATATAATTTTTTAATTTTGTATTTTTTAATTTCAGTCTTAAGTTTGATTGTTAATTTGCAGTAATTATTTTTATCTGATAGATATCTAGTCTTGTGCCAATTCGTTCTTGCTCTACGCTTTTCTATTATTAAGTCTCGAATATGGTGTGGCAAGTTAGTCTGAAAAGAATTTAATTTTTGTCTGTGTGAAGTGTTATCGTTAATGAAGATGGATATTGATGTGGTAAGTTTGTCAATGGCAGTGTCGATATCATGTTTTGTTTTAGAGGAATTTTCAAGTTTATTTTGTTATTTAAATTGTAATGAAATTTGTCCCAGTCTACACGTCCTGTAATCAGTCTAGGAGGAGAGGGTTTAGGTACAGGATTTGAACAGGGCTATGGTCTGATGAAAGGTCATCCAGGGATTATACAAAGGTATGACAGGTATAAATTTGGGAAGAAATGAATATATCGAAGAAATCAGGACGCTTTTTGGGAGATGTAGGCTAATAAGTAGGGTTAAGGGTGAGAGGACAGAATAACAATTGGAGGTTGAAATACGGGATGAGGTACTGCCATGGGAGTTGGATGTTCGACAACCCCATTGCTGGGGTTTGGCGTTGTAGTCTCCTCCTGCAGTAAAGCGTGGTCCGAGGGATCAGAAAAAGGATTCCAGGAGGTTATGAGAAAGGGAATTTCCATGAGGGCAGTATACAGCTGAAAATGCTAGATGGAAAAGTCAGGTTGTAATGGATACTGAGGTGGATTGAATGGCGTCAACTGAAGTAGAAGGGATAAGAGAATGAGGTATTGATTTATGGATAAGGATGCAGGATCTACCATGGGAGGTGTTGTCTGGGTGATCAGATCTGTATGTGATGTAGTCACGTATGTAAAAATATGATCGTTAAGTAAAGTGAGTTTCAATCAGTAGGGCAATGTCGATTGTAATGGAGAAAAATGTCAAGTTCATCTCTGGGATTTTGTAGTCCGTTGGCATTCCATAAAATGATAGACAAAGGCTTCGCGGTCATTTAGCGACATTAAATGGAATTTCAGTAAAAGCTCTAGTAAGAAGGGTGATAAGGGGCTTAATAGTATCTTTTAGTTCAGATAGAAATGAGGAAAGGATGGCGTTTATATCATTGGTATTTGTATGGAGAAGAGGAAATGCATGTGGAGCTTGGTTATATGTATTATAGGTCTGAGTAGGAGTGTTGGTTAGGGACTGGATCCTTAGTAGGATACTAGGAGCATAATCAACCAGTAATGGTATTTGGGGTAAAGAGTTGCTCTGAACAGGTGAATGGATTGGAAGAGGATGTTGCTTCTGAGGCGGTAATTTGACTACTAAAGGTAAATTATGGACAGGAGCATTCTGTTTTAAGGGGTTGAGGTTGCAATTGAGACGTCTAGGTTTGTGATTGGGAGAATCGAGGCGCTTGACGTTGAGGTTGATACTTGATTTTATCCGAGTATGTTGTTTCCTGTAGAGGTTGATGATCGGGTGCCGAAGTCGATGGATGCAAATTTACTTTTAAAACCAGAAAAACGGTGTTTTCATGGGCATAAAAATCAGTTACTTGTGTAAATAAGACATTATGATAATTGCTTAATGGAAATATGCCTTTTAAACATAATAAACTCTTCATTAGAATAAAAAGCAAAGAAAAAATTTATTGTTTAATAGAAAATAAAGGAAAACTGTCAATAAAGTGACACCAGATCAAAGGATTTTATGTTATTACATTTATTTATTATTATTATTATTATTTAGGATTTATTTGATTATATTTTCAATGTAAGTTTTAAAACCCAATGATAGTGAAAATAGATCTCAATTTTGCCGTTAGCTTCTGAATGCAGATTATGTTGAAGAATACCACTCTTTCGAGGTGAATTTTATGGACAGATCAATCTGTTTTTACAGGGGAAGGCATTTATACCTATCCATGTATATATCCTTGCTTTATTTTTGTATTGTTTTCAAATAATGTGGAGGAGCACCACGGTGTTATAAAATTATATTTTGCCGAATTTCAGGAGGAATATCGTGATGAAGTTGTGGAAGGATATTTTGTAACAAATCCAAGTAATTCTCATCATTCAATTTGTTGGGCAAACTATGATTATCCAACAGTATTCGACAAAACAAAAATGAATAAAATAACGATAACCCACATGGAAAGGTAAAAATGCCTTCCCCTGTAAAAACAGATTCATCTGTCCATAAAATTCACCTTAAAAATTTAATGCTAAATCCGAAAATGTGGGCGAAATTTGAAAAATATTTAAACAAAATGGAGATATTACAGCTATTATGGTTAAAAAACGTGGAGTATTTTTCGTCATTTTTAATCTAGTTTCATGCAATTTTTTTTTTTTTTACACTAACAAGGGAAGGACACACTCAGTCTCTCACGGATCTTGTAGGCAATTTTTTTTGTAGGTTCCTGGTCAAAAAATATTAGACACGTATTTTGCCGTTCTGACCAATGGGCCCTAGAAGCCGAGAAAAAAAAATAAAATAGCATTAAACTAATTTATTTTTTATCTCGAGTTTAAAAAATGATATCGACATGATTCTTGCACCAAGATGTTTAGTTTTGATAGCGGATTTAAGGAAAAATACAGTCACTCCATAGATTTTGGTCAGGGTTAATTGAATTCTAAAAAAAATGATTAGATTTTCAAGCAAACTACCTCTATAGATTTTTTCACACAAAAATTGACATCAGATTCTAATTCAGCATCCTAAAAAACATAGAAAAACGCTTATTCAACAAAATCAAAAAATATCAATTTTTTTATCCTCTTCAAGGAAAATGAAATTTTTAAACCGATTATTGGTTACATACCTTTAAATCGCCATTACTTTGTCACAAATTCACTGGTTGCTACCGCTGGAAAGAGGAGAGCCTCAGCTTTCTTTTGATGTATATAAATGTAAAATTCAATGAACAGATACCTATTAAAAAAATTGGAAAATCAGAAAACATTTTGATTTTTAGCCTGAGTTTGAAACTAGATAGGATGATGAAACCAAGGACATTTCAATCGTATTACAACCCTATATTTCGTGTAAAAAAAAGAAGTTGATAAGTTTAACTGTCTAAACGTAATTCATGTTTTTGTCAATTTAAAAAAAAAAATTGCCTACCATTTATTGGCCAGGCAAATTTTGAAGCTTAGGAATTTTTATTTCTCTATTCGCTAAAAACATTTTCTATCACATTTTTCAGTGTAAAAGCTAAAATTTTTCAAGTGAAGTGCATTCAATATATTTTTTTCCAAAGAACCGACATCGGATTCGAATTCAGCATTCCAAAGAACCCTTAAATATGAAATTTCATCCGAATAGAGAAATAAAAATTCGTAAGCTTCAAAATTTGCCTGGCCAATAAATGGTAGGCAATTTTTTTTTTTTTAAATTGACAAAAACATGAATTACGTTTAGACAGTTAAACTTATCAACTTCTTTTTTTTACACGAAATATAGGGTGGTAATACGATTGAAATGTCCTTGGTTTCATCATCCTATCTAGTTTCAAACTCAAGCTAAAAATCAAAATGTTTTCTGATTTTCCAATTTTTTTAATAGGTTTCTGTTCATTGAATTTTACATTTATATACATCAAAAGAAAGCTGAGGCTCTCCTCTTTCCAGCGGTAGCAACCAGTGAATTGTGTGACAAAGTAATGGCGATTTAAAGGTATGTAACCAATAATCGGTTTAAAAATTTCATTTTCCTTGAAGAGGATAAAAAAATTGATATTTTTTGATTTTGTTGAATAAGCGTTTTTCTATGTTTTTTAGGATGCTGAATTAGAATCTGATGTCAATTTTTGTGTGTGAAAAAAAATCTATAGAGGTAGTTTGCTTGAAAATCTAATCATTTTTTTTAGAATTCAATTAACCCTGACCAAAATCTATGGAGTGACTGTATTTTTCCTTAAATCCGCTATCAAAACTAAACATCTTGGTGCAAGAATCATGTCGATATCATTTTTTAAACTCGAGATAAAAAATAAATTAGTTTAATGCTATTTTATTTTTTTTCTCGGCTTCTAGGGCCCATTGGTCAGAACGGCAAAATACGTGTCTAATATTTTTTGACCAGGAACCTACAAAAAAAATTGCCTACAAGATCCGTGAGAGACTGAGTGTGTCCTCCCCTTGTAAGAGGTAGGTACTCACCCTGTATAATACGCCAATGATAACATTTATAGCAGGTTTTTCATTAATGAAATACTTATAGTTATATTTTGTTGTATTATATTATTTGCAACAGAACAGAAGGTCATTGTTATTGTTAAATTTATTACTTAGCTGGCTTTAAATATCATCTAGATATTTTATAATTTTAAGATATTTCTGCAGTAATTTTAATAAGATATTTATTGATCACAAGGATTAAATAAGTTGTCAATGCATGTATTTCCGTAATAGATTAATATAACAATTATTTTGTTATTTCTTTTAGATTTTCTTTTATTGAATGTTTTGTAAAAATTAGTTGTGTACCTGACTATACATGAAATGCAGTATTAAAAGGAAAATATTTTATTTCCTGAATAAACCTGCTTACCCATGAGGAATATCTTAATTAGTTGTGAATGAGATTAAGGGTTAGCTCTTGATTTTGAGAGCCCAACATGCGCTACAAACATCATATGAGGTTGAAATGTAAATTCAGTATAGTTTCCGAATCTCAAGTGGATTTGAGAAATACTTGTTTTCAAGACATGGTGTGAGGATGAAAATGTGGGTGAAGCTAAGTGTAGAGGAGCGCTTTTTTTTTTTTTTTTTTTTTTTTTTTTATTTTTTTTTTTTTTTTTTTTTTTTTTTTTTTTTTTTTTTTTTTTTCGTTGATAACTCAAAGACTCTTGCCTCTAGTGAAAATGTGTTTATGTACTAAATTAATTAACATAAAAGGTTTTACACATTTTTTTTGCTGGAATCAATGCTTAAGGAGATATAGTGGGAAGAATATGGAAATTTAAAAAAAAAATTTTTATTGTTAAAAATGATATTTTTATTGTTAAAATTGAAATGTTTGTTGTTAAAGCTAATATGTTTATTATAGTACAGGGCAATTAGCATTGGAACCTTGAAATTGAACCAAAAATAAAAATGTCTGGCTACTGGAAATAGTTTACCAATCTTAGCTTTAAATGTGCTAAACAGGTTTCCTAGAAATAGCATCAGATTCGGGCAGGGGAGGGAGAAAAGTGTTGAAAATTGTATGTTTTTAGCAGTATGATACAATAACTCAAAACCATTACTTTCAGCACATTTTGTGTTATATACATTATTAAAGCTAAGAAAGTTTGCAATAAATTTGGTTATATTCATTTCTTGCTCAAATCAATAGTTTTAGAACTGTGAAAGACGGAAGATTGGCTATCATGAGTTAAGTCGCACTTTTCCGAGGAAACACATTTGTTGATACTCATTTGGCTATAGCTCCGAAACTATTTGTCTGATCTACAATTTGTTTTTTTTTATCTGAAAGCTGGTTAAATTAACTGTAAGATCCTGTATATGAAAGCTTTGAGATGGAAAAAAGAAATTTAGTATCAGACACATCGTTTAGGAGTTATAGAAAATGAGCCAAAAGAAAATTAGATTTTATAAAAGTTCGCAGTTTTCAGCGTGCTGGCATGGGTATTATATGAAATTCAATTAAAATTTGATATATAGGATCTGATAGTAAATTTAACCAACTTTGAGACAAAAAAAAAGAAATTTGGGATCGGTCAAATATTTTTGGAGTTATAACGAGAAATGTTCTGGAAAAAATAAGGATTTCACAATAGTACGGGGTTTACAGCGTGCTGGCATGGATATTTTACAGAAGTTGATCAAAACAAAAAGATTATGATAGTAATTTTAACTAGCTTTCAGATGAAAAAAAAAAAAATTTAAGATCAGACAAATAGTTCTTGAGTTATAGCCAAAAGAGTACCGACAAACGTGTTTTCTCGGAAAAGTGTGACTAACTGTGCGTTAGCCAATTTTTCAGCCTTCACAGATCTAATTTCAAAATTATTAGACATCATCACAGTGGTTCAGAGTTCAGCGACCAGGTGCTTTTATTATCCTTTACCTAATGCATGTTTTATCTAGTGCCTTCCATGCTACAGTTAGCATTCAATGTCTATTGACTATAACTTTTTATTACTTATACAGTATGCACCTCTTTCATTATTAACTCTTAATTTTTAATTTTTATTGTCAACATTATATTATGTCTTAAATTTTAATATTGTTCCGATTTACCATTTTTGTTTTGCTTTTCTTGTAGCTTTGTTAAAAGCTTGCAATGTAAGCTGAATCATAGGCTAAATAAATGTATGGTGTTTTATTGTGTCATAAAAAAGCAGAATAATCTATTTTCTTTTCTAATTAATTATAGTCTACCATTTTACAACACCCATGATGTATTATTATTATGAAATAATAACAATTTAAAAAAATACTAACTGTCTGCATTCACAGAACATGACCTGCGAGGTCTTTTTCTTAGATTAGGGAATCCAGTATCTAGAACAGGATAAGGTGGTGATTTTCTGCGAAGATCATATGGAGGGTTATGAGGTGGTTGCGAATTCATAACGGTAGCAGGAATCCCATTGGAACTGCTTCCAGAAGCACAAGTTTCAGCTGAAACATGATTTTGATACAATTAATATTATTACAAACTTTATGTAACTGAAAAAAATATATGCATACATAAACATATAGAAGATTTTGAATGCTAACCAGTACAATTTTATCAAGAGCTTCTAGATACAAATGAAACGTTTTTATTAACATGCAGAACCTATGAGAACATTTGTAGCTACATCAAAATTAACCTAAAACCATCAAATATACAGTTAATACTGTAAAGCTAACAGGTGAAAGATGGTTTTTGAATATGCTGAGAGAACAGATTAAAACAACAGTAAATCAAGTTACATAATAAGTTATTAGTTTTAATCAATATTAAGTTTAAGTATTTATTTCATTTATGCACTATGCATATTTATCACTATGTACATTAAGTGAACCCCATTATTTAAAACCAATAATCATAAATTTAATAAAAAACAGCCTTGGAAGGAAAAAACAAAAAGATACAACAAAAAAAAGAAAATTAAAAAACAAATAATAAAAAAAAAAAAAAAAAAAAAAAAAAAAAAAACAAATATAATAAGATATTATGATTTTATAAAGATAAAAAAGAGAGATTACAAAAAAAAAGATGAGTGGATATAGTTGATGGACAAATACATAAATAAAGTATAACAGGTACGTAGTACATTGTAATAAAGGAATGATTAAGATTGACGGGTAAATAGAACTATAAAGTAAATAGTACAAAGTTAGTGAAAAGGAAAAGAAAAAAATGAAGAAATTTTAGAACTGAAGATGAATGTTTAGTATTCAAAACTAGTTTTCAAATAAAATAATTCCAATAGAAGTGGCAATTAATACATCAATCCTAATTGATCTTTCTGTACCATCATGCGAACCTCAAGTGAAAAGAAAAAGGGAGCAAATATTACAATTATGTGGAAATGAATGTTAGCACTAACTGATAAAATTAAGGTTAACAGAGTTTATGCTAACTTATTAACTTATTTCTTTAAAATTTACTTTTTTTTTTGTAATATAATTTTGTTTTTCCTTCTAGCCCTGATGAAGGTTTACACTGTAGGCTGAAATGGTCACAATACATGTTTAATTGTGTTTACATGACTGCACGAACCAACTATTAAAAATTTACTCCCGGAAAAAAAATCGAAGGGAGATGGTTATTGATGGCATTTATACAAGCAGAGAATGTTACAAGATGACCTTGTTCATTTAAGGTCAACTTTCAATCTGCATAAAGTCTTTCAGTGCTACAATTTAAAAGGGATTCTTTACATTTGTTAGTACAGCTTCATTTTGGTTTCAAAAATAATAAGGATGAAAAGGAACTAATCTCAACTGAGCATCTTCTGGGTTTTTAAACATGGTTTCAACATAAGTAGGATTAAATGTAGTTGCTTTTGACAAACTAGTCATTATCTGGATTCTCCATTTATAATTGATAACCATTTATAAAGAAATTCACATCCACTGTTCTTTTAACTATATAATCTTCCTCTCATTTAACAGAATGATTTTTATTATCAGCCACTGCAAACATGGAAGTCTGATTCTGATCTTTATTTGTCAAGTCATAAGTCACTAAAGCTACTTTGTTCATATAATCTACTACAGATAAATCTTCTTTTCCTCAAAATAACTTTCTAGTGTTGTACTGAACATCATAGTTTAATTCCTTTTTACCAGCAATCCATATTAGTAACAGGTTTCAAACTACTCAATGACTGTCAAACACAAAGCGAGCATTGAGGTAGATAAATCTCATTGATAAAACATCAGATGCTTAACCCTTAAGTGGTCGCGTATGACCCAGTTACAAAAAAGGTCACATGGATGACAATACTCATCGACAATGTTTTAGCAATACATATCTTTTTTAATTCCTTAAATTTTTTACAAAAGTAGTAAATTATACATTCAAAATAATGAAATATAAAGAAAGTACATAAATAAATTATAAACAGATAACAAGTGAGAAATAATAAGAACGGGAAAGGTCGCGTGGATGACAAATGAAATAATTTGCTCAAATAGCACAGTACCTTAAAAAGATCAGTAGGGATCTTCAAAGCAATTATAAAAAAAACTCAAATTACCTAAATTTTGCAAATAAAAAAAAACAAAACAATTACAAAGGCTTAATTAAAAGTTCGCCCGGAGGAAAATTGTCATCTAACCTAAACAAATGGGAATTACAGGTCATAAGTATAAAATTGCAACTGAAAGAGGGGCTGAGACTAACCCCACCCACTATTGCAGACTCTAGGCATCATATACATCTCTGCCAAAACAAATAAACAGCTGCCATCCACGCACCACTCAAGGATTAAATGTAAATACATAAATACATAATAGTTCAATAACTAAGTAGTTAGGTATAGAAAAAACTATTCAAGTTTTTAACTCAAGTGATACCCTCACAAAGCAGGCTTGGAGGTTGAGAAATAAGTCCACAAAACAAGTGTGAAAGGTAGAAAATACTCACATATAAAACATATGATTTATTCTTGTGAAAATCATTTCAATAAAATCCCTAAATGTGAATTACTCTCATTTGACAGATTTGGAATTTTTACTAATCCCTGCCAGATGCATTCAAATGTAACATTCCATATAAACTTAACAGTCCAGTAGGAAAGTAGAGGTGAATTATACACTAGACTGCAGAAGTATTCATACTGCATCAAATAATCTTCTTTAATCCCTTAAATACTCAAGGTCAGATGAAGAGAAGTTAAGTAGTTAATAATCCTACCTCTTTCTAGCTATAATCAAATGTATTAAAAAAAACGAAAGGCTAGACGTAAAGGGCCGATCGAGATGGCAGAGAATTTGTTCTCACGGAGGTGAGAGGAGTTTAAAATGAGATGAGATCAGAAAAGTTAATGCTGACCTCAAAATACCAGACAGAAAGATAGTAATGAAAGTTAATTCCAGGTTTGAGAGTATCTGCAAGACCTGAGCGATTAGAAGAAACTTAAGAAGATATGGATTTCAGGCCAGAGTAAATAGGAAAGAGGTAATATTTGTCTATCTGATCCTTGCAGATTAAATTTCCTTTCGTAGACTAACAGGATGTCATTGCATGAGTCTATAGGTTTTTTAAAAATGTTCTTTAACGAATATTATTCTTACAATGCTATTTTTCTTAATTATAAATGTTTTTTCTCTATCCACCGACCTGAAATTTATTTCTTTTAAGGTCTATTCTTTTATCGGGTCCAACAGATGTTCCCAAATGTGGAATTTACTTTCATTTCTATCTTTCTGTCCAGTATTTCGAGGTCAGCATGAACTTTTCTCATATCATTTCAAACTCCTCTCACCTCGGTGAGAACAAATTCTCTGCCATCCCGATCGGCCCTTAACCTCTAGGCTTTTGCCTTTTTTAATACATTTGATTATGTATTGGACCATTGAGCAAGGTATATCATTGAACTAATCTGGACGTACAAATATCCCTCTTATCTGAGGAAAAATACATGTAACTGCTGTAGAATATAGGTATTCCGAATATCAGGCCATGGCTGTTTAAAAAAAACAAATTTTGAGTAGAAACTGATCTGATCATAGATAGAAAGAGGTAGAATTATATAGGGTACCCTGGTGTCTGAGCTGGCAAGCACTTGCTGCAGGAGTCAGTGGGCTTACTGGCCTGGAGTTTCAGGGTACCAATTTTTATTCTGAAGAGGATCCCATTAAAAAAGGGATCGAAACGTAAATAAAGTGAAGAGAGAGGACAAAAAATAAATAATAAAAATGTAATAAAGCATATATTTTTTGAACAAAATATTGTCAAATATAAAGGAGGACCTATAACCCGAATATTGTAGAATAGTTATTTATGTTCGAGTTTAGATATAAGAAATAAAATGCATGATGGCATCCACCAAGTTTACAGGAAGGAAGGAAGCAATAGTTCTGGATAAGGAGTGAAAAATGATATGATAGAAGAATGGGGTAGGTATAAAAATGAAAATAAAAAACAAAAAAACTTACTAGGCTAGGGTGGCAAACGGTTAGACTAGACAACTCTAAACAATTGAAAACTGGCTCAAAATATAGGACGGAAAATAAAATACAATCATTAAAATGAAACTTCATCAAAATAAAGTGTTAACAGAACAAATTTCCATAAAATAAAAAAACAATGTGGGCATCAAGTTAAGGGAGATACTGACTGGGTTTCCATCATACCTAAAATGCCATTGCTAATCTATTTCTATTTGTGTCTCAGTGATTGATGTAAGTTATTGTTAAGACCGTAGTGAACCACATCCATAGATTATTTAAAAAAAAAAAAAAAAAAAAAAAAAAAAAAAAAAAAAAAAAAAAAAAAAAAAAAAAAAAAAAAAAAAAAAAAAAAAAAAAAAAAAAAAAAAAAAAAAAAAAGGAAACCAAATATAAACTTATATCTTATTAATAATTAGTTTTATTGAACTATAACTATCAACTCTAACATTATAATGTTCTAAAGCAATGATACTAAATGGTCAAAGAGGTGCAAGATAATCAGTTAAAGATAATTTATGATGAAAATAGTATGGTTGACTGTATGATGTAATGGTTGAGATGGTCAGGGATGCAGTCAGGTTTATAAATTACACATCCAAGTTTATAAAAAAAACTTTATAAACGAAGTGCCAACGTCTTCTTCAGGGCTAAAATATCAAAAACTGGTTGTCACCAAAATGATACAATATGAACAAATTATATTAACTTACCCAAGATTTAAAAGCTCTCGTTAATGTCTAATAAATCAGCCTGACCATCTTCTCACCCAATAATTAATTTCCTTTTGAATTACCTGTTTCAGAATAAAGATGTTCATAAAAACAACCAACAAAGGGAAGACAAGTATGAAAAAAAACAAAACATGAATAAACAAAACTCCTTTAACAGTTTTATTATGCATATTAGAGTAATGCAAACTATAACATCAATAGTTCCCATATAAATAACAGATTCATAAAATATTTAAAAGTAAACAAAAAAATGAGAACTTATTGCAAAAAAAAAAACCAGCACAATAACCCAAACTTCTAATTTACAACAAAAGCTAATCTGTATAACTTGTCTTATTATTTTTATAAAATGAGATCAAATGAGAAGTTTAACAGAACCACTAGATTTCTTCCTGTATTCAGTCCTAGTAAACAAAATATCAACGATTCTTGTTATAAGGAAAATAATTATTCAAAAGATACGTTGCAAATTTGGATAAAAACTTTCATCATGAACTATACATCCACATCTTCAATCGAATTTCTGAGAAATTTCTATAGAAAATGGCTTAATTAACTTTTAATAAAGAACCTATAATAAAGTTGAGAATCAATTATCAAACATCATAGATTTGAATCTATATTTATTAAGATATAAGATTCTAAAAGATTCAAGCTTCTTTTAATAAGTATACCCCCATTTAATTGGATTAAGTTTAATCAATATTTCATCAACAATTAGAAATGATTATTTTGGCTAAAATAACATTAAAAAAATTAGGTAAAATCCTAATTTTAGCAAAAACTTAATGTAATATTTTACATCATTATCTTATATGCATTGAAGTGCTACCAGTGGGTAGTTGCTTCACAAGCAATTGTCATGTTATTATGCACATTATTATCTTGTTATACTGTAAATGAGTAAATTTCATGTATGTATTTTATTATGTACAGTTGTAAATCTCAGATATGGATTAATAAAATTATATGCGCGACAGATCAAGAGTTATTTAGTATCTTAAATTGCAGATTAAATGCCATTTTAAACTAGTCACATTCAGCTAGCTCATATTAACACTCTTGTAGTTTAATTCATAATATAATCCTATTATTACAATAAGATTAATACTTTGCTAATTATTATCATGTTCTTAGTATACTTCATTTTACAGTTAAAAATATTGGTAATATTATTACTACTTTACAGTAAGGTGGTTACTGTATAAAAGTTCCTGATAAGGTATTTTAGGGTGAGCAGCGACTTAAGTAAAGGGATAACAAATTAAGATTAAAAATAAAATCAAAAGATTAAAAAAAAATATTAAAAATAATCCACATACAATAATCTATTCAATACTGTGAATAATTTAATCTGGTTACTTATTAAGACCAATATTAAATTAGTAATAAGTTAATTATACTATTATTATAATATTAATAATAATAATATTTAGTAATAACCCTTAGCTGTGATGGGCCTAAATATGAGCCTTACGTAAAATCATACATATAAGACTAACAGAATAAAAGTAAAAATTATTTTAAAAACACAAATTCATGAGAACAAAGATGTGATTTATACTTGATATCCATCCATATTGCAAAATGAATATTTATCCTCAGTGACAAAGTTAATATACAGAGACATATTTGCAACAATTAAAGTTATTAGAAAATACCTAAAATACTCCCTCGTAAGTAGGTCAGAAGTATATTCTTTAAAGTGAAATAAAAATTAAATTTGATCCCAAACTGGAAAATAAAATATTTAACCATACGATAAATGCATTAAAAAAAAATATGAAATGCAAATTTTTAGATGAGAAATTGTAAACATGACACAATTTGTCAACCTAAATCCACTTGAAGGCAAATATAAAATAAACAAGGGCTATCAAAAGACACGTGTATCAAATTCAATATAAAATATGTGCAAATAATAAGTTAATAATGAAACTAACATCCATGTATTATAAGGAATGGGTTAAATAAAGGTCTTCCAGTAAAAGTACAACATAAAAATTCAATCGCTTAAGAAAATCAGTAAGAAAAACAAGGGGATTGTAACTTGTAAAATTTAAACCTAAATGTGCTGAAGATCTAAAGCTCTTATTTGGTTCAATTTTCGGCAGATTTAGAAAAAACAAAAGTAACAAAAACTGCCAAATAAGAGAGCCAAAAAGATTTATAGTAAGAAATTAAATAATATAAAACACAGAAACACAAAATGAAAATTAAAGAAGCAAAGTCGCATTAACAAAATTTTGTATGGTTAACAAAAACATGCAAGGATCCCATTGATTCATAAACATGAATTCAGTTGTTATTATTTAACTTTGTAAGCTAATAAATTGAGGATTGTAAGTTTCAAAGCAACAATAACATCACTGTTTACATTATGAGAACTAAAATGTCAAAACAAAAGTTAACTGAGGATAAAGATGTCTCAGTATTTAACGTTGAACCAACATTAAATAGTTTAAAAAGTATAAATTATACATGAATACTTTAGCCAACGGTAATATGAAATAGGTGTACAATAAAATAGACAACAGAAGGATGAATCGTAAAAACATAACTATGTGAAGTTGACAAAGAGCGTTACTATGCTAATAGTTAACAAAAACTTACCAGTATTATTTCGGTTTGAAACCGATACTCTGCTGTTTCCTTTACGTCTAGATCTTCTCGGATAATATCTAGAAGAGCCGTACGAAGCACTCGGCATTTTTAACACTAAAACGCACTAAGATCAGAAACTATATCGAGAAGCACAAACTCAATCACCGAGCAGCCATTACTAAAGGCGGAAGCAAAATCCGTAATCATGACGTCACTCGATCACATGATATTTGGTTTTATGAGAAGGTAAAATGGATACTGTTTTGAGAAGTGTTTGTGCGTTACCAATAATTGGATGTTGTATATTATCAGCGATATATGTTTTGAGTTTATACGTATGGCAAAACACTCATCTGAGGTAACGTTTTGTAATCAATTTTGTCCCATTTTTATGACTAAGAATTTTGTGGTTATGAATTGCATCTTACGTTTATCTTTTTACTTGAGTTTTCAGTCTGTATTATTTGAGTTTGAAGTAGCAATAATATAATTTATTATTAAGGTGTTAGTTAGTCAATAGTATGGATTCTGTCTGTAGTTTTGTTGTTTCTTTTAGAAGTTTCTTCTTAGAATGTATTACACCTTATTTCATTATAATAGCTGTGTGAAAACCTGTATGATGATAATTTATTCAAGACTTTTTCCATTTATTTACTAAAACCCTAGTTATTTTTAGAATAACTGTCCTACTTAATATTTTTTATTATTATTAACTGTTGATTCATTTAATCTATACTATATTGATTTTTGCTATTAATAATTATATTTGCTATGTTATCAGATAATTTATATGTTGACAAAAGTGTGGATTGTTGATTGTTTATCAAAACTGTGTAACCTCACTAATACCTCTTCTAAGGTTATTAACAGATAACTCCCACTTCAGATTTAACTCCTGTTCTTGTTAGATAGCCAATAGTCTATTAATAAGCAATTATTTCTCAACTATTAAGTAAATAGATTATAATATGAGAAGATTTTATTCGTAAAAAAAAAAGCTTTATTCCTCTGTTTTTTATTTATTATTAACTTTCTGCAATAGTGCCCAAAACAGTATAGCTTTACTTTCAGTTGATTAATCATTAATATCATTGAACTAGTTAAATATATTGTATTTATAAATATTTCTAGTTTAGTAATAAATTGCAGATCTTAATCATCAATCTCTTGTTTACATTCGCAAACTAACTTGTAGGTTTCTCAAACACAAATCGCATTACACATGACTGGAATGATTTATTAGTATACATTTTTGGTATTATAATGTAGGTATTCATGTGGTTTAAAGAACTTCTGATTTATTACTTATTTGTAGGTTATATACTTTAATAAACACCTCACATCTCTTGATTATTCTGATCATAGTGGTTGTTACTGGGCTCTTATCTCTCAGGCTTGTGTCTAATCCTATTATGGTCTGTTAATTTTTTTTCTGTTTTATCAGCAGTGGATGAACTCCAGGGTTAGATCTGTCAGGGCCATACCCATCCTCTACAAGGGGGTAAACTCTTAATTTGATTGGGGAAAATATCTTGCTGTTCACATCATGGATAATTGTTAGTCATGATATTAGTTGTTCTTTAGGGGTAACGAACTTCAGAACCTGTATCAGTCATGTCATAGACTTTTTTTTGCAATTATTATTGTTATTTACGAATTGAGCTCTTTTTAAAGTTACTTTTTTGAATTATGTTCATTTTAGGAATATTATAGTTAATTTATATTATTCTATTTACCTTTATACCATTTTATACCTATAAATCAGAATGGTTTAATATGCTTGTTACACCTGTTAAATTATAACACGTTATAACCTATTTCATATGTATTGTCTCATTTTCATTATTGTGTTTGGTATCAAGTTTTGTGTATATTTAATTGAATAAAAGCCTTTCTAAAGGTTTACATTCATTGTTTTATTCAGACATTCGACCAACTCATAACAATTTTATTCAATTAAATATTGATTCCAGCAAAGTTATAATGGATAAATATATCAGACCTCCCAGATTCGAGACGGACCCCGATTCTCCTTCAGCAGGTAAAGAATGGGTACATTGGCTGAAAACATTTCAAAATTTCTTGGATTTAGCAACAGAAAAATTTTCAGACGAAAACCAATTTAAGATTTTCACAAACTACTTGTCTCATAATGTTTACGATTTAGTAAGTGATTTGAAATCATTCAAAGAAGCCGTAGATGCATTAAATAACATCTATATAAAAAAAAAAAAACGAAATCTTTGCTAGGCATTTGCTCGCAACTAGAAGACAACAAGCAGGGGAAAGTATAGATCAGTTCGTACAAAATTTAAATCTTCTTGCTAAGGAATGTGAATTCAAAGCAACTACAGCTGCTCAACATAAGGAAGAATATGTCCGTGACGCGTTTATAAACGGATTGGCATCAAATTCTATACGCCAACGCCTTTTGGAGAATAAAACTTTGAGTTTGCAGGAGGCTGTAACTCAAGCTCAGACCTTGGAAATGGCCCAACAACAATCCGAACAATACCAGGAAAAGTATTCTGTCAGCTGTGTGCCTTCTAGTGCTGCCTCGGCGGAAGACAATTCAGGATTAACCCCTCCTGTCCTTTCTGCTATTCCAAGGTAGAATGGTAACTGCTTTTTTTGTGGGCACAACCGTCATCCTCGTTCGTTATGCCCTGCTAAAGAAGCCGAATGTAGAAACTGCAAAATAAAGGGGCACTACGCCTCTGTATGTAGGAGGAAGAATTTTGTTAGTAATACAAGAGGCCCAGTAGCAGCAGGCATAGTCTTAGCGACCATCAACGGAGATCACTTAAAAAATCTAGCGAAAGCGGTGGTAATAGCAAAAATAGATCATCAACCTGTTAAGTGTTTGATAGATACTGGAAGCTCGAACAGCTTTATTAATCCGGAAATTGTCAAACGTTATGGTTTACAAGTCTATCATGAAAATGGAAGTGTATCAATGGCGACAACATCACTTTCTTCTCAAGTAAGTGGCTATGTGCTTGTTACTTTTGAACTTTTATGTCACAACTATTTTGAATTTAAACTGTCTATACTAAAGCAGCTCTGTTGTGATATACTGCTTGGTCATGATGTTTTAAAAAAAAAACACTCTAACGTACAATTACTATTTGGTGGAAGCATGGAACCGCTAACAATATGTTCAGCCTTGATGGCCAGAGTAGAGTCACCTCGATTGTTTTCCAATCTTGCTCCAAATTGCAAACCTATAGCCACAAAATCAAGAATTTACTCTGAATCAGATCAAAAATTTATTAAACAGGAAATACAACAGCTTCTCTCTGATGGTGTTATTGAGGAAAGTAACTCTCCGTGGCGAGCCCAGGTTTTGGTTGTACAAAATGAAAATCATAAAAAGAGGCTTGTTGTTGATTATTCTCAAACCATAAACAAGTTTACCTTATTAGACGCCTACCCTCTTCCCAATATGGACGAGTTAGTAAGAAACGTGGCGAAGTATAACATTTTCAGTACAATAGATCTGAAAAGTGCTTACCACCAGGTCCCCATTGCCGATGAAGAGAAAATTTATACTGCATTTGAAGCTCAGGGACGATTATATCAATTCACAAGAATCCCCTTTGGTGTTACGAATGGTGTAGCATGTTTTCAGCGGGCGATAGACAAAATTATTTCAGATGAAGGTCTAAAGGGAGTTTTCTCGTATCTAGATGATGTCACTGTTTGTGGTAATGACAAAGCGGAACACGACAGTAATCTTCAGGGCTTCATGTTAGCTGTAGAAAAATATGGTCTACAAATAAATTTTGAGAAAAGTAAATTTTCAATACCTTGTATAAATCTTCTTGGGTATGTCATATCGCAAAACTCAATACGTCCTGATCCTGAGAGATTGAAGCCCTTGCTTGAGCTTCCTCTTCCTCATGATGCTTCTTCCTTGAAACGTGCCCTCGGACTTTTCGCTCATTATTCAAAATGGGTTCCACGTTTTTCTGAGAAAATTAGTAGCATGACTGGTTCTGTCACTTTTCCTTTGGGTCCTCAAGCCGCTCAGGATTTCGCTATGTTAAAAAGAGATATTGCTAGTTCACTCGTTACTACAATAACTGGTAGCTCACCTCTAGTTGTTGAAAGCGATGCATCTGACTTTGCTATTGCAGCAACACTAAGTCAGGACGGGAGGCCCGTTGCATTCTTTTCCCGTACCTTGTCAAAATCAGAGAGATCTCAATCTGCTATAGAGAAGGAGGCTGCAGCCTATAGAATCACTAAAGAAGTGGAAATCTTATCTTATCGGAAAACATTTTCAGCTCGTAACAGATCAAATGGCTCTTTCTTTTATTTTTAACAAGAAGCATAACATTAAAATAAAGAATGATAAAATTTTGAGATGGCGTTTAGAATTGTCGCCATTTCTGTTTGATATTGTTTATCGCTCAGGTAAAGAAAACCATAAAGCAGACACCCTTTCAAGAGTTTGCTGTTTAACATCAACGAATAAACTATTTGAGCTCCATAAGTCATTGTGTCACCCAGGGGTAACTAGGATGTTTCACTGGATTAAAATAAAAAATCTACCGTATTCGCTTGAGGATGTCAAGAAAGTTACAGCTGCCTGCCCTACTTGCGCTGAAGTAAAGCCAAAATTCCTGAAAAACCAAGGGACCCTTATCAAAGCAACATCACCATTCGAACGTTTAAGTGTTGATTTTAAAGGACCCATTCCTTCAAAAACTAGAAATAGATATATGTTGACAGTTGTGTAAAACCAGAAGAAATGTAAAACCTCCTTCTTACCTGCAAGATTATGTTACATAAATTTAATGCAGAGGGGGAAAATGTTACACCTGTTAAATTATAACACGTTATAACCTATTTCATATGTATTGTCTCATTTTCATTATTGTGTTTCGTATCAAGTGTTGTGTATATTTAATTGAATAAAAGCCTTTCTAAAGGTTTACATTCATTGTTTTATTCAGACATTCGACCAACTCATAACAATGCTGTTGGCTTCTCTTGTCGAACTTCATATTACAATAAAGAAAAACTTAAGTTGCTATAATGATAAAATATAGTTGACTGTTATGATGAATGGAAAAGAAGATGATCAGGGATGCAGTCAAAGAGGAACACCACGTCTAAGTAAAAATACTTAATTACGTGCCAACGTTTCGACTTGCAGGTCTTCTTCAAGGCCACTGAACCACAATGGTGACGTGTGTTCCTCTTTGACTGCATCCCTGATCATCTCCATCCACTAACAGTTACTTTTCAGAGATCTTGTTGTTAGACTTGACCAATATCTCTTTACATTAAACCACTTTCCCAACTTATAGGGCAATATATTTTTATTTGTTTGAAATGAAATGAAAAATAATCTTTGTTTTGGGACACCTTGTCCCCTAAGAATAATACAAAAGTACAATAAAAAGGTATTATTGTCTGGCTGCGTACATACCAGGCAGCAACTTATATAAAATGTAAATTATATACATATAAATATATATGGTGAATTTTTAGATTTAAAAACAAGTCTTTGGGTTTATATAAGAAAAACAAAATAAGTAAATAACAAAATTAAAATAAAAAGAAATATTCTAACTCTAATATATTATTACGTAATTTCGGAAGATTGATAATTGAGGAGGTAGATGAATGAATTATGTTTAAAGGAAGTGAGAGAAGGAGCATTGCGGATCGAAATGGGTTATGGAATTACAAAATAAAGCTGAATGATTAATAAAGGATTTTTCAAAGGAAGCAGTTCGATGAGAAGGGATATACAAATCTCTATAGGCTGAGATCTGGTGTTCAAAGATGAATGGAAGAACGAAGGGTAAGGATGTCGTAAATGTACAAAGGTTTTTTGGACTTTAAGGATTGGAATAGAAAGGAACCAAGGAAGTTTTGTTGCCGAAAACTTGGATAAAACCACCTCAACTCGGAATAACAGCAAGTGATGTGAGAACGCCTGGGGATTCTAAAAATGAATCTTATAAATGAGTTCATTAATCTTTTAAGCTTCATTTCAAGCTCGCCAGACAGTCCTCCGTATACTAAGCATCCATAATCGAGGTGGGGAAGGATGAGGGTAAATACTAACAATTGATGGGTATTGCGAGGGAAAGATTCACGGAATCTTAGGAGCTGTTTGAGGATGGAGATGGTTTTTCGGGTAATGTGGGAAGTATGGTTATTCCAATACAGATGTTGATCGAGTACTACTCCGAGGTTTTTGACAGAGTTTGTGAATTGAATAGGAACGTTATTGAGATAAAGAAGTGGATAACAGGAAAGGGAATTAAGGGAGGGTTTTGATCCAATTAGCATTGCCTTAGTTTTTTCTGGGTTCAGTCGTAACTTATTCTCCACTGCCCATTGGTTAATGCTATAAATGTCATCTTGAATCTTACGAGTTGCCTCGAGAATCTCAGAAGGATGAAACGATAAGTTGATTTGAAAGTCATCAGCATATATGTTCATATGATAACGTAAAAAATTCTTTTTTGTAATGGGATGAATTTGCAAGATATTAACAGCAGTAAATAAGTAAATCTTTAATATATTGTCGTAGTGGTATATTTGTTATATGTTCAAAGTATAAGTTGTTAATAAAATAAGTAAAATCTATAAGTAGTGAGGGAGTAATATTATCCTCTTAATTATTATGAATACTGTAAAAGGTTATTAATAACTGTGCAGGAATAAATTATATAAGTATAATTATAATTGTGGTGGTTTCATTTATTTCTTGTTATGATATGACGAGAGTTCCTAAAAAGAATTTAAATTTTTCAGCAAACTCTGGTATAAACTGGGAATAGTGAGAAAACATGCCGAGGACTCTTCTAAAAGACCTCGGGTCATTAAGAACCAGGAGGTCTTGTAATGGCTGTAGTCTCACTGAATCTGGTCTTATGGTTTTGCGACTGTTAACATAGGCTAGTAGATTAGGGTTGCCATAACAGTCTAGGTAGTGACCTGGACACAATTCAAAACTCAAGAAAATTAGTAGGTACAGAGTGTTCCACACAACAACAACAACTATTGACAAACTGTAGGAAGTAAGGAAAATAAAGAGTGCCAACTTAACGCTACTAAACAAGACAGTGTTCCCTGCGATCTGGTGGTGCAGTGCTGCAGATGCATACCATCAAAGATCACTCCAGGAATTATGAACGCACTACAACTACACCAAAGATATAATATTACAGTGCTGAATTTTACACCACTGGGGTTAACCAAATATACCATAATTACTGTATATTCTTGGACTGGGACATATGATGGGTCAACCGGGACGGAATTTCTATACCGGTGACATGTCCTGGTGTACCGGGATGTATGGTAACCCTACAATAGATGGATTGTTTTTATTGAGAAAGAACTCTTCTCCATATTACTAGTGAAGTTGTAATTCTCAATAATTTATTTATCTATAGTTTTCATCGTGGGCTCCCTGATTGCTGCCCCAGACTGTGACATCATCCAAGTATACCTCAACAGCTTTCCAATTTTTTTATCTACAATTTGCACCGAAGATCTTTGAAAGGGGTTACTTCTTTTATGACACCGAGCGATATCTGGGTAAATTAATATAGCTTCCTATCAGCCTCAAAATGCCCTATACAATCGATCTTCTTCTGGGATAGGAATCTGGTGGTAAGCGCTTTTAAGATCAATTTGGCTGAAGACTTGATATTGTGATACTCTTTTTGCAATGTCCTCTGTCCAATGGAGAGGAAATACATTCATCTAGTTATGTGTATCTCTCAATTGTTTGAGAATAATCAACGACCATAGGACGATGATGATTAGGAGAAGAGACTACTGACAGTTAGGCTCACCACAGTGATATACTTTCTTCAATTACTCCTTTTAACAGTTTTTGAATTTCACTTCTTATGTATTTTATGAATGAAAAGGAATATCTTCTAGTTTTTATCACGATTCTTTACAAACCGGAGATAAGGTGCTGAAAAGACTGGCTGGTTCTATGTTGGCTGCTGCTACACCACAGACTTCGAGAGGTTCACCTAAACCTTGGAAATCGACCAATAGACATGAATGCTGGCTCAGATCCCTATGATAATATTAACATAGAAGGATGGCAGAGCGCTGATGGAGACATTTTTATAAAGATGATCCTGCAACTTAATGGTTAGATTACTCTGCTGTTTGACTTAAGATGTTAATGTGGCCGTAGTCATGGTGACTGATTCATCTTTTGTTGAAATATTGGGCATTTTAAATACAGTGGAGTGTCGGTTATCTGAACATCAATTATCGGAACGTTCAATTAACGGAACCTTTTCTTTTGGAATGTAATTTTAATTAAATTGAACATCTAATTATTTATTTATATTGTTAAATTATTTGTATTTAAAAATAAAATTAATTGAAAAACAAAATTTTTTTTTTTTTATGAATGCCTACAACGGAGCTAGGAAAAAAAAAAAAAAAAAAAAAAAAAAAAAAAAAAAAAAAAAAAAAGAGCTTGAATTCTGGAGGACTCCTCCCCCCGAATCCAAAAAAAAAAAAAAAATGTTGTTAAGGTATGATAAACTTTCCGATGTTAAAGAATGGAAATAACAAAATATCAATATTTAAAACACTAAAAATATTTTAGTCTAAACAAAATTACAAAAATATAAAAATATCAGTCGAAACTGGTCTGATAGTGCACCTTGTACTCGTACTACACACTGTACGCTGTCCATTGTCATTCTTATCAAACGAACTAGCTTAGGGGGCACCTCCATCGCTATCAGCACATCATAAAGGGCAGGCCAGAGGACACTGTCATACGCCACTTCAAAATCAATAAAAAGATGAGGCGTTATGATGTTTTATTCCCTAGTTCTTTCCAACATCACGCGGAGTGAAAACATTTGGTCAATCGTAGACTTATTTTTTCCTTAATCCTGCTTGGTAAACACCCAATATGTTTTCTGCATAGGGAACTAGCTTTTGATATAGAATATTGGAGAGAATTTTGTAAGTGGTTGGAAGTAGGGATATGCCTCTATAATTATTGCATTCTAGGGCGTCGCCTTTTTTGAAAATAGGGCAGATCACTGTCATATTACAATCCTGGGGCATACTTTCTTCCACCCACACTGTGAGAATTATGTCTCTCAATGACTTAAGCAGTTCATTTCCTCCATATTTGAAAAGTTTGGTTGGCAAGTTATCATGTCCTGGGGCTTTATTATTTTTTAGCAGTTCTATTGCCATCATGATATCATCCTCATCTGGCGGTTCCATGTCACTTGGATCATTCAATCGCTCCTTGTTTTGTGTCTGGTGTGCATTTTCAGATTTCCTATTAAGCAGGTTACTGAAGTGATTCTGCCAGCGCCTCACAATGTCTTTGGTATCCGAGAGCAGAGTGCCATCAGTGTCTCTACACATGTTGACCATCGGCTGGAAAGGTTTACGCCCCTCATTTAACTTTCTATTTTCGTTCAGATTTCTGTGTTCTTCTATATCCGCTAATTCCTTATTTTGCCATTCCCTCTTTTTTTGTCTATGTAGCTTTTTTTCCGTTTTTCTTTGAGGCCTTCATGACTATTACTGAAAATTTTGAAATGCATGAATGATGCCATGGAAGAGACACATCAATCGATTCTGTTTCACGCAGGTTCAGCTATTCTCTGAAACACAGGTAAAGGATGATTACTGTTTTTTTTGTTTTGTTTTTATCTCAGTCCTGTAATCTTCTATCATCACATTGCAATCACAATTCCAAAAAAATTATTGGACTGTCTCTGTTATTTTATTGCATCTTAAAAAAAACAATTAAAAAAGCCTGAATTGGGTTAGTAGACCCCCTATACCTGTCTTACAAAAGTATTTAGGTCAATAAGGGGATCATCACATTTTCCTGTAGGTAACTAATTGTGACCTTTTTATGTAGATTGTAATATAATTTTAATTGAAGTTGCCATGACTTTTAACTTGCAATCTCTTCCTTTTAGAGCCTGAGGATTTAACATTTTGAAAATTATCTTAACCTATAGATATTATACTATCATTGTCATCTGTCTCATGAGTAGAGGCTCTAGTTTTGCTGGATATACTGATTAAAATACGCGTGTTTTTGAAAATATTTTTAATGTGGTATAGGTATTCATTTATTTGTATTTAAACTCCTTTCATTATTTTTTTTTTTTCCAGAAACCATCCATCAATCATAAAGAAACGCTCTCTCAGTGTTTTTGTGACTGCTCTCATTTCACCCATTATTATTTATATATTTGGAAGTCCTGATATTGTTAATAAAGTAAGTTTTAAATGATTAAGTACTTTTTACCTTTTATTTTATTATTTTGAGGGCTGTTGGCAAATCTTTTAAGACATTTTAAATTTTATACATAACTCCTGATATAAAATAATTATTACATTGATTAATCCCTCTTAATCCTTCTACCATTTTCTTGTGTGGGTTTAAAAGGATGTAGGGAACTGCACATAAATGATATTAAATGAAAAAACTAACTTTATTCTGGGACTAATTTTCCGTTAAGAATAATACAGAGGCTCAATAACATGTTACTGTTTTCTGGCTACTTAAATTTTGAGCAGATACAATAATAAATATAATAGAAGAGACTTAAATGTATAAATATTATAAAATTAAAACAGATTTGTATGTATACAAAATAAAACAAAAAATCATAAGAGGCTACATATACATAAGAGAATAAGAGGAAGATAAGCAATTATAAAAATGAGACAGAGAGAATAAATAACATTCAAATAAACATATTCTCAACATCCATCAAGTGAAAATATTGGATTATAAAATAAGATATATTTAAATCTTTTTTGAGTGAATTCATTAGTATTGGATCTTACTGGAATAGTGTAAATTGAACAGAATTATTTTGTACATATGATCCTCCTGTTATTAAGCGCTTATCTGGATTGTGAGCAGGTCTTGGAATAGGAGGGTTTTGAATGAGCCTAGGATAGGAGCATGTCTGATTTCAGGAGGGAGGGAATTCCAAAGGGTGGTGGTACAGGCAAGGAAGGTATGCTGGAATGATATGGTTCTATGGAAAGGAGTATAAAAGTCAGAATAGGATCTTGTGGGTTGAGAGTGGATGGAACTCTTAAATTTCAGGAGATTGTGATTATAGGATGCATGATGATTGGTAATGACTTGGTAAACAAATGTACCTTGGAAATAATTTCTGCAGAAGAAGGGGAAAAGCCAGTCAATTTCAGAATAAAGTTATGATGCATGGGAACGCCTCAGGGCATCTTAAACAAATCTGATAAAGTTGTTCATAATTCCTTTTAGTCTATCTCTGAGTCCCGTCGGTAGGCCCTCATATACCACAAAACCATAATCAAAGTAAGGAAAGAGGAAACTAGCAGTATGTAGGTAGAGAAAGGAAATGGCTGTAATGATGGAAAAATTTAAAGTTTCCTATGGATTTTCGGGATATTTGTGCCTTGTGGGGCTTCCAGGAGAGGGATTGACAATAGTAATCCCAAGTTTTTAACAGAGGAATAGAAGATGGTGGGTTGATCATTGAGGGTTAGTGAAAGGAAATCTGAGAAGTGGACTGGAATCCGTTACAATGGCCAGTGTTTTCCCCACATTTAGTTTTAAATTATTGGTGTTGACCCAGGCACAAATATTACAAAATTTGAAAGATTTAGGGAACAGATTTTAGAAAATGCATCTAATAATTTGGAAGGGGCAAAGGATAAATATATTTGAGAGTCTGAGATCTGCATAGAGGTGATACACTTATACTCCAATTTGGCTTATACACTTGTAGGGGCTTATTGGGATTGAGACTGCTTGGGTATGGTTTGAAAGAAAACATTGGTACCAACAGATATCACTATTGGAAAATTTGAAGGATTTCAATTTGGGTAAAAATGGTAGAATGTTCTAGGGATCAAAAGCTTTGGAGAAATCTAGGAGAATAATGTATCTCTGCATGGATATCACCAGTGATTTTAATCAGCACAGATTACATGGAATAGCCGGGGTGCTAACCAGATTGAAAAGGATTAAGTAGATGGGAATCTTCCAGGAGTTTAGATATTGTTTGTTGGACTAACGACTAACTTAGTGTGATGGTTAAGTTAATTTTCAAAATTTATTTTTCTGATCACCCTAAAAATGGATGAATAATATTAAACTTGAATAATAAAGATAGTGCTGAATCTGGAGAGGACGTTCCACAAACAGGTGGCAAGGGTTCTGAGAAGCAAAAACGTCATAAATATAACGACAGTTATTTGGATTTTGGTTTTACATGAATAAACGAAAATGATCATGAGACCTGAGTGTGTGTTGTATATAAAAGTTTTGGCACCAGAATGTATGCTTCCAAGTAAGTTAATACAACATTTTGATACCAACCATTCTAACGTTGTTAGTAAACCTTGCAATTTTTTTTACTAAATAGCTAATTGAATTAAAGCAACAAAAAGGCAGAATTTATAAATATATGTCAATAACAAATAATTCTTTACTAGCATCATAAAAGTTACATATGGAGTTGCTAAGTGTAAAAAGACCCTTACCATCGCAGAGGAACTCATTCTACTGGCTGCAGTAGATTTAGTGAAAATTATGATTGTCAAGTTGGCAGGGAAACTGCTTTAAAAAGTCCCTTTGTCTAATAAAACCGTCAGTTGCAGAATTCAGCACATGGGGGAGGATCTCAATATACAAATAATTAAAAAATTAAAAGGAAGTGAATTTGGATTGCAACTCGATGAGACCACAGATAATAATAATAATAAGGACGCACATTTGATTTGTTATGCACAGTTCATAGATGGTAATTCAATCGTTGAGGACCTTCTCTTCTGTAAAAGTATTACTGGAAGTACAAAGGCTCAGAATTGAGATCCTGAATATATTTATCGTTGAAAATAATTTAGAATGGGCAAAATACGTTGGTGTTGGTACTGATGGTGGTCGTTCAATATCCAGTTCTTAAAATAGAATAGAAAAAAAAAATTATGATGGGACAAAGCCCATTAAGAATCCTGAATATATTTATCGTTGAAAATAATTTAGAATGGGCAAAATACCTTTTGGTGTTGGTTCTGATGGTGGTCGCTTCAATCTGAATATAAAGTAATGTATTATGATTAATAGAACCTTCTTGTGAAACATTTACATGACATGACAGAAAATAAATCATATCTGGCCTAGGTATTTTAAATAAAATAATAAAATTAGATAATATAAAGTAAATACAAATTTATAATAAAATAACATAAAGAAAAACAAACACACACACACACACACACATATATATATATTATATATATATATATATATATATATATATATATATATATTATATATATATATATATATATATATATATATATATATATAATATATATAAACTATATGCAGTCAGTACAGGAAAGAATATTGTATACAAAGTTAATTTGACGATAGATTGCTGAAGTTACACATACTGAAGTAAGTATATTAATAATATTTGTTGAGAGGGGTCAGAAAAAAATAATTATGGAAAATAAACATGAAAGTTATCTGAATAAAAGTGAAAACATTATCATAAGAAGATTGTTGAAAGTTTTATATCTGATATGCTTGTATGAAATTCATTATAAAGCATCCATATAATTAGTTAGCATCTGTCTGGAGAGAGATAAGGTGAGGGAAGAGGAGTGTTTTAAAAATTCCGATGAAAGATGCATTACAAATAGAAGGAGGAAGAGAATTCCAAAGAATATCTGAGCGGGGGCAAGAAAGGAACGTTTAAATGCAGTAGTTCTGTAGGATAGAGTGTAGAGATCAGTGAGACAGGATCTTGTATGTAGTGATTGGTTTGAGGACTTGAAATGTAGGATATTGTGAATAAACAGAGGATGATGTTTGTTAACTTGGAAGAGGAATGAACCAAGAAAGTAATCTCAACAGAAAAAAGGGGATATCCAATTTAACTTGGGCTTAAAGATGAGATAAGAGCGTCTTATTGTTCCAAGATCAAAGCTTATAAAGCAATTCATGATTCACTTTAATCTATCCGCAAGAGTCATCGAGAGCCCATCTTAAATCACACATCCATAGTCAAATTGGGGGAAGATGAGGGAGGATACTAGTTTACGTGTGGATAGGGGAAGTAGGTGTTGGGAACAGTGAAATAATTTTAGGATGCCAATTGATTGTCAGGAAATTTGGGCAATATGGGATTTCCAGGAGAGCTTTTGATCAATGGTTTAACCTAAGTTTTAAACAGAGGAGTGGAAAGCTATAGGGTGACCCTTATTGCAATAGCTTGAGTTTTAGCTACATTTAACATTAATTTATTGGCTTGCCCAGGCACAGATTCCATCTAGGTTTTTCTGAATTTTGGGCAATGCAGTTGGTAACTCAGATGGAGGAAAGGAAAAGTAAATTTGGAAATCATCGACGTAGAGGTGCTAGGAACAGTTGTGAATGGAGTTTGGAAGAGTAGGATTTCAGTAAGGCATAATTTTATCAATTTGACAGGAATACCATCTAATCTAGTTGTATTGGTGTGGGATTTCATTATGGAGGAAATGAGGTCAGTGGGATGTAAATTTTTTAAAAATAATTATCATTAAATGCAGGTGGAAAAACAAGTAACTGAGAGGTTAGAGGAGTGGAGGTAGAGATCATCAGGTGTGACAGGACAGACTCCTGAGGGAGATTTTAAAAGTACTGGTGCATGAGTATCAAGGATGGAAAGGAGATTGGTAGTAAGTAATTCAACCATTGTGTCAATTGAGGAATAGGAGTAAATTGGATTCCAATCTAGGATTTCGAGATCAGGTAAAATCTTATCTGAGGTGAGGGATTCTATGTTTCGGAAAATAATTCTTTTAGGGAGGAACGATGGGATTGGGATATCGTATGATATTTGTATTAGGTCATGAGAGGATAGGAATGTAACAGGCTGCTGACATGAGAAAAGGAGGTTTTTTGGGGAGTCTATGACATGTCGGACCCACGGGAGTCCAGATTGGTGAGGTTAAATGGAATAATGATGAGGTGAAGAGAAACAAAGAGGTTTTCTAGATATGTTTTGTCATAGGAGTCAGAAAGGAGATTGGTATTCAGGTCACCAGAAATGATTATATTAGAGTACAGAGGAACATAATTGTAGAGGTTTGATTCAAAGGATTGGTCAAAAGGTACATGGGGAGGATGAGCCACTGCATACAGGAAAGAATGGAAATTAATGGATATTTCAACAAATAGAAAGTCAATGTTTGGGATATTTGAGGGGGGTGAAAGATGAAGGACATAGGACTTTAGGCTGTCATGAACATATAGTGCTACTCCACTGCCGGTCCGGTTAAGCAGGTCATGACGGATAATAGAGTAGTTGGGAAGGGAAAACAAGGAAGAGGGAATATAGGGTTTGAGCCAGGTTTCAGAAACTGCAATGTTGTAAAAATTTTGGGTAAAAAACTCTTGGAGTTCATCATAGTGAGGAGATAGAGATTGGGAATTTATGTGACAGGCAGTTAGGATTTAGGGAACTATAGGACAGTAAGTAAAATAATGATGCTATAAATGAGATCGAGTTGTAGATACCATGAAAAAAACATGAACTGAGCAAAATATGATAATGTAATATAGAAATATAGATATCTAAATGTATAAGATAATGTAAAATTAAAATATAAATAGTAATTTGAAATGGATAATTACAATAGAAAATTTGATAATTATAAATAGGTAAATAAGTGGTAAATAAAAATAATAATAGTTAACCAATTAAAAATAAAAGAATAGTTATACAATTGGGTAAAAAAATGAAAGCTATCTTCAAAATGATTGAAAAAACAAAAACAAAAACAAATAAACACAAAAAATACTTTAGATTCAAAAAAAAAAAAAAAAAAGAAGATAAAAATAAACTCTGGAGACGCAGGCAGGAAATGAGTACCGAGATGCCAGCCAAAGACATTCGGGTCCAGAGGCTGGTCGGTGTATATCAGGGGCTGGCCATCATCCTTCCACGAACCACACATATTTCAGTTTGACAGCAGATCTCTTCTCACAGGCGAGCCAATATGGATACCTGTTGGTTGGGCTCTCCTCGCTTAGATATATCTGGTGGGAGTCGTTCTCCGACCAGCCAATATCGTGCTTAGATAAGTCCCTCTTGACTTTTCTATCCTACATCAGGTTGTCTCTCAGAGATTGTAGAATGAAGCACACGATCACGGGCGGAGGTCCATAGGTCATCTTTTCTGGGCCTTCGGCGCTCTACCCGGTCAAAGTCTTCAACACTAAGCTTAATACCGAGACCAGCAACTACACATGGCACCAGTGTCGTGGGAGTCTCCTGGAGCTTACTGTAATGCCGCAAATTTCCAATGATCTATTGAACAGACCCAGCACTGCTTTGTTTGTCCTGACCTCAAGCTGGCCTACTTTTGCTTTTAATGTTTTATAATTATTGATTAGGCTTCAGTGTATTTTATATTGACCCTCATGGTGGTTCTCAATTTCGGTCAGTCTTTAACTTAATTCAAAACTGAGGTCCCTGCATTTATCTACTGAGGTTTTTAGTGATTTGATTTCTTCATTCATGGTGACGCCCTGACAATGAACAGCCTCGAGAATTTCAGATCCCGACGGCTCAGAAGATTTTTCATGGCTTTGATTATTGTTTTTTAATATATCACAATTGTGACACATCCATGATTTGTTTATTTTCTATAGTGCTTCTACGTTCTTCTCCTGCACGTAAATATTTTACATTTAGAACATGTAATAATATTCTTATCATTCCTGGTAATAGGTTGTTCACCCTTCGGGCACTGAATCATATTATATGTAGTTATATTACCTGTAAATAACGGGTGGAAATGTTTATTTGCTTACGTAGGTAGTAAACAGAAGTTAATGCCGTGAAGATTTTGCTTCTATAATTTGTGCGACTTTCAGATCTTTTTCAATTGTTTTAGAAGTTATCACAGAAGCTTTCCTATTTCACTCAACTAATTATACTTTTTTAATGAGTAAATCAAAAACAGAAAAAAACCCTGAAAATTAACAAAAAAAAAAAATATGATATTAGAGGAAAAATAATGGAGTGCTGCTCACTGCTTGCCGTCTCTGGCCAGACTGAGGCAATCCTCCATAAGAGCCAATGCTCTTATAGAAGATTTCAGGCACTTATTCGAAAAAAAGCTCCAGATTCAGTTGGGAACCATTGCATTATTCACAGAGAAGCACTTGCATCAAAGTATATGAGTCCTCCACTAAATATAGTTTTAGGAAGTGTGGTAAATATTATAAACTTTATAAAAATTCAACCACTGAGAGCAAGATTTTTTTAAAAAATATGTGAAGATATGGGAGCTGAATACACATCTTTATTGTACTACTGCCAGTCACGATGGCTCTCTGATGGGGATCTCGTATGTTCCAATTACAACAAGAAATATACACTTTTCTTGAAGAAAAAAAAAACATGAGTATGCCAAACACTTTGTGAAACAGCCTTTTTGATTAAACTAGCATACCTATGTGATATTTTTGAAAAGTTGAATGCGTTGAATCTCTCCTTAGGACGAAATATGTACATTTTATTTAAAGCTAGCAGAAAAGATTTGAGCTTTCAGAAAAAAATTACAGCTATGGAAAACAAAAATTAATGAAGAGTGTATCAGTGATTGTTTTCCCTTGTTGCACCAGTTTGTAACCTCCAATGAAATTAATTTGTCTTGCAATATAAAATCCATTTTTGTTGATTACCTATCAGAGCTTATAAAAAAGTTAGAAAAATACTTTGAAGCAGATAATGATAAATTTACAAGGATTTAAAACCCATTTAGAGCCAAGGCTCCATCAGAATTTACTTCTTTTGAAGAAGAATCTCTTATTGAATTGTCTTGCGATAATACTTTAAAGTTAAAATTTGGTAGCATGGAACTTAATGATTTTTGCATACCAGTAAGAGAGGAATATCCTCCGCTTAGTGGAGGATAGGAATCCTTATCTTATTTGTGCTGCAAAGCTGGGTTTTCGGCGGTCGTGGTAATAAAAAGTAAAAACCACTCAAAAATTAAAGTTAAACAAGAAATGAGGGTCACCATATTCAATTTTATTCTGAGATTTGAGAAGTTGTGTAGTGGAGCCCATCCATCCCATTAACAATTTTAATAATGTTAATAATCAATGGATGTTCAATAAAACGTTTGTGGATTTAAAATTTGTATTTAATTTATTTTTCAACTAACCTAACCACATGTTGGTTGTCCAGTCTCAATATAAATATTACCGAAACAGTTAAAATTAGATATTTTATATTATCCCAAGGAAAAAGTAAGTATCTGTTTTAATTTTTCGCTGTTACTCCAGTAACTCCAACGTCATAATCTCTGGTGATTTTAACACCTATATGGTATCCGAATCCTATGATAAATCCTTCCTCATCAATTTGTTCCATTCCATTAATCTTTATTTGGTTCCTTTTCTTTCTACCCATCACACACAATTCTCAGATACCTTGCTTGACCTGTTTATCACTGATTCCCCCGATAAAATTCTTTCATTATCTCAGCACCCGGTTCCTTTTCTCTCCTCACATGATCTAATCCAGATTTCGTATGATTTACCAACCAAATCTTTTGCCCCAACAGTTGTTTCCTTTTGAAATCTGGACCTCCTGTCATTCGAATCCGTACAACCTGATATCGATTCCATCCCATGGGATATAATATATTCCTTTACCTCGATGATCTCTACCCTTACCACAAACCTTCATTCAATTTTAAATACCCATGCTCCTCTGAAAATGTTAAAGATGCACCGTCCTCCTGCTCCATGGCTGACAGCTGAGATTAGAGAGCTGATGAAAAAAGGGAAGCAGCCAGACGCAAATTTTGTCGAACTCGATTGCCATCAGATTACACTACCTTAAAAATTTTATGTAACCAAACACAATCCACCATCCGATACTCTAAATCCAAATGCATGCATAATGCCCTTTCTACCACTCCCGATTCTAAATCCAAGTGGAAAATCCTAAGAAAACTAACCTTTCCTGAACCCAACTGCAACTCCTTTCCTGTTTCACCCGATGAACTAAATCAACATTTCATTTCATTAGCTCTAAAACCAACCTCCATTTGAAGCGGAAATAACTTACCCTAGTTTTGATCCAACCAACTTCTTCTTTTCCCATGTGTCTTATGATGACATACTCTCGATCATTAAGAAATCCCGCATAAATGATTATGGACCTGATAATATTCCATTTAAACTCATCAAATCATGCCTTCCCACACTTATTCCTATCCTTCACCACATTTACAACCTTTCCCTTCAAAATTCGATATTTCCTTCCTATTGGAAAGCAGAACTAGTCCGCCCCTTCAATAAATTCCCAGTCCCGCCTCCCCTAGTGACTTCCGTCCGATTTCCCTCCTCTCCAACCTATCCAAACCACTGGAATGGATCGTTCAATCCCAACTTTCAGATTTCCTAGAAGAACACTCCTTAGTCCATATCAATCCGGTTTCCATCCCGGATACTCCACCCAATCTACCCCCCTGAAAATATCTCAAGACTTATACTCCGCAATTGATCGCCAAGAGATTACCATCCTTATCCTTTTAGATTTTTCAAAAGCTTTCAATAATGTTGACCACATCCTTCTATCCAAACTCTGAAACTTTTCCTTGTCCAAATCTGCCTTACTTTGATTTAAATCCTTCCTTTCCAACCGATCACAGTATGTAGTCATTCCAAATAAACCTCCATCCAAGACCCTACCTCTTTCCTGTGGTGTTCCTCAGGGATCTTCACTTTCACCCACACTCTTTTCTGTTTACATTAATGACCTTCCCCTTTCCATCCATCACTGCCGGTATCACCTTTATGCAGATGATCTCCAAATCTATTTATCCTTTCCCATTTCTGACCTACTGCAAGCTATTAGAAAAATCCAGGAAGACTTGGATCGAATCTATAACTGGGCAGTGACGAACAAGTTGAATTTAAATACTGAAAAGACCAAAGCACTTGTAATAGGTTCGAGTTACCCCTGAAAACCATGCCTCCTATTCCCACCATTTTCCTGAGCAGTGATCCTATCAAATTCTACCCCTCAGTCAAAAATCTCGGAGTCATTTTCGATCAAACCCTATCCTGGAAAAACCACGTTTCCGAAATTTCCCAATTACGTCTCAATTACGTTCGCCATCTTCTTCCTTACGAAACCCGCAAATTACTAGTTACTTCCCTTATCTTCCCCCCACTTCGACTATTGCTGAGCTATGTATAGGGGTGTTTCTGATGATCTCAAGGCCAGACTCGAAAGACTGTTTAACTGCTGCATTCGTTTTATTTTCTGACATCCTTTCTCTACCAAACAGTGAAATCCCAATTCCCACTTTACATTTCTCAACTCCTTCAGCTCAAATCCTCTGTTCTTACCCGCCAAACCCGTTCCCGCCCATCAGATTTGTACACTCCTGCTCATCGCTCCGCTGCTTTCGACAGATCATTCCTAATCTGATCCTTGTCCCTATGGAACTCCATCCCTTACACCATTCACCACTCAAACGCCCTTTCCACTTTCAAATATCACTTATTTAACTACCTACTGTCCATCCAGATCCACAAAAACTGTCATTAGCCACTTAATAGTTATATAAGTTTATGTACACGAAATTTTATTGTTTTTACACAATTGATTCACAAAATGAATCAAAATATTTCTGTTTCTTTTTGTCAATATTTCTAAGCTTAATTTTTATTTGTTATCATTATTAATTACTATTTTATTATATTTAATAATATTTCATAACCATCTTGAGGCTCTGAAGGCCCCTGATTGTACATTATTTTTTATTCTTAAGGGACTTAAGGTCCCAGAATAAGTAAAGAACTTTTTTTTTCCTTTTTTTTTTTTTTTTTTTTTTTTTTCTTTTTTAAATGGGTAATCACTTTTTTAAAGAAAAGTTTTTTTAATTTTTCAAGAAAGTCAAAAGTTTAGAAAAATATCTGATCTATTAAGGGCACCGCAGAAAAAAACCAATTATTTGGGAAGCCGCAAACCAAAAAAGATTAGGAATCTCTGGTTTAATTCTTAAAATGCTCGCAAGTTTAACCTTGCTTGTAGTGGTCCATGTTTAACCCATACCATGTATATTTGGATTCAGATCCTGGCATTGGTGAGGTACTGGTCGGAATCAGTATTAGCTCCTGTAGACCCTGTTATCCTGCTGGCTTGGAATGTGCCTTTGGGTTTGTTCCAAAAATAAGGTGACTTCAAATTTTGTGGCTGTACATTGAATTATTTTTTTTTTTATGTTGGTACAAATGCCCCCAGCTGGAGAATTTGTTGGAAAACAATTCTTGGCTTTTGCTTCATATTAATGCATCTGCTTCACATCGTTGCTTGTCCACGATTTTTCAGCAAAATTTTCCTGTGAAGGTTTATGCTGGCAGTACGCACTCGCCGAGGCAAGGCGAATAAAGGCGAACACGAGTGTGTACTGGGTCACCTCGTGTTAGTTCGCCTTAGCTCTGCTCAGCTCAGCAGCGCTCCGAAAAAAGTCGGTCTCTGGGCACGAGTCAAAGGACCGAGAGGAAACGAGCGATGAGGTGAACCGACCCAGTTCACACTCGCCTAAGCTCGGGATTCAGATTTCTGCATATGGCCAGGCACTTCTGTTATTCACATCTAAGTTTCCTTTTATCACATTCCAACGCTTCCCTCATTCAATTTCCAGTTCCTTACTAATTAAGGAACTAAAGAAAAAAAAGATTAACTAACTAAGAACTAGAGAACAAAAATATTCCTTAATGGCTTAATTTAGACAATTTATTTTGTTCATTTAGCCAATATATTTTTTATATTTTGAAATATATATATATATATATATATATATATATATATATATATATATATATATATATATATATATATATATATATATATATATAAGCAATAAATAAAATTAACTAATAATATTAATTATCTATTAATTAATGAAATCCTAAAAAGTTATTTAAGTGGGTTTTTACAACTTCTAATTAAAGAAATTCTAAGTAGTTAATTAAAGTAGCTAAATTTTCTTCAAAAATCCGCTAAAAGTAAATAACCAATCAGAAAATATCAAATAAATTTGGACTTATCCAGTCCTGTTCCGATGAATGTTTTTAACTACCATCTCCGTTTTTTTTGTAATTTTTTCGTGGTTATGTACACATATATTATATTATATTATATTATGCGTACGCTACAACTGCTGTAACCAGAATCCTCACATCAATCTTCATTTATTTCCAATAAAACACTAGCTTTAGCTTATATAACTGAACTACCCAACTTCTACAAAGCTCGGCTTCCCTCGTCCACGAGCGCCTCGGCGAGTGTGTACTGCCGGCATTAAAATTTGGTAATGTTTTCTTAAACTCTTTAGCTACCTATCTAATAATCTGACTCTCTTTCATGAGGCCATTTAATTGCATTTTCACCTGGTCTTTTTTGCAGGGGATTATTCAGACATGATTGTTCTATAATTTATTTTAAAAAAAGTAAATTATAAAATAATAAAAAATTCAGGATTGGGCATGGAAGAACAAATGTTGCATATTGAGCTTTATTGTCTAAAAGGAAATCTAATGATGAAGATTTAAGATCTTTGGATATACAGTGCAACCTCATTAAGTCGGACAAGCCGGGACTGTGGCCGATCCAACAACGAAAATCCAGGTAAAACGGAGAATGTTAAAAAAATAAAGAATGACATGTACAAACAATACATTTTTTTTTTTTATTGTGAATAAACACTTAAAATGAACATCACAGTAAACTATAATACAGTATATCCAGTTTAATTTTTCTGAAAAATTTTTGTTCATTTGAGTTACGTCAGCTTTGAATGCTATTTCCATACCGTGCGATCACGTATCCTTTTCAACATGAGAAGCTCGGCCCATGTGAACTGATCCGTGTACCCGAAGATCCGACATAAAGGGGTCTGACTAAACGAGGTTGTACTGTAGTTAATAACCTAAAATATCTAGAATATATAGTAAATTTTAAAAAAGGTAAGGTATTGGTGGAAATTAAAATAAATCAATCAATTATCAAATCATAATTAAATGAAGAATAAACAATAATTTATATTATTTATTATACAATATAAATAGTTGTAAACTGAATAAAAAGTGAGCTACACTAAATTAACAAAATTAATAGCGAGTAATTAAAATGAAACTTCTCCACAACAGATATTCATGGATCTGATGGATTTTTTTCACTGAGAGTTGGATTGTTGAGTTCTTAAAATAAAATGAATAAATACATTCATCCAAAAAAGTTTATTAATGTGAATAAATATAGTTCATTCTTACAATTTTGTACTCTATTATTAACATAATAGTTTTAGAATTTAATACTGAGCTGGGTTCTAAAGAGTAAAAAACCACCTCTTGAACATTATAATTTTCTAATTTATTCTCCTATTATAATTTACTTGGCAATTTGAAGAGCTTATACTGTACCATCATAATAGCTAATTATTGTACGATCATTCACACCCCAAAACATGCTGTTTTTTTTTTTTTTTTCAATATAATTCTCTTGGTAGACTTCAAGATTTCTAACATTTTTCTCATTATTCTTGATTTGAGTCTAATTTTAAATTTTTTAGCTGACTGCTGCACAGAAAACTTTTCTTTTTTTTCTTTGAAATGCACTACTTCTTTCTACTTAACATTTTTATCATAAAAAATGAACCCAATGATATTTTGAACATATTTGTTTTTAAGTCTAAGACTAGCACCAAAGAGAGAGAATCTCACTGAAAAGTTGAGAAAAAAATTATATAAGAACTAAGAAAATTGCATAACCTAATTCAAACATTCTTTCATTTCCTTTTCACCTTTCAGACAAACCCTTCCAGCTTTAGCTTATATAACTGAACTACCCAACTTCTACAAAGCTCGCCTTCCCTCGTCTACGAACCACTAGGTGAGTGTGTACTTAAACCATTCGTGTACACAGCTCACTTCCGCTCGGCTCGGGTGGCCTCGTTAAGGAGCGCCTCGACGAGTGTATACTGCCGGCATTAGAGGATTGGTACTGGCCAAATAAGCTGCATTTAGAACATCAAGATCTTTATGGATTAGTAAATTATTTTTTGAAAAAATAAGGATTTTAGACTTTAAGGGTTGGATACTAGATAAATGGTTTAGTAGATCCATTATATAAGAAAAACAAAATATGGTTACGGGGACTTGATGGCCGAGTGAGTTGGGGCGTGGGTCTCAGCGCGCTCGTAAACAGAAGGTCATGGGTTCGAATCCCACCTGGGCGGGTTAAAATTTATTTCATGGTGAACCCACGAATAAATTTTGACCTTCCCACCCTGGCTAGAATAGGTTAGTAACCTGTAGGATAACCCGTCCTTCCTGCTCTAATTGGAGTACATAAGGACGTTAAGCCCCAAAATACAACAACAAATATTAAATTTAATTAAAAAATAATCTTTTAATTTTAAGTTGTTATATCAAAACATAAAACCTCTAAGCGTGGTTTTCAACATTTGGTAAGTATGACCAAAAAGATAAATTTATCTCTTTGTGAAATAAATTTGTGTGCCCTTAAAGGGCTTGTTCTTTGCAAAAGGGGTGTAAATTCTTTTACACCAGACCAAGATATTTAAAAATTATCTGTTGGTGGAGGGTTGTCAGTTAGAGAAAAGTGTCTGATTGAAGAGGTTTACTGTTTATATGGTACTGCTTAGTACTATTGTTCTTACTAGGGGACCTTCCGGACTGCCCATCAAATTAAATTAAATTAGATTCAAATATTTTTAGTGATACTGCATAGAAAAAAATTAATGGCTCTAATCATTATTGCCCCACGTCCTTAGCAAATATAAATAGTAATTAACGTTTATTTTGATTTTTATAATCCTTATTTATTATTACAGCTGTATTTTATGAAGAAATATGCTTTATTAGATATTTTTTAAAGAAAAGTGTTATTCTAACTTTTAATAAGGAAATAGTTTATGTTTAAACTATTTTGGTCAATGTATTGATGTACTTTTATCAATCCATGAATTCCTAAATAAATAAATACATTCGTTTTCATTACTTAATGTGAACTTTGACATTTATGGAAATGTGAAATCTATATCTTTAAAATTGCTGGGTAAAGTTATTAAAGTTATTAATTATTTGTGTTGTTATAGACACTATAAATTAACAACTATTGAAATTTCAAGGACTTTGTACCAAACTAGTTCATTAGTTTAATTTGTGTTTTTTTTTTTTTTCTAATTTTAGCACAGTATGTTGGATTTACTTGGATTCAGAATTGAAGGGTTGTTTATGGCCTGCACTGTTCCTCTCATTTTGACTATGATCCTTTTTCTTGGACCATTGGCCATGCAAAGTCATAGTGATCATTGGCAGCTTTATTCAGGTAGATAACATGATGCAATTTTTTTAACTTTCCTTTCATAGTAACCATATTAAAGCATTTTGTTTCGATAGGTAGGTAGATTATTTATGGATACTCAACATCTTACGGTCTTCGGTGTCCTGTCCACACTATGTGTTTACCTTATAAGTTTATAGTTCTGATAACATATATGTTTATTGTGTAACTATTGTTTTCACGTTTCCTTAGATCCAGAAAAATTTATAAACATTGTGATCTGACTTATCTCTTTCTAGAATCTACACATTTCCTTCCTAGATTGTCCCTCCATGAAAATCCACAATCCACAAACTCCATGAGTCACATTTAAACAAATCTGTGTTGGAAAGATCACAGTGCTCAAATTTCTGGTTCTACAACTATTAGCTTGTAAGTTTCATTCTGTTACTCACCATCTGTGCTCAGTAAAGCCTAGTACACACTGGGACACATTTGAATTGACTCTCTGCATCTGAGCCGAGTCCCGTGAGAGTTAACGCTGAGTCGACTTTTGTGACAATGGATATGGTGTTCGGCGGGTTAGTATTTCTGACTTTTTTTGCATCCCATCTGAAATGGGATTCTTCGATGTTTGTTTGATTCATATTCTGCAACATGTCGCAGTGCGGATGTGAATCTCGACCTGGGAAAGAGCCCCTCCCTCTATCTTCCGATCGCGTGCACCTATTGTTCCTGCTAACAAGTTTTTTTTCTTCTTTATATTAATTTTATACTCTCTAATATTAATAATTAAATTATTAAATAACATAATTATTATGTCGTGGATTACTGTTCAAACATTAAGTTTGATTGAGGACTTGCATTCAAATCGGTGTCTGTGGGAATTTTTTTAAAAATTCAATGTACATAAATTTGTTCAGTAATACTTCTATATTATATGTTTAGTTTTATATCAATTATTTTATATATATTTTATGAAATATTACTTTATTGATATGCTGAATGTGGTCAGTTTTATAGAGATATTTTATCTATTTTACCATTATTTTTTTATTTTTTATTCCTATGTTCAATGTGTTCAGATTAATATGTTTTATATATTTTACCATTTATTAATTTATTGCTATGTTCAATGTAATCAGAAATAAATATTTTTTAAAATACTGTATTTGATATTTTACTAGTTTAAAGTTGGTTACCTTGATATACTCTCTCAAAGAACGAATGATAGCTTCGCATACCTCTGGAACAAACTCGGATATCGATTGTTTAGAAATTTTGAATGTGTTTAACTGGTGAAATTGAATCACTAAAGTTTGAATTTTTTCTTGATATTTAGCCTCCAACTTTGGTTTAAATGTTTTCGAATTCAAAAGTCCATGGGCGATTTCCCCCATTAAATAATTTTCGAACCCACCATCGTTTAGTCCGTTTTTTCTTCAAACTTCTACTATTTTGAATAATTATTCCAAAAAGGGCTAGCTAGAGGCTCAGTTATAAAGTTTACCGAACCATTTTTCAAATTTGTGTTCAGATCCACATAGATTCTCATATTTCATAATACTTGTTAAACAAATATTTTTATTTTAAAAAAATGAAAAATGAGATACGTAATTAATTTAAATAATAAATAAATAGTATACTTGATTTCATTAAATCAAAACACAGAATTTGACTGTAATAATGTAATGGTTGAAGAAGATGGTTTGGGATGTAGTGAGGGATAATAAACTATAGTCCCCGAGATTACGGATGGCCGCTGAATTTTGGAGAGGAAGGGAGCGACGTTGCCGGATCTACATTACCGTAGCTGACCCATCACACTGCCAGCCCCCTTAGGCCTCACATAATTGACAAATAAAAATCATAGGCCTTTCCTTTTTACTATCTAAATTATAAATCTTTTAAATCCTTTCTTGAACTCCTTCAATGCAGATTTTATTTTTATTTTTATGTTATTTCTCAAGTAAAGGATAATTGCCTTATTGTTGGAACAAAATGGGGTCTTTTTTACATTAAGGCTGCTAGTTACTTTTTATCATCAAATGATTACTTTAAAAGTAATCGCTTTAAAACCCTCAAGTCAGCACGCCTGTAATAGTGGATTAAAATACGTCCGTGTTGGCGCATTTTATTCTAATGTAGGTTTTCTCCACATTTTTAATGCAAAAATGGGTTTTAGTACTATATTAATCTTGCAAATGATGAGACTTACTATATTTAATGTGGGTTTTTTTATCCTCTGGCAATTATTTGATATTAACTAAATAAATATTAATAAAACTCCTATATTTATTACAAACTGTGCAATAATTAGATAAAACGGCGAATTTTTTTTCTTATTTCTCAGAAAGAAATTATTTACTTAGGTCAAAAATTATTTCATTATAGTTACAGCACAGGTTTACCTTCCTATCATGGGTGGTCCTTTACCTGGCTCCTTTTATTAAACTCCCCTTTTTGCATCTGGCTAATCCGCACCTTTTCAGGACAACAATACTATGTTTACTACCTGTTTATCACCTTTCACCTAGCAATAACGGGAATAAAAAAACTTCAAATTTCTATTGCAAACACTTTATCTTACCAAACAATCAGATATTTTAACAAAAATTATTCAAACAACTATAATTCCTCAGCTATAATGATTATCATTTTCATCACATTTTACACACACCTGTTTTCTTACAAAGTCAGAACATTTATCTCACTTTTTCATTGTGCTGATGTTCTTTAGAAGTTCCTTCTAATTAATTAATTAGATAAAGAAGACTAGGTAAACAAGAAAACAGGTTAATGAAATATTTAATTTAAATAATTAAAAAGACGATGACAAAAACTAATAACCAAAACCGAAATATTAATTTAAACGGGGAAAAAAGCAGCCATGTCTTCAAATATTTGTAAAAATAAATTTGTGTTACAGTTCCTTTGTCTCCATTAAAACTCACACAAATAGGAATCTAAGAGATTATCACAAAAATAAAATTAAGTCTATAAAATTCATATCTGTATCCATTATACACATAGGGAATAACCTAATTAACAGATTTTGTAGTTGTCTTATGGTTAAATTTATTTAAAAAGCCACAGAAGTTCTTTTCAACACTTTTTTAAAAAGGAATAAGAGGACAACTGATTGATTTTTCTTTATCAAAATAATTTTTAACATTTACAAGCATTTCTCGTGCTTGGGACTTCAACACTTTCCGCTTTTTCTTGACAATCGGTCCTGATTCTGTCGAACTGCATTCACCAGACATAGTTCCTTGGTTATTTTCACATATTCTAAAATATGCACTAAATTAAAACTTAACTACCTACACCACTTATAAACCTAACCGAAATTCAAACTAATAATAACTAATCTAAACTAATAATAAAACCAAAATGGTAAAATGAGATCGCAGAGGACTTGTCTATAGCAAGGCTGGATATTGAATGAAGTACTCAGTTGGAGAGCTGGCAACGGCACAGCCCAGTCATTGGCTTAGGCCGGCCATGCCTTACCCCCTCTGCTCAGAGCCAGTAGCCTTCTGAAATCTCGGGGACTAAAGTCCAATTTTTAAAATCTGTATACGAATTGCTGATGCTAACAAAGAAGGCAAATCGTCGTCACTCAATATATAGTTTTTCAAACTTGGATATGTAGTTTATTAATCCAGACTGCATCCCAAACCACCTTCTTTAACCAAAAAAATAGAATTTGTTCACAGGAAATAAATATTTTCTGTTACCAAAAAAAAAATTACGTAGGGGAATTTTATTTAAAAAAAAGAGAAATAGATTGAAATTGATTAGTGAAACAATATTTTTTAATCTTAATGAATGAATACCCTATTTGTGAAACTGTTTATTTAGTTACCATTTTTAATATGATTTCATTTTTACTTTCAAATAATCTTCCTATAATTTTATCTTGATTATTATTTAATTATATTACAGCTAAAATTTTACAGAACCAATGTACTGGTTGAACAACTGCCGGGATTTGGTGTGGTTAAGGGATCATGTTGTTGCACCTTTCTCTGAAGAATTGACTTTTCGTGCTTGCATGCTTCCACTTTTGATGGACTGTCTACGACCACATGATTCAGTCTTTATTTGTCCTCTATTTTTTGGGTTTGGTGAGTAATTGATGTTTTTGTTTTACATTGAATTTATTGATTTTAATTGATAAAAAATTGTTTAAAAAATGTTTAAGATTATTTAAATTAGTTGTTAAGCTTTCTTAGATAATTCTTTTCAATTTTTTTTTTTTTGTTTTTAACATTTAGAAAAAAATTAATAACCTGGAATTACATACATAACAAGAACACTTTACTTTTTATTTATTCATTAAAAAAATAGATTAAATTGCTATGGAAAAATGTATTTACTTCTACCCCACAGGAACATCTTGAAATTTTTGGAAAATTGAATTTGCCTCAGAAAAAGATAATATAATTAAAAAATTGAAATACGGTCTATATTGTAAATAACAATATAAAAAAGTCTCAATACTTTTGGCCAAGGCTGTTTATATTTTAATAAAGAAGTATTCTGATTAAGTTTATTAGTTTGTTTTGTATAATTATTTGTTAGTAACAGACAATGGTACAGCTCTGGGAATTGTCTAAAACACAGATATTTCGCAAAAAAAAAAAAAAAAAAAAAAAAAAAAAAAAAAATGTAACCTCGGAAAGAAAGCAATGAAGCTGAATTTTTGCATATACCTTTGTTTTGATCTTCTAAATACTAACCTGATATCACAATTATCACAAAATTGTTCACTGCAATATATAGTGTTAGTATGTAACAGAACTGTGTAACAGAAGTTTACAAAGCAGTAGGTTGCTTAATCCCATTGAGACAACAGTTTAAAGCCAGAGCGATAACGGGAGTGTTCTGCTGTTTCGGCCATGACACTTAAACTTAAAAAAAACTTGAATTTCAAAACAGTAAGCAGTTTTTATGGTGCTGGCATGGGCATTTTACGGGACTTTATCAAAATTTAATATTAATGATAGTAAATTTAACCAGCTTTCAGATGGAAAAAAAAAATTTTGGATCGAACTACTAGTTTTGGAGTTATAGCCTAAAGAGTGCCGACAAATGTGTTTTCGTGGAGAAGTGCGATTCTAGTCAGAGTGCTGAAATAAGGGGTATGGAGTGCATGAAATATGCGACTATTTTTGACTTCACAGCTTCGTTAGGAGTTGTTATAAGGTAGAGATACTAAAAGTCCCTGACTCTGGGGGTACGGGAATCCCCAGTTTATGGTGGGGGAAGGGGAGAAGGTCCCGTGTTTAGGTTTTTCGATTTTATCTCGAAAACCGTGGACTCTAGAAAAATAATCTACAGATCGAAATTAAAGCTAATTAAATTTCCTATAAAATTGTTTATATAAATATTTGTCCAACTCTCAACAGTGTTCGAGATGTATGTTATTAAAAATCGATAATCATAGAGACAAACTATGTTTACCTCACCTTTTTGTCAAACATTTGATTCAAGTGCCTGAGACGTATATATGAAATTAAAGTAAATTTAATGCTCTACAACTTTGTCTCTGACAATATTTCTGAGAAAAAAATTGTTGAAGGCACTAGAAGCAAATGTATGTCTGAACCAGTGACCGCTTCTTTTTCTCTGCGCTATATCTCGAAAACGGTTAATCCTAAAAAAAAAATTAATAGAACCAAAATTGTAGAGAATATTATTATCTACAAGTTTTGTAACCTTCTTGATTGATGGCGGATGGATAGAAATCAAGATATTTGAAAAAAAAACTGATTTTTGTGATCTTTGACCTTCAATATCTAATTATGCTAAAGTGCTGAGATCAGTGACATTTTACCACTTATTTAGAAGACCAAAACAAAGGTATATGCAAAAATTCAGCTTCATTGGTTCATTTCCGGGGTGAAATCCTTATTTGACTTGGCTAACTGATGAACTATAGTTTTAGCCATGCTTTATTATCCATAAATTATGGTTAATGACCACTTTTCATTTGTTTATTTAAAGTAAAAGTCTTTGCTACCTTTTTCAAATTAATTTTTTTTTTGTAATGTATTCTATTCCCAAAGTTACTAATCTTACCCTAATCAGGTATGTTTACTTTTCTGAATTGCTATTCATTTTATTTAAATTATTTATTTTCTATTCAAAATATTCATTCTAATATTACATAAAATTCAGATAATGATGGATAACTCCTTATGGCATTTCAATTTATTTTTAGCCAATCACTTATTCCACTTTTCAATATTGTTTCTTTTGTGGTAAAAACATATTTACTGATTTTTTTCACTCTTATTTAGCTCATTTCCACCATGTTGTTGGAAGGGTAAGGAGTGGATACAAATTAAGAGCTGCAGTGCTTCTCTCAGGTAAATTATTTTACTTCTCTAATATGAATTATTCGAATTAAATTTTAAAAACCAAGACTGATTGTTTTTATTATTCGTAAGTCTAATGTTCTTAACTATTGATTGAAAATACTTTATTTTTTTGACAGTAAATATTTGTAGTTTTTAAGTTTCTTCCTTGGTTATTCTTTTTTTGATTGTATTGGCTTATCTCTCCAGGTCAATATTTTTGTCTTATATTTCATCTCCCTTTCAGGGACTTATTCGGGGACTGATGCATACTAGCGATCCCTCCTCTATATATACTCCTTTAAGCCATTGCCTTCATGGTCTTAGTATCAGCTTTGAATGTATAACAGCATTCCAAGTGTTGTTTAAAATAAGATCTTTATCATCATGTTATTTAAAATCAATTTCATCATAATCCAATTTCCCTATTTACCGCTGTGAGTGGTTACATCCAATGTGGGATAATCCCACAGAGTCTGGACTACGATTCTGAAGAGTATGATGGGATGGGGAGAAAAGTTGTTTTATAGATATTTACTTGTGTTTTATTTATGACCTCTTCTACCCAGAAATTTCCTCTGCAGCAAACAAGGTCACTTTCTCATCAGTGTGATAATTTTCATTGATATGAACGCCTAGCGATTTGTTCTCCTTCCTTAGTGTCAAGTCCAAGACCATTATGAAGAGGAATGGACTGTGACTGAAACCTTGGGGAATACATAATGTCTCATATTCTATTCTTGTGAAATGTGATTCCCAGTTCTAACCAGATATCTGGTTCTCTCATTATGGCCAATGTCATTCCTTGGTCTATACCTTTCTCAATTAGTACATACTCTATGTATGTCCTCTTTCCTCACTGTATCAAAAGCTTTTTTTAGGTCTACCTAGGTTTCTTTACCCTTTATGATAGTCTTTTCGATTATTTCTCACTGAGTGAAACTTCATTGTCTTCTAACACCATAGTGCTCTTCTCCAAGGTGACCTTCAATTACACCTATCACTCTTGTCTCCCTCACTCTGGTGTGGGCCTTCTTGGTACACTGAGAAGTGATATTCCACGATAAATGCAACATTCTCGATTGTCACCTTTTTTATGAATGGTTACGATAACTGCCACTTCCCTTTCCTATTAAAATTATAATAATGTGTTAGTAGTATTTATATGTATTATTAGTTTGACCTATAATTTATAATCTATTTATTAACCCTCTGGCGCTCATGTTCACATTGCTACCCAAAGGGTCGTGGTGTATTTGCCTGATACATTATTGTATTTTCAACCTTAACATAAGATAGTCCCCAAACTTTTTACTGCTTTGTATATTGCTTACCATAACTACTCTTTGATTCAATATCAATTCTTAAAATGAACAAAACAAATTTATTTTACTGATATATCAACCGAGAAAAAGAAAAAAATGGAATTCTAAAAAAAAAAAAAAGAAATAATTGCACTATGTGTATCAACTTTTCAGTCTTTTATGTACAAATCAATCTTATAGTAATTAATAGGTACAATACCAAAAAATGAATACTTTTTGAAATAAAAATATTTAATGACGAAATTATATGGTAACCATTGGCAAATGAAGTCGTAAAATATTAGATTTTTTTTTTTTAACACAGTTAAAATACTTGCATAATAAACTTAATAGATTAGTTAAATGATACTTAATATATATATATTTTTTTTTCAAAATTAGAGTAGCATAGTAAAATTTATTAATGTTTATCTTCACAAATTACTTTGTAATGCTGTAAGAAAATAAAGCCGTTAAATTTAACACTTTTATATTTTAGTAACCGAGTTTTCTTAATAATCTTTGCACCTGTTTTTTTTTTTTTTTTTTTTTTCTTTTATCATTATTGTTTTCTTCATTTAGAACTTTACGTCTATGAACTGCTATCTCCATTCATAGATGTTACTTACTGGATTGGTCACTATGTATCCTTAGTACAATCATGTTTAATGGTTGAGCTGTAACACGGTCAGGCAGATTTGAAAACAAGAGGGAAAGAATACATGAAAGAAGAACGGTGCTCTTCCGTTTTTCCCAACATAATTGCGTTTTCAAGTTCAACACGTATCTGAGAGATACTGTGAGCGTCAGAGGGTTAAATCCTAAAATATTCTATTTTTATTTTTCTTTCTTTGTTAGTTGGCTACTTTTGGCTCAATAAAAACTTAATAAAAATTATAACATAAATCTTGTTTTGAGTTGTAAATTCTATAAAATTATTTAACAATACATCCCCCAAAAAAAAAAATCAGGTTGTATGTTATCTATTATCTATGTTTTTTGTCCTATAAGAGAGATGCAATGTTTCCAAGTATCACTTCTTGCATCCAAAAGTGCTATGGAGTGAGTTTGAGCATAATTTCATAGATATTGGGCCTTAGTCTTGCCCTTAGTGTTTCCTGGCTATTATTGATCATTACTATTAATTAATTAAGTCCCAAGTGTTTAAAATGTTTTTGTTTTTTTCTCACATCATACTTATATTAAGAAAATTTAAGTGTTTGCTTTGAATTTTTACATTTATTCATTAATGATCTTGAATTATGTTCTATCCTATTTAGAGAACACTGGCCAAATTATTGACTTTAAACTAGGGTCAGATATTATGGGCCGAATTCATAGACTGCACTCAAGTGAAATTTTTCACTCTACTCAGATATGATTCTACTTAACCATTCCAGAAACAAAACTCAACTCAACTTTGAAGTTTCACTCAAGAATTTCCACTTGAGTGTTTTTTTTTTATCATTATTTGGTATTCATAAACCTAACTCAACACTTAAGTAAGTGAAATTTACCACTTAACTTTAACTAAACTTAAGTGGACATTGTTGTGCCCTCAAGTGAATTTATAAAATGATATTTTTTGGTTATTATATTTTTTAGGCTTTAGCTAGACGCCATTGGGCAACTTTAAAATAATATTTATTCAAAATAGATGTTTTTTAAAATCTTAATTAATGAAAATCTAATAATATCGTTCGGCAGAATATTTTATCACGGCATTATTATATGTTCGGATCAGCCTTAACCTCGCACAATTCACAATAAGCCGTATCTTTTCTTATGAATGTTAACAAACCATCGTTCTATATTACACCTGGTATGGTGATGTTATACCTCCCTATTACCACAGATTCATTGTCCAAAGCATCTTTAATTTTGATATCCACCCCTCCCATTGCCTCCAGTTTCTGGATCCTCTTCATAAGAGGAAGGTATGAAAGGACCACCTCCTGTCCTTATCAGTTTCCTCCTCTCTTCAGCCAATTCCGCCTTTTGGCGGAATTTTATATTCTCCCACAGCTTCTTAAGTTGGTTTACAGTTCTCTATAAATATAACACAGAAATTAGAGCCTAACATACTGTAATTTGGCTTGAACACCAGTCTAGTTGAGAACTATGTAAATCAGTATATAAGGAATATTAATCAGCAATATTATCTCCCATTCTAAGTAATAGCTAATTTTCTTGTATTATCCAACTATGTTAAGAGCTAAAAATGTGGTAAAGACCATGAAACGTAGACCAAATAAAGAATTATATCATAATTGTTTAAATAAAATTAAAATGGGAGATAATATTGCTGATTAATATTCCTTATATCTCCTTAAGTAATATAAAATACAATGTGTAAATCAGTTTTATTGACCTTGTTTAATATCATTTATGTTGATTAATTTATACTACACTTTTGTTAAATAAAGAATAGTGTACTTACTGGAACGTTTCTTCCTTGGGAATTAAAATTCCCAGCAACTTCTTCCCAAGCTTGGGATTTCTCCGCATTTGAAACCTTATCTGTCCGTTTGGAGGCCATAAGAGTTTTTGATGCTAACACGCATTCTTTTAAAAGCAATTTCTCCTCCTCACTAAATGTTATTTTCTTTCTCCTTTCTTCCATTATAATAGGTAGCTCAAACAATGTCAACAACTCAGGTTGGAAACCGACACGAAACCTTACACTAATAGCATTACTGCGCATGCGCTACTCGTTCTTATCAGTCCGATTCTTTACTCACTTAAGTGGCCGTCTATGAATACCGTTTTTAAAATTTTTTTCCTCAAGTGTAAAATCCTACTTAAGTGAGTATTACTTATCCCTTACTCTAAGTGCAGTCTATGAATTCGGCCCTATATCTACTTTATCTTACAAGGGGACGTTTGCAGTTGTAACTCACAGATTTGAATGCCGATTTGTGTGTGGGTAGTAGGGACCTATAATAGTGCAAAACTAGAGTTATAGCCGCCAATGGCCATTAGGAGCCGAGAAAAAAAATAAAATATGAAAATCACGTTTTATTTTATTTCTCAGTTTTAAGTCACGATAGAGAAATGGTTCTTTAACGTTTAATTGTAGTTATGTATGCTATTTTAAATAAAAATACTTTCGTTATGCTCAAAACACTACCTGGCTTCAGGGTGCTCAAAAACTTGAAAAAAAATGACAAAATTCCAATAAAATACGCTGTAAATCAGTGGAAAATTTTTTTCATGAACAACTGACCTCAAATCTCGAGTTAACGCTCCATAAAACCCTTATATGTGAAATTTCATCAAAATCAAAAAATATTGATTTTTAACCCCTTTCGAGGAGGTTAAAATTTTGAAGTTGAAATTTCATAAACGATTTCTAACGGCCATAACAACTGGTGCGTTCAACCGATTGCAATAATAATAGCATCACTAGAATCAGCATACATTCTGCTTTTTATCCATGCATATAACATTCGGATTACTATAGATTTTAGTGGACAAAAACTGATGTGAATGAAAAAATCCGAGGTCAGCTATAACTTTTAGGTCAGCTATAAGTTTAGTCCAAACCTGGAGGTCGCAGGAGTTTTCCTTATTGAGATATCTCAACTCCTGCGACCTCCAGGTTTGGACTAAACTATGCAGTTTTACGGCTTCTAGATTACCTTAAAATTTTGTCTTAATCGGTTGCGGAATATGTGAGATAGCGCAAATTATTTACATTTTATCAGAAATTGACAGCCTTCTAAAATCTTGGGGGTAAAAAATTTTTAATTTTTGACTTCGACCAAATTTAGTTTCTACATGTTTTTTGGGATGAGGAATCTGAAAATGATATCAGTTTTTAGTTTAAAAATTTTTCTCACATATATTTTTTGAAATTTCTTCAAAATTTCAGGAGTAAAAAACCTTTAATTTTTTATTTTGGCCTAATTTGCTATTTACATATACCTTCAAATGAATAATCTAAAAATAATATCAGGTTTTTGTTGAAGAAAAAATTGTCCTTACTTTATTTTTTAAGATATGATTTTAATTGAAATTAAGTGTGTAAAAAGTAAAATAGCGAAGAAAAGCTATGGATAAACTCCAATGGTCATCTCTTCTGCGTGAGGCCAAGGCCCATCTAGGGCTGTAGAGCCAACCAATAAAAAAATAATAATAAAAAGTAAAATAATAATAGAAATAGATCATTTTAAAACGTTTATATTTATATAATACACATGGTAAGGTTAATTACTTATGCAGTTTTTTGGCTGGTAATCATCATAAAAACATGTAAAGCACAAAAATAAGTTACAAATTGAACATTTAATTATACAAGTTTTTGTACATTGTCATCGTTCTTTTAACACTTCTGCGGGATAACACACTTGCTGGACGTTCTTAAAAATTGGTTTTTTGGTAGATGGGACCAGTTTTGCTGTATACCATGCGTACCGAATCATTGGTTCAGGTCAATACGAATTTTTAAATAAGAAGAAATTTACCTTGAAATATGAACATAGCATCTGCAAAGTATTTTTTCAATAGAGGGTCAGCAAATAGCACAAAAGACTCCATATCCACAGCAAAATCTTCAGGTATCCAGAAATAATGATAAACTGAAGTTAACTTAAAAACTATCTACACCTTAGTACGTGCGGTGGATTATTGTTTTGTATTGTCAAAACTTATTAATTCACATCCAAGCAAACATGGTTGTTTACAATTTTAGCCTTTAGAAGTAATTCTGCCTTACTAAAGATATTATACATATAAGTAAGGAAAGTTTTTCTTTAACAAAAACCTGGTATTATTTTTAGATTATTCATCTGAAGGTATATGTAAATAGCAAATTAGGCTAAAATTAAAAATTAAAGGTTTTTTACTCCTGAAATTCTGAAGAAATTTCATAAAATATATGTGAGAAAAATTTTTAAACTAAAAACTGATATCATTTTCAGATTCCTCATCCCAAAAAAAACATGTAGAAACTAAATTTGGTCGAAATCAAAAATTAAAAATTTTTTACCCCCAAGATTTTAGAAGGCAAGGCTGTCAATTTCTGAAAAAATGTACATAATTTGCGCTATCTCACATATTTCGCAACCGATTAAGACAAAATTTTAAGGTAATCTAGAAGCCGTAAAACTGCATAGTTTAGTCCAAACCTGGAGGTCGCAGGAGTTTTCCTTATTGAGATATCTCAAGTTGTAGCTGACCTCGGATTTTTTCATTCACATCAGTTTTTGTCCACTAAAATCTATAGTAATCCGAATGTTATATGCATGGATAAAAAGCAGAATGTATGCTGATTCTAGTGATGCTATTATTATTGTAATCGGTTGAACGCACCAGTTGTTATGGCCGTTGGAAATCGTTTATGAGATTTCAACTTCAAAATTTTAACCTCCTCGAAAGGGGTTAAAAATCAATATTTTTTGATTTTAATGAAATTTCACATATAAGGGTTTTATGGAGCGTTATCTCGAGATTTAAGGTAAGTTGTTCATGAAAAAATTTTTCCACTGATTTACAGCGTATTTTATTGGAATTTTGTCATTTTTTTTTCAAGTTTTTGAGCACCCTGAAGCCAGGTAGTGTTTTGAGCATAACGAAAGTATTTTTATTTAAAATAGCATACATAACTACAACTAAACGTGAAAGAATCATTTCTCTATCGTGACTTAGAACTGAGAAAAAAAATAAAACGTGATTTTCAAATTTTATTTTTTTTTTCTCGGCTCCTAATGGCCATTGGCGGCTATAACTCTAGTTTTGCACTATTGTAGGTCCCTACTACCCACACACAAATCGGCATTCAAATCTGTGAGTTACAACTGTAAACGTCCCCTTGTTTAGTTTATTTTTGATTATTTAAAAACATTTTAATCTAAAAGAAACATTTATTAAAATAAATTAAGCATTATTTTTACAATATTTACAAATGAAATTTTGGAATACAATTATACATAATAATTTCATGTCCCATTTATTCCAATCAGTTTTTGGTGTTCATTTATATTAATATATTGGTGAGGCTGTTGCTTCTACCTTTTTATTATTAGGTGTACTAAACCATCTAATATTACTATATCTGAAATAAGCTTTATTGATGTTTGTATACTTAACGAAAACACTTCTTGAGGCATTAGTAAATCCCAAATTCTAATGATTTGTAGCAGTATGTCTGCAAAAATTATTTACAAAAATTGGAGTCATTTATTTATTTATTATTTTATTAATTAAAAATTAATTTGCCACAGCCATGTCTAGACACCAGTAACACTTTTTCCCCCTAACAGTAATGATGTTTCTATAATAACCAGTCATGATGGCCTACAACTCTTGAAGTTATTGACATAGCCAGGTTTTTTATTTCACCTAATGAGAAAAAGAGCGTCAAAGTTTGTTGCCAATAATTTAATTAGATCCAAATTGTCTTTTAATTTTTTTTCAAATTTTTAATTGAAGTATTTAAAAAGATATTTTTGTACACATTTACAAAAACCTACATCAGGTAGTGAAGCTAAAATGTCCGTCCCAATCTGCTCAAAAAGCAAACTATCTACTGCTTCTTCTAGTGTACTGAACATTTGAACTCTTTTTACTGGCCTTTGTAATGGGGAGAAAAAAGAATCAATTGACGGTGCTTAGTACTAGCTAGTGTCCTATCTAAAGTACACCAAGTTCAACCTTGAATTTCACTCCACATATTTGTTCATATGGTAAAAAAATATATATATTTTAATGTATACAGAATACTACCCTATAAGAAAATGATACAAAAAAAAAAACATAGCACTTACCTTAAAAATATAAATATTTGTTAAAGGCAAAATAATACCCTCCACTTAAAGTGCAAAATCATAAATGAATTATATTATTAAAAAATGTTTATAGACTCTTTAGAAATTGACATACTTGATATATAACATGAAATAAATTTAAAAAGTACTATGTGGACATGTGTTGTAACTCGAAAGTCATGAGTTAGTGTAGAACAGAGTGGCCACCAGAATAGAATTCCTTGAAAACCTGGAATTATGCTTGAATTTTGCATATTCACCTGGAATTTTGTGAGATCATAAAAAAATAAAAAGATCATTAAACACACCAGACGTTTACTGAACTCAATTTAATTTAAAATTTACAATCCCTTAAAACTAATGATGGGCGATCTGGAGATAACAGAGTAACAGTAATAAGTAACAGGTAGTTTCCAATTCTGTCACCGGTATAATTCATACTTATTCTATCAGTATCAGTTTTATATTCTACAGCATTATTTGTTTTATTAATATAGATTCCATTGTTCTTCAATTATGGGTTTTATTCTCAAAATTTAGTATCAGTGTGTTATGGAAATCAAAACTTTCTCCGAAGTTTGTATATGGTCAATATATTTTGTTGATATTTGTAAAGACATTTTTATGTTCCTGTATTTTGTTAAATTTTGCCTTTTTTCACCTACATATTGCAATCTAGGCAGTTTATTTTATAAATTAAGTCTTATCTTTTAAGGCTATTTATATATTAAGTCTGTTTTTTTATTGTTATGTGTTATTGCCATTTTACTTTATGTGGAAATTTTGATTATTTAGGTCGGTTTTTTTTGTTTTTTTTATTAATTTTGTCACTCTTGGAATATGCAGGGGTTTTTTTTCTTTCTTAGTGTAAAAAAAAAAGAAAAAAAAAAAAAGGTGAAACTAGATCAAAAATGAAGAAAAATGCCACAGACCTTACCTTTCAATTCATTGCTGATATTAGATAATTCACAGACTTTTTTGAGGAAACACACGTCTTTTTGCCATAAAAGCTTTAATATCTCCACTTTGTTTAAACATTTTTCTCAAATTTTAACCACATTTTCGGATTTAGCATTAAATTTCCTATAAGAGTAGGTAGAGTACATGTAACCTTAAATTCTACAAACTTGGGACCTAAAGAACAGCTTGATCTTCACCTTATTTAGGCAAGTTACAATGTCTTATAATACTTCAACGCTCACCATTCTTCGAAAAAACTATCCACAAAATTGCAAATCACACAAAAACTTGCAAATTTAACCAGCTTTTGTATGGTATGATCAAATTAATGATTCCGTATCAATTTCACGGAGAAATTTACTTTTTTTTTTTTCCCCATTTATTGATATTTATAACTGTATAGAAATATATACATCAAGTAAATGTGTTGATAGTGAATGAAATGACATGTAAATAACTTTTGGAGCACTACTCAGTTGTAGCACTTCAATAAAAATCTACACTAAAAGGTCTCTAGGCCATCTTCTTTTCAGATGCCATGGAGGATTATCGGAGGATGGAGTGGGAAGCAAGTTGGGAGACTAGTGGATTGGATTGGTTATGGAGCTTACTATAAAAGGATAGGTATCTGGTCTGTGCTAAATCAACATATGCTTAAGTGCTAATGCAACATAAGGAACGTTAAGGTCTTTATGGATAAGTTCATTGGTCACAAAGTAAGGAGCATTGAGGATTTTGGATTGCAAGGATTGGATACAAGATGAATTGGATGGTTTAGTGGAGCCCCAAAGCTCAACTCTGTACATCCAAATAGGTCTAATCACAGTCATGTAAATGAGTCTTTTGTAATTAATTGGAAGCTTTGATCGTTTGTCTAGTAAATGTTGAAGTAGTCTGTAACGATGAGCAGTTTCTTGTCATTTTAGTCTTGTATGTGGATTCCAAGTAAGATGTTTGTCCAAGTGGAGTCCTAGGTAGCGGATCTGTTCAACAGGGATTAGTGGATTATCATTAAAGGATACTGTAGGACAGGAAGTCGTAGGTTTACGATAAATGGTAAATTTATTTGATTTATTTGGATTCATTTTTATTCTCCAATTTCGACACCATTCATGAATGTTAGTAATATTAGATTGTAGTGATTGGCATGCAATGAAAGGATTATTATTTATTGATAACACACATGTGTCATCAGCATAAGTGGTGAAGACAGTCGTAGGATGAGTCGGGATGTCAGCTGTATACACGGTGTAGAGGATGGGACCTAGGATACTACCTTGAGGAACTCTGGCAGATTGGGTGAAGAGGGAAGAATAGGAAAATTTGTGGTTTACTTTGAAGGTTTTGTCACAGAGATAGGATCGAATAATAAGGGAATATGTAGAAGGTAGGAATTGACGGAGCTTATACAGCAGTCCCGGGTGCCAGACTCAGTCAAACGCTTGTTCTACATCAAGAAAGGCTCCCATGCAGTACATTCCCCGCTCCAATGCAGAGGAGACAACGTCCACCGCACGATGGCATTGCTGGATTGTTGAGTGTGATATACGGAATCCAAACTGGTGATCTGGGATTAGGTGATGGGATTCTAGAATAGAATACAAACATTTTAAAATGAGTTTTTCTAGGATTTTACTTTAACTTAGATTTTTTGATTGGTAGGAGAGAAATAGGACGGTATGAGGATGGGAGCTCAGGTGGCTTTTTGGGTTTAGGTATCATTTTAACTATTGACAATTTCCAGGAGTCAGGGTAATATGTGGTGCGGAGTACAGCATTATGTATGTATGTTAGGAATAGGATGGCTTTCCGAGGAAGGAGTTTATGGATGTGGGATGTAATTAGGTCATGTTCAGGGGCTTTGTTTGATGCTAATCTGTGGATTATTGTTTAATATTTCTGAAGGATGGAATGCTTTAGAGGGAGGAGACATTTGGAGTGGGATATCAAGTTCTGATTCAATTCTATTCTAGGTGAGCAGGATTAAGGATATCTGGATGTGGGTTAAAAGTTTGGAAAAGATGCTGGCTAAAAATGAGTGATTTTTCATCAGATTTTGACCACCAGGTTTTGGCTTCGGTTAGTAGAGGATGATTACAGTTTCTGTAGTTCAGCAGTTTTTTGGTAGTATTCCATAAAGATTTTTCAGTGGTATTAAGTTTTTATGTATTGTTATATAATTTTTTTATTTTGTATTTTTTAATTTCTGTCTTAAGTTTGTTTGTTAATTTGCAGTAATTATTTTTATCTGATGGATATCTAGTCTTGTGCCACTTCGTTTTTGCTCTACGCTTTTCTATTATTAAGTCTCGAATATGGTGTGGTAAGTTAGTCTGAAAAGAATTTAATTTTTGTCTGTGTGAAGTGTTATCGTTAATGATGATGGATATTGATGTGGTAAGTTTGTCAATGGCAGTGTCGATATCATGTTTTGTTTTTAGAGGAATTTTCAAGTCTATTTTGTTTTTTAAATTGTAATGAAATTTGTCCCAGTCTACATGTCCTGTAATCAGTCTAGGAGGAGAGGGTTTAGGTACAGGATTTGAACGCAAGTGAAGCAGAACAGGGCTATGGTCTAATGAAAGGTCATCCAGGGATTTTACAAAGGTATGAGAGATGTAAATTTGGGAAGAAATGAATATATAGAAGAAATTAGGACGTTTTTTGGGAGATGTAGGCCATTAAGTAGGGTTAAGGGTGAGAGGATAGAATAACAATTGTAGGTTGAAATACGGGATGAGGTACTGCCACGGGAGTTGGATGTTCGACAACCCCATTGCTGGTGTTTGGCGTTGTAGTCTCCTCCTGCAGTAAAGCGCAGTCTGAGGGATCAGAATAAGAATTCAAGGAGGTTATGAGAAAGGGAATTTCCATGAGGGCAGTATACAGCTGAAAATGTTAGATGGAAAAGACAGGTTGTAATGGATACTGAGGTGGATTGAATGGCGTCAACTGAAGTAGAAGGGATAAGAGAATGAGGTATTGATTTATGGATAAGGATGCAGGATCTGTAGCATTGGTATTTGTATGGGGAAGAGGAAATGCATGTGGAGCTTGGTTATATGAATTATATATCTGAGTAGGAGTGTTGGTTAGGGACTGGATCCTTTGTAGGATACTAGGAGCATAATCAACCAGTACTGGTATTTGGGGTAAAGAGTTGCTCTGAACAGGTGGATGGATTGGAAGAGGATGTTGCTTCTGAGGCGGTAATTTGACTACTAAAGGTAAATTATGGACAGGAGCGTTCTGTTTTAGGGGTTGAGGTTGCAATTGAGAGGCCTAGGGTTGTGATTATCCGAGTATGTTGTTTCCTATCGAGGTTGATGATCGGGTGCCGAAGTCGATGGCTGCAAATTTACTTTTAAAACCAGAAAAACATGGTGTTTTCATTTGGCATAAAAATCAGTTACTTGTGTAAATAAGACATTATGATAATTGCTTAGTGGAAATATGCCTTTTAAACGTAATTGCCTTTTAAACATAATAAACTCTTCATTAGAACAAAAAGCAAAGAAAAAATTTATTGTTTAACAGAAAATAAAGGAAAACTGTCAATAAAGTGACACCAGATCAAAGGATTTTATGTTATTACATTTATTTATTATTATTATTATTATTTAGGATTTATTTTATTAGATTTTCAATGTAAGGTTTAAAACCCAATGATAATGAATATAGACCTCAATTTTGCTGTTGGCTTCTGAATGCAAGTGATGTTAAATAATACCACTTTTTTTAAGTGAATTTCATTTTTGGACTGATGTTGAATAGTGTTGGAAAATCATAGTTTGCCCAATAGATTCAATGGTGAGAATTACCAGTATTTGGTATGAAATATCCTACCTCAACTTTATCACGATATTCCACCTGAATTCCGGCAAAATATGATTTTCCACATTTTTTTAAAGCAGTCCAAAAATGAATAAACCAACGATACCCCACATGGATAGGTAGAAATGTCTTCCCCTGTTAAAACAGACTCATCTGTCCTTAAAATTCATCTCAAAAAGTGATATTCTTCAGCATCATCTGCATTCAGAAACCAATGGCAAAATTGAAGTCTATGCTCATTATCATCGGGTTTTAAACCTTACATTGAAAATCTAATTAAATAAATATAATAACATAAAAATCCTTATATCTAGTGTCAGTTTGTTGACAGTTTTCCTTTATTTTCTATTAAACAATAAATTTTTTCTTTGCTTTTTATTCCAATGAAGAGTTTATTATATAAGAAATTTAATGCTAAATCCAAAAATGTGGTCAACATTTGAAAAATGTTTAAGCGAAGTGGAGATATGCTATTTTTTTTTAATTAATAATTTTAAATATTTGATTTTATTATCTTTCGTATTTTCTATTGTTAAATTATTTATTATTTATTTTTATTATTTTTAAATACTATTAAATCTTTATTATATGATTATGTAATAAAGTTAATAATAAAAAAAAATAATGACAATTTTCACAAGCATAATGTTATGTTATAAAGCTATACTAGTAATTATATAACTGATAAAGCATATTAGTAATTATATAAATATAAAATGATAATTTTATATAGACAGCTGTTCAATTTAGAGACAAAATATATATAAATAAAATAAAACAGTTTATTGTAAACAGTTTAAATGCTTTTGTGAGCCAAATTTTTTTAAAAGATCTTTGTCAATGATATTTATAATTTGTAAGTGTAGTCTTTCTCAGTATTTACTGTTTATATGAGGAGGGGTTAACTTCATTTGAGGACCACTTGGGCCTCATTAAGGTAACAGCTGGGGCTGAAGAGAAAGATAAACAATTTAAAAGATGAGAAATTAATAAAATAAACATTTACATTGATCAAAAATAACATTAATAATTACTAAAAAAGAAAACATTTTAACAAATAAATATATATTCTCAATATACTGTAGAATTAAATATTGAAATATATAAAATCTATGTTTATATGTTTAAAGCATAATGGAGCTGATTCATTGGTATCAAATTTACTGAATCACTACAAATTAAACAGAATTATTGCTTGATAAATCTACTGTTAGCTGATTCCTGACTGGATTGTGAGAAGGTGCTAGAATTGGAGAGTTTTAAATGAGTCTATAGTCTGAGTGCTGGCTGATAGCACTAGGGTAAAATTGGAGGGAGGGAGGTGTGGCTGGTCAGGGCCTATGAGAGAGGTGCAGGGTTGCTGCTGGTTCTCTCCCCGCATCCCTTGAGAGGTTCATTACAGTTCTGCCTCTCATACAGGTCAAATCAAGATTTTTCTTTGTTAAGTTTAAATTTTAAGTGTCAGGGGAAAGCAGCACATCAAATCGTAAGGTGCTCACATCGCAAGTTCGCGAAATGGTTTTATGTGTCCGAAAATAAATTAGGACTGTGTTTCCACAATTTATTTATTTATTTTTTTTAAACTGAAACATTTTTTTATTTTTTACTTTAGATAGAATAGAAAAAAAAAAAAAAAAAAAAATTATGGTCTACTAGGTCCCTTAAGAATAACAATTATGAATAGAAAGTAAAATGATCGTCTCTGGCTATGAGTCCTTTTGTTGTTGTTGCTAATAAACAATTAAAAAAAAAAAAAAAAATGAGATAAGACCAAAATATTAAAATTTAGTTATTATATGAACAAAAGACAAAATAATGCTAACTATGATCCTTAAAATGGCTTAGCTGTAGTTAAAATTATGAAAACATTTAAAAAAAATAAAACCAAACCAACATAAAATTATTAAGAGAAAGATCCCAGCAAAGACAGAGGACAGGGCGAACTCATTGAGGGTTGAGGAGATTTGGCAATGTTGTTCCCCCTCCTCTTGCTAGTCAAGTGCCTTCAGCCAGCGCTCAGACTATATATGTATATTTATTATAAATCGTGTTCCTGTTTGGGCGCCATTATTATAATTTTTTTTTTTTTGTTGGGTGCCAATTAATAGTCCACTTCAGAAAAAAAATTAAATTATTTTTATTTTGTCCAGGTGCCAATGATTTATTATTGGATGATGTTAAAAGAATTTAAGATTAGATGCCTATGTATTTCACTTGTGTGAGGGTTAAGGAGCTTTGGCAACGTTGTTACCCATCCCTTGTCTTACCAGCCAGGTGCCATCAGCGAGCACTCTTCCTATAGGGTAGGAGCATGTCTGACTCTAAGGGAGAGATTGCTGAAATGATACTGTTATATGAAAAGGAGTTAATAGATCTAAAGAACAAGATCTTTTGGGTCGTGAATAGACAAAGGATTTGAGTTTCAGGAGATTGATAAACATAAGAGATACAGTAATCAGTAATGACATGTTAAAAAGTGTACCTAGGAAATATTGTCTATAGAAGGAGGAGGGAGGGCCTCAATCAGTTTGAAGTTTTAAAACATGGGAATGCCTCTAGCCACCAAAAACAAATCTAATGAAGCTGTTTTTATTTATTATGCCAAATTCAAAAATGTTTTTGTTACTTGAATCATTAATGGAAATAAATTCAAAGAGAACACATATTTTTGTATCGGGTTGTTAATGTAATTGACATTTATGTTGTAAAGAAAAAGATTGCTATAAAGTTTGCCATACTTTGTATATTTATATGTCAATATAGACCTATGGTCTGAAATTAACTCATTGTTTCATTTATTTATTTCAATATTTACATATTCATATGCTATTATGGAATATTATGTTTTTTTTTCTAATTTGTTTTTAAGACATTGTTATCCATTTGCTTTATATTTTTAATGATTTTTTTTCTTTTTTTAGTTTTCCAGTTTTTTTACACAACTATGTTTGGGGCTTATTCTGCTTTGCTCTTTCTCAGGACTGGTCATTTTGTTGCACCATTTCTCGCTCATGCGTTTTGTAATCATATGGGTTTCCCCAATTTTAGAGAAGTATTTGCTTATGAAGAACCAAAGCGTAGTACAACTATATTTTTGTGTGTTGTTGGTTTATTAGCTTGGTGTTATTTATTGGAACCCTTAACGAATCCACTTTGGTACCAAAATACTCTTTATTGGAAATCTTAACAGTAATTTTTTTAATTTTATTTATTTATTCTAGAGACTTCACATTTTGTAATTTCAAAAATTTTATAGCCTCTGAAATTTTCTCTTATTTATATTTATAAAAGTAAGAAGTGATATAACGTTCCACACTTGTGGTAAGAAAATAAATATCTATCTACTGATATCATTGTTTAATTTCATTAACTGAGAATTGCCCCTTTCTCTCAAAAAATGCCTGAACATCTGGTTATATGTGTACTTACATATCTCAATATATATATATATATATATATATATATATATATATATATATATATATATATATATATATATATATATATATATATGGATATATTTTCTTGACTGTTACTATTAGATGTATAATAATGTTTTTGAGGTTCAGTCAATAAGTTAACTGAACCTCAAGAACCTTAATAAATATATATATATATATATATATATATATATATATATATATATATATATATATATATATATATATATATATATATATATATATATTCAGGCTTGGCATTATTCAAATAAAACATAATTCACCAATTAATTTTTATTTATTCAATCCTATTCTTTTGTTTTAAATAACAAATTGTTATTGATGCTCAGTGTTTATTGAGTAATTTCATTTTTAAGTTGTAAATTTATAAATAAGTATATGTATTCATAGTATTTAAAATTTTAATTTAATACTCAATTTAGTATTTTTATTTAAAACCAGGAACAAATTAGGTTTTATTTTGTTTATTTGTTATTTATAAAAAATGAATGAACTGTGTGTTCATAATTTTTTATTCATGAATGTATTTTTATTTGTGTATGATAATTATTATCATTATTTTTTTTTTAAGACTAGCAGATAAAATTTGCATAAGATTAAGTGAACTGAAGTCTGAAATTCGTTTTTATTTAAAATACACTTCATTGTCCTTCTTCACCGCCATGCAGAAATGCTGTCAGAAATACTTTTTCAAAGGTTGGGCTGGTATTTTGGACTGATAGTTATATTAAGAGCTCAGTATCTTCTACCTTGCTCCAGTGTTCAAAAGCTTCCTAACAATAGGAGCTGAATGTTATGGCATTCCAGCTTTTCTCTGCAGTCATCATCGAATTGACTGCTGTCCTAGAGTACTGTCTAGCTCTTCATTCTCATCTTTACTAATGTTGATTACAAAATAATACATGCATGTTCTGTTCTTTCAGCTTTATTAGTGTAATGAAATATCATATTTTTTGATGTGGGCTGGTTAGTATATAAAACAACCAGGCCCAGTGTGCAATTTTTTGAGGTAATATACAGCCTCCCCATTTTTCCTGGCTTTCCATATCACAGTGTTCAGAATAAAGTGTTTAGACCATCTTCTTGAAAATTTGTGTCCCAGCATCTTTACCATCTTTTAATAGTACTCTTGCAACCATCAGCCTATGAGAGCATCTGGCCTTTTTATCTTCAAGAGTAGATCTTGTTTGTATCAACCAGAAAGTAAATCGATGGCTTAGCAGTAACGCATAGTGTACCATTAGATACTTCAGAATGCTGTAGTTTCTCACAGCATTTGTTTAGTACAAGCTGTTAACCTTACAGGCATATGACAGCTCTAGAAATGTGTTTGTGCAGATCATTATGACTTTAAAGGATAGAACTGGCCACACCAAGGAAAAAATATCTAATGGATGCCTAGAAGGAAATATTTTTCTCTCTAAAGGTCCGGCTAATTGTCTCTTACTTTCCTGCTGTTAGACAAGTACTGCATCAGTTTTTAATGGTGAAAAAGCTGGAGATCTAAAGGTAAAATCTTTGGTTTCACCTGTTTTCCCAGTCTATGTCTCTTCCAAGAATTTTCCATTAGCTATGATAGCAAGATCATCTGCAAAGCTGAGAGTGTCAATTGTTTTAATAGTACAGTGATTCTTGCTTCTATGCTCCACTTGTTTCTCCTTAATGGCTTCTCTAGTTTAGAAAGATCCCTTCATGGAGGCTGCACTACATACATTTAGAAAGAGTTCAGGTCATGACCTAAAAGCAGCTTTCAAATCAACATTTGGAATGTCATTTGGATCCAGACCTTTTGGATCTCCTATTTTGTAGCAGGCAAGGCCTGGATCTTTCTGCATAATTTCTGCACTCCTGCTACAGCTGCTAACTTCTGACAGCCTACTTCGGGTCGTCTTAGAAATTGCACCATTCCTATATTTTGAGAGTTTGGGGTTGCTGGTTCTAGTGGGAGGAACTAGTCCACCAAGTGGGCCTACTGGTCCTTTAGCCAGCCCCTGATGGCTACCAAGATGTTGATACCCCATCCTAACCAGGTTGGTAGTGTCAAGATTCATTTTGCAGGACCACTGAGAAATAAATAATAACAGATCAAGGTGGGAATCAAACCTACGACCTTCTGAATCAGTTGCTCTTGAATCTTCACATTGCACTAGGTCATCAGGGACCCCAAGCTTGGAGGTAATAAGATTGAACTATTAAGGGTAGGGATAATATTTTACAAGGCTTGTTCCACACACCCACATTTATTTTTTGCATAGCTGTTAAACTTATTTCCCTTTGTTGTTTTTTTTCAGATTTTTTGAGCTGTTTAGGTTTGGTGAACCAAGGAAATAATCTAGTATGAAGGCATGCTTTTCTGTAAGCACTACTCTTATCCACTATTAAACTATTATCTTATGGTTTCTGTTGGACATTTTCATTACTGTTGAATCTCAAACAGTAGTAATAATTTCTATTTGTTGTGTAACCCTCTCTTCTACTGATTCTAGATATTTTACTAGAGTTGAGATATTTGGGTCTGTCCATCATTCTTACAAAGGAATATTCATTGAAGGATTGATGGTTTCACACTAATATTTTACCTTTTTCATTTTGACACTCAAAAGCAGATTGCCTGGTGAACTTTATCTTGCTAGTTTTATGTATAAGAAGAATTTGAACTTGGTTAAGTCGAATCGACAATCATAGGGTTGAACCAGTGTAAAGGGGAACATTATCAAGCACTGCATGTGTAGAAGATATTCTACTATTGGTCTCTCTGTTACCCCATTTAGTAGCCCATGCTTTAAAGTCTCCAGGGATTGTGATCTTGTATTTGTTTCTCAATGCTATCAAGTAGAAGCTCAAATTTCTCAGGAGGGTTCGTTGTGATTCCAGATATGAATATTTTCAAACAGTGAGTAGATGCAAATAGTTGCTTGACTATCTATGTCCTACATCTCACGTAGCACAGCTATGTTGTTCACTTATTGCTTGCAAGCATAGCTCCTTAACAACTTCACAACGGATTCATTGTTAATTTCTTTATATTATAAGATTGAGTTTTTTATTAATTGGTATTTATTATAAATTATATCTAATAGTTTTTAGTATTGGGTATTATGAACTGTGATTTTCTACTTGTATTAATAATTTACTTAGCTTTAAGAAACATTCTTCTTCTTCCTGTTTTTATACTATTTTACTCTAGTTTTATAGGAGCTTTGCCTTATCTATTTATTGTAATTTAGTTCAGTATGTGTGTGGGCGTGCCTGTGGGTGTGTGTTTAGGTGCCTATATATATATACATATATATTTATATATATATACGTCCATAAATGTAAATATTCTATTTTGTTCACACAATGTGTGATAATTTTTATTTATTATAATATAATTTTTTTGAGAGAGAATTGTATTATTTAATAAGTTTTAGTTTGTTATTATTCTTACTTTGTAACTACATTAAGTAAAAGATTTTTCCAGTGTTATCTGTAAATAATTTTTTTTGTATTAAAAGAGGTAAGCATTTACATGTTACTTAAATATATTTTTGTATGCGAAATAAAAATTACTTTGAAAATGTATTATTTCTTTTTATTTATTACTATAGTTTTTACAGAATGGAGCATTTTGAGTTTTAGTGAGCTGTTGGGTCTTGTATTTTGGAAAATTAAATTGAATCTCTTATGCACTAAAAAAATAAATAAAACAGTAGATGAGAAATTAGGTACAATTGTACAGGAAGCTGTTTTAAAATGTTAAACTGTGTTGGCAGGAGTAAGTTGACAGAGGAGGGCCTGTTTTTGTAAATTTGTCTGCTTTTCACATATTAATCAAAAACTATTGTTCATTCATTAAAATTAATTATTTAAGAAATTACATCTCATTAAATGTCCCTTATATCAATGATATATTATTTTCTTATCATTAGGGCTAGGATTTTCATGTAAATAAAAATGCCAAATATGAACTTATAAATGTATCGATTTTAATACGAGTATGGAAGTAGTCTATGTAAGATGAGTAAAATATGTCACCAGTAAATAACTTTTTAAATAAAAGAGTCCATCCTCTCATTTTTTTGTTACAATACAATAAACATTTTTATTTTAAACATTAAAAAAAAAATAAAAAAATAAAAAAATTATTGTGACTTGTGATTTGAAAGCAGGGCGCATTGGCCAAATCTTTTCCAGGAACACTGGATAATGGCACTTTTAACTTTATTCCAGCTATGAGTTAGATTGAAAACGACATCTTTAATGTTGTTGGTTTTTTTTTTTTTTATATTAATTCCGTCCGTTTGTTTTATTATATCACAAAAAAGCTATTTTTTGTAATTAATTTTTATCTGCTGGATCACATTTTGGTCTATTAGTTGCAAGAGTGGTGTCGTGTTAGGAGGCATTTAGAGGGCTTGAATTTGCTTATCTTCGGAGTGTAGATCCTCTTCTTTAAGGTGACCAGGTGCGTTATCCAAAAGTAGCATAGCTTTTGCAGACAAGTTATGGTCTTTTGAAAAATTTTTCTCATTCATTTTTTAAGATTCAGTAGTACCGAGAATTTTTGCTGTTTACATCTCGTGGTGAACATGCGATTGCGTTTCCCGGAAGACGTCGGATTACCGAAAATGCCAGACTAACCAACTGTCGGATTATCAAGATTGTACTGTGTATATATATATATATATATATATATATATATATATATATATATATGGTCTGGCATATATATTTCAAAACAAGGTATCTCTTAGTGTAAAAAAATAAAAAAAAGAATGGGTGAAACTAGAACAAAAATGTAAAAAAGAATGGGTGAAACTAGAACAAAAATGTAGTAAAATGCCGCAGACCTCATCTTTCTATTCCAATCTGTTGCAGATATACGATAAATCCACTTTTTTTTTTCATAAAAGCTGTAATATCTCCATTTTGTATAAATTTTTTTTAAAATTTTGACCACATTTTCGAATTTAGCATTAACTTTTCTATAAGAGCAGAGTACATGTAACCTTGAATTTTACAAACTTGTTACCTAAAGAATAGCTTGATCTTCACCTTATTTGGGGAAGTCTCAATGTCTTATATTACTTCAACGCTCACCGTTTTTCGAAAAAACTATCTGCAAAACTACAAATCTCACAAAAACTTGAAAATTTGACAAGCTTTTGAATGATATGTTAAACGTTATAATTTTTTTTCGATTTCATGGAGATATTTACTTTTGAAACCGAAAAACAGGGTGTTCTCATTTCGCATACAAATCAGTTACTTGAGTAAATAAAACATAATGACAATCCCTTAATGGTATCTAAAATACAGTTTGATCTTCACTTTATTTAGGAAAGTTACAATATCTTATATTACTTCAACGCTCGCCATTTTTCGAAAAAACTATCTACAAATCTCACAAAAACTAGAATATTAAACCAGCTTTCGAATGGTTAAAAGTAATGTTTCTGTTTCGAGTTCATGGGGAAATTTACTTTTATAACCGGAAAAACATGGAATTTTCATTTGGCATACAAATCAGTTACAAGTGTAACTGTTCCATGTGGAGTATCTTTGGTTTATTCATCTTTGTGTTTCTGTCGAGTAGTGTTAAAAATCATAGTTTGCCCAACAGATTGAAAGATGAGATTACTAAGATTTGTTACAAAATATCCTACTACAACTTCATCACGATATTCCACCTGAAGTTGGGCAAAATATGATTTTCCTACACCATGGTGCTCCTCCACATTATTTGAAAGCAATATAGATTTTTGAAACCAACGATCTACATGGATAAGTAGAAATGCCTTCCCCTGTAAAAACAGAAAAATATGCCAAAAAAAACTTGGGTTTCAAAACAGTAAGCGGTTTTAAGTATGCTGGCATGGGTATTTTATGGGACTTGATAAAAAATTAATATACAGGTTCTTATAGTAAATTTAGCCAGCATTCAGATGGAAAAAAGAAATTTTTGATTGAATAATTAGTTTCGGAGTTATAGCCAAAAGAGTACCAACAAAGATATTTTCGCAGAAAAGTGCGACACCAGTCAAATAGTGATGAACTTAGGGGTGTAGACTGAAATATACAATAATTTTTTACTTCACAGCTAAGTTGGGAGTAGTAGTCTCATCTGCACATAAATTCATCTCAGAAAGAATTATTCTTAGACACAATCAGCATTCAGAAGCTAGCTGTAAAATTGAGGTCTATGTTCATTATCATTGGATTCCGAACATTACTTTGAAAATCTAATAAGATAAATCCTAAATAATAATAATAAATAAATAAATGTAATAACATAAGATTCTCTGATCTGGTGTCGCTTTATTGAAAGTTTTCCTTTATTTTTTATTTAACAATAATTTTTTTATTTGCTTTTTAATCCCACGACGAGTTTATTTTGTTTAAAATGCACATTTCCATAAAGGGATTGTCATAATGTTTTATTTACTCAAGTAACTGATTTGTATGCGAAATGAGAACACCCTGTTTTTCGGTTTCAAAAGTAAATATCTCCATGAAATCGAAAAAAAATTATAACGTTTAACATATCATTCAAAAGCTTGTCAAATTTTCAAGTTTTTGTGAGATTTGCAGTTTGTAGATATTTTTTTCGAAAATTGGTGAGCGTTGAAATAATATAAGACATTGTGACTTCCCCAAATAAGGTGAAGATCAAGCTGTATTTTAGATACCATGTTTGTAAAATTCAAGCTTACAGGTACAGTGAGAAAATTTAGTGCTAAATCAGAAAATGTGCTCAAAATTTGAAAAATATTTTAACAAAATGGAGATATTACAGCTTTTATGGAAAAAAAAATGTGGTTTCCTCAAAAAAGTCTTTCATTTATCATATATTTGCAACGGATTGGAATAGAAAGGTGAGCTCTGCGGCATTTTGCTACATTTTTGATCTAGTTTCACCCAATTTTTTTTTTTTACACTAAGAGATACTCACCCTATCTGTGTATATGTATATATATATATATATATATATATATATATATATATATATATATATATATATATATTTATATTTATACATATACAGGATTATCAATATTCGAAGGCCACTCCCCCTTTTTTTCCACAGCTTTTGAAATTTTGAAACGAAACACTCAGGGTCTTAATTGTGTCAAATAACGTTTCTTTTCAGGTTATAGTCTGCTCTCCAACCTTCTCCAGCGACCCTAACTTTGGAATTTCCAATGGGAAGTGGTATTTCTTACGACGGATTTCGATAGAAAATCAAATTTTGAATCGATTTTATACCGATGAATTTTTTTTATCTCGGGTACCGTTTCGCCGCAAATCGCGAAAAATCATTTTAAGAAAATAAGCAATCTTAAACTAGCATTGAATGAATAAATTAATGAAAAATTACTGTTTATTGAGAGAAAAAAAACATTTTCCAATTACAGGAGGTTTTGGATCCTAATATAGCTAAAACTGGTATTGCAAAAATAAAATTTTGGGGGTAAACTTCCAAGTCGACCTGTGCTCACCCCGTTCGTCGTACCAGTCGCGGGAAGAACTTAATTTCATAATTTTGTTCAATGTTTATTTTATTTTTACAATACCAGTTTCAGACTGGTGGTTCAGTAGGAACTGAACAAATCGAAAAAAAATAAGAAGCGTAAACTGAACCTACGAATCTCACTCGTCAAAAGTATCTCGATTCCCCCCACTACTCAACTGAACCGCGATTCTTTTTAAGGAATCGAAGGTGGATACGATTATTTCCATAGAGTTATAGACAGGTGGAGGGGGCTTACCTCTCAATAGCCAGGGCAGGTAGCCATTTTGGTGTGAACCGTATTATCAGTATGTTAACCTCTTATCAGTTTAAATTTTGGTTTCCTAGGCTTCATACTGCTGTTATTTTATTTTAGCGATTTACTTATTTTATTTATTACGAGCCCTTTCAATTGCCCTAGCCCAATGGAATGCAAGTCGCCAGTTAGGCATTGTGGGCGTGGCCGGTTAATGTTTTGGTCTCGCTCCTCACGGAACAATATACGGGAAGGGCCTCTCCATAGTACTATAACTCCATGGATTACTTTACTGAATCGATTCTAGTGCATCTCTAGTTACGGCGATTTCTCCTAAACTGGCATTAAGTCGATAATTGTTTAACTCTTGGGCTGTTACACCATTGGTAAAGGTTGGTTACTCTGGATCCCAATGGTTTTCTTTTTATTACAATGTGATTTTTTTTATATTTCATGAAAAGACATTCAAGTTGTGTTAAGTGTAGTTAACTTATTTTCTCATCATGATTATTTCTAAATGTAATAAGGTAAGTCTAGTTATTCAAGTCCTTATAGTTTATGAATTTTGGCTAGTTACTTTAACTTATGTTCCACCCAACAAATTTTCACATTTCCACTTAAAAATCAACTTACCAAGACACTGTTGTGTTTAATTTTTGCATTCCTGGAATTTCTTTTATTTAACAACTTTCCAATAATATTTTTTTGGGGGCCCAAGCCTTCCATTAAAGTCCTATACTGGCCTGGGTGGGAAGGTCAACAGATTTCGTGGGCCCGCTACGAAATAAATCCTATAATATTTTTGAAGCACTATTACCTTAATTTTCTTGATAGTAATCAGTTCGACTCTAATTCTGGTCAGAGAAGGACATAAGATTGAAAAGGAAGATTAAACGTAGAGGACAGGTAAATAATTTTCAATGAGTATTAGCGCTTGGGTTCTCCATACAAAAGAGTGGAATTTGTGTCGTTTCTAATAACGATTAGTGCAACTAAAACTATGAAAGTTAATCCAAAAATTAAAACCAGAGAATGCAGCCGTATTTACGCATTTACTCTCTGTTATATATTCAATAAAAGAAAAACTACAGTACAAAATAAGAATTATATTGTAACATTAACACTTTCATATACGTAATACCAAAGCATAACATGTGTTGTAAAAACATAACCTTCCTCAGATGTTTTTCCTGTATCGACAGTATGCATTCCTACATGGATACATAACACTCCTCCCCCCTAAGCAACTGCGTACTGATGAAGATGTGGTGGGCGGCGATTGCGGGGTGGTCGTTGCATCACTGCTTGGCTCCGTTGTGTTGGGACGTTTCGGAAATCGCTGGAGTTGTTTTCTTCTGGTCTAGATTGGCTTTCATATGCGGTTTCTGAAGCAGGCTGACCATTAGAACTTTGAAACATCGGTTTTAGCTGATCATAATGTCTCTTCTACAGTCTCCCGTCAACGACAATGGTGTAATGTAAGGGTCCATCTTTACTCACTACTTTTCCTATTCGCCACCGCTTATTTGGCTGATTGTAGTTCCTCGCTGCCACAGTTTGTCCTGAAAACATTACTTGCTGCTGTACAACTGATGTGCTCTTTTTATTTCTGTTGCACACCCTCCCCTAAGTTGGGTTTAAGTAGGTCCAAACAGGATCGAATTTCCCGCTTGAGAAGGAGCAATGCCGGGGAGTTGTTTGTTATTGTTTTTGGGGCTCTTCTATATGTAAAAAAGAAGTGGTTTAACTCTAGTTTAAGTTTACCACGCGTTCCAGACAATTTCTTAAGTGTGGTTTTCATGGTGTAAACGAAACGTTCTGCTTGTCCATTAGTCGCGGCATGAAACGGAGCATTTGTGATATGTTTTACACCTCTAGACTGCAGATATTCTTGAAGTTCACTAGATATAAATGAGGTAAGATTGTAACTTTCTAAAACATTAACATAACCATAGCGGCAAAAAGCATCATCCAATTTATCTATAACTGTAGTTGTGGTCAACGAATTAGTGATCTATATTTCCGGCCATTTCGAATATGCGTCTACTAGAAGCAGGAAGTATTTTCCTTTGATAGGGCCCGCGAAGTCAATGTGCATTCTTTCCCACGGTTGCAGTGGAAATTCCCAATGGTGTGAATTATGCTTGGTTGTTTCTCGCTGGTTTAATGTGCATTCCATACAATTTTTGGCCATTTCTTCAATTTCAGTATTCATTTTTGGCCAATAAACATAGGATCGGGCAAGGCCCTTCATTTTTACTATACCCATGTGACCACTATGTAATTCTTCTAATATCTGGGTTCGATATTTTCGAGGTATGTAAACTTGAGCTCCCTTCATAATGCAGTTATCTTGTAGGTCGAATATCCCATCTTTACCTTTTACTGACTCTCCTTCTCCCAGTAGTTCCAACAGTTGTCGTAATTCAGGATCCTCTCTCGTTGCGCGGCTGATATTTCTGGATGAAATTGGCAGTTGTTCTGGCTGTTATATTTGATACTTAGTAGCAGGATCCAAGGTGTGAAGTTGGTCTGAAGACTGAGGCAGGGGAGATAAACTATCAGCATTACAACTATAAACTATCAGTCCCTCGTAGCTGTGTATTTAATTGTAAACCTGAAATTCTGAAGGAACAATGCATAATGAATGAGTCGAGTGGCCGCTATGCAAGGTAATTTTGACTTATCCCCAAAGATGTGTACTAATGGTTGGTGATCTGTATATAATATAAATTCTGTACCAAACAAGTAGTAAAAAAACTTCTGTACTCCCCATTTTATGGCCAGAGCCTCCTTACGAATTTGAGAGTAATTTTTCTCAGAAGCTGATAGTGTTCGGCTAGCAAATGCTACAGTTCTTTCAGAATTATCAGGGTATTGGTGATACAATACTGCACCCAGACCAACAGATTATGCATCAACAGCCAAGATAAGAGGAAGTTGAGGGTCATAGTGAGCGAGAATTCTTTCTGATGTAATCTCTTCTTTTATTTGGTTAAAACTATTCCGGCATTTCTGACTGAAAAAATATTTGGCGGTTTTCCCTGTTAAACTGTATAACGGCTGGGCAATAGTTGCAAGGTTCGGAAAGAATTTAGCATAAAAGGTTACCACACCTAAAAACGATTTTAGTTCTATTGTATTGTTCGGTTCTTTGAAATCTAAAATTGCTTGTATGTGGTTTGTTGTTTTATGTAAGCCTTCTGGTGTAATTTTGTGCCCCAGATATTTGACTTCCTAAACAAAAAATAAATTTTTCTTTGTTGAGTCTAAGTTCATATTCTTCACTTCCTTGAGGCGATTCATTATTTCCTCTTCGCTATTGGCCACTATTAAGGTGTCATCATAGAAAACTGAAATTCCTCTGAAACCCTGTAAAACCATTTCTATGAATCTCTGCCATATTGCTGTGGCAGCGCTCACTCCATATATAAGTCTATGACACTGGTATAACCCCTTATGTGTGTTAATTGTTAATAATGATGCCGATTCAGTATCTACCTTTAAATGTAAGTAGGCCGATTTCACGTCCAAAATACTATAAATTTTTAAATCAGCTAATCCTGCGAAGAGCTCTTCTGGTGAAGGCAAGGGATGTGTGGGCACTTGAATCTTGGCATTTATAGTTTTTGATTAATCCGCACAAAGACGAATATCACCATTGGGTTTGAGCACAGGCACTATAGGGGTAGCCCATTCTGAGAATTTTACTCTTGAGAATATACCTTCCATATCAAGCCGATCTATTTCATTTTCAACACGTTCTTTTAAGGCGTATGGTACTGTACGATGTTTCATAAAAATAGGTTGTACTCCCTCCATCAGATCTAAGTGTACTTCAAATTCTTTAACTGTTCCAGTTTCTGGTGTGAACAATTTATCATTAGTTGAAAAAAGGTTATTGAGTTTTTCTTTAGATGTTCTAAAATTTGTTATATTGCACTGATGTATGTCCTTGATGTGTTCAGGAAAGAATTCGCAAAACCAGTCTCTCCCAAGTATCGCTTTAACCCTAACTTGTCTAAGTGGTATTATTATACCATTACCAAAATTTCTGAACTTAACTCTATTTTTCTCGTATTCTTCTTCTCTCATAACAGTCACTGCACTACCCGTGTCTAATTCTATCTTTATAGGAACTTTGTTTATTTGAGTAGTGACGTAAATAGGTCCTGGTGTAAGTTTTTGTTTTCCTCGACTTAGGTGATGAATATCTAGAAAATCTAGTGTAACCTCTTCATCAATTTCATTACATTCTTCTTCATTTCCTTCCTCTTAAACCGTTCTAACTGGCTTCTCTGGACGTCTTTGACGAAAGCACACATTCTTAACATGACCTGTTTTCCGGCAATATGTACAATATGAATTTTTTTCCGTACATTCACGCGCGAAATGATTCTTTATACCACATCTGAAACAAAGGTTATCTGCTTCATGGTTATTAACCTTCGTTCTATAACGTACGGATCAAATTGACCCGGATATGACAGAAACAGGCCTGCTTAAAAGTGTAGGGGTGGGAGGGTTGTGCGACCTTGAGTAGCTTTTCATCTAGTATCTGTGCAGGCGTGGGCACCGTTTGACAATAGTTCCAAAGGTGAGTGACCATGTAACATTTGAATACATTGAGAGAATCTTTGTTACGGGTCAATATGACCCCACGTTGTATGATATGTCCTACTACTTTTAATTCAAACGCCTTAGCTTCAGGGGCAAATTCCCACTCAAAATGTATATCCCGGCTAAACCAGATAGGTACAGGATGAAACTTGTGTCATTGTGTGATGCAAGAATATTCTTTAGTGGTATGTTATACGTAGGAAAAGGAATTATAACTCGGGAAGGTTTGCTTTTGCCTACCCAATATGCTCTGAAACTTACTGATCCTCTATGCGGAACAAATCGCAATATCACATTGAAAATTGGTTTCCCTCTTTAGAACTTTGTGAGGAACTCGCTAAACGCAAAATCACAATGGCTGTCATTCTTCGCAAAGCCGAGAGAGAAATTCCTTCATCTCTCATTTCCACAAGAGGAGTGCCATTAGGAGCTTCACGATTCCTAGATTTTGGTGTCGTACCACCAGAAAAAAAAAAAAAAAATGTAATACTGCTCTCATCAATGATACGGGAATTGTGAACTCGGACACGACAAAGAATGATATTGTGAGGTCTTATAACTTCACAAAAGGTGAGGTGGATGTAGTTGATAATGTGTACCATAGCTGCTCCACAAAAAGAGGTTCCAGAAGGTGGCCAATGCAATATTTCTATGGAGTTCTTGATGCTGCAGGAGTTAATGCTTACGTTCTGCATTGGCTGAATAAAAATCAGTGACTCGAAGCAGATCAGACTTTTTGAAATCATTGGCATTTTCATTGGCAGTGTCCTTAATGAAGCTTAGGGTGGACAATCAGAGCCTACCCAGAAGACTGTGCACTCGTTGTGCAAAAAATCAAATAGTTGAAGACTAATGGAAAGCTTACAAATACTAGATGTTATCTATTGTGCAATTTTCACTAAGTCCTCTGTTTATATTTGTAATTAATTAATTAATTTGTGTTTGATTTTACTTCTGTTTCTATTGCCGAAGTTAAATACCATCATTATTTTTTTTCATACTGTACTTAATTTCCTTTTAGATAAGAAAATATGATAAAGGCTGTAAGGTGCGTGGCAATTAAGAAAAATACTATTTTATTTTCCTCTTTATTTCAAACCAAATCTTAATTCCAATCGTGATATCCTTTTACAAGCCTTAGTCAAAAATTTATACAACAATTAATATCTTATATCCGCACACTAGAAAACTGGTAACAGTGGTATATGTGGTTATAGGTATCAGCTGGAGTGAGGTTTCTCATGGAATATCCACTGCATTATATGAAAATGAAAATTAGGTAAACTTCTAACCAAAAATAATTATAAATTAAAAATACATCTAAATAAAAACAATGGTACGAATAAAATGTAAATATATTAACTGCGGCAGTGGCAAATCCATTTCACATAGCCTCTTTGGTTATCACGCCAGCTGATAGCCGATAACCTTCCCCAAACAGTGTTGCCCGCTACAAGGCCAAAAATATTTTTTTTTAAAATATATTCATAAGACCGATTTTAGGATCATATATAATTAACTTTTTTTATGATTATTTTAAGAAAGATTTTTTTATAACGTATATAATTACTATATATTAATTTTTTTATGAAACTACAGATCATCAATTGTTTCCCAAAATGTTTAAAGTGATCAATACAACTAAAAACAGAGTTGGGTCAAAAAGACCCTACGTTGTATTGCATGTCCTTGCATTTCACGTTGTAGACCGAAGGTTAATAGGTGTCGAATTTCTCGCGGTCTGAGTTTTTTTGAATTTTAAATCTCAGCCTCTGTTGTAATTTATGGATTTCTGGTTCTTCTACATCTGAATTTAGCATAACTTTGGATCAGCTCTCTGCGGAATCAATAGCTTGTGCTATCTGAACAGTCTTATCAAGGTTGGGGTCGTCTTCCTCAAACAATCTGTCTAGAATCGTTTTAGAACGTAACCCACTAATGAAAACGTCTCTGAGCATTGTGTTAAGCATGCTCTCAGGATATTTGCATGGCATGGCTAATTTTCGTAGTTCGGCCATGTACTGAGAAATATTTTCACTAGAGTCTATATCTCAGTTTTCGGAGGCGGACTAGGTAGGTGGAGTGGGGGGGCATCGGGTTCATTCGGAAGTTGTCGGCGGTCATCGGCACTCACTGAAGTTTTTGAACTAACTACAGTCAACTCCTTCAACTTTTTTCTTAGTGAAATACACAAGTTTTTTTATTCTCTTGAAACATGCACGTAAGAACTACAATTAGTGTAACTTTCAGGCTTTATTCTCCAGTCCAATCACAGCTATTGAAAGACAAAATGAACGATTTAAAAATAAAGACTGATTCTTTGAAAGTTCATAAAAAAAAAAATAAAAAAATTAGGGGCTTTATTATACAATTGATATTATTTGTGGTTATACTGCAAACCTTTATCAACAAATAAAAAAATTAATCACATTGCATTTGATTCTTTTTCTCTTGAAAAAAATTTACGAATAGTAGAATTACGATGGATGTTATATTCAACTTTTCCTGTGATTTTCACATAGAATACGGAATGATAGGTAAATAAACTACTGGTTATGAATGTTATAAACCCTTATAATCGCAAAATAAGGTGTTAGCAGCAAAACGAAAATTGCCACCGTAAATAAACTGTTTGATTTAAAAATTATAAAAAAAAATTGGTTTGTATGTCTTGAGACATAGAGGAAACAACCTGAGATATTTCATAATTTTTAAAAATGATCAAGCAGTCAATTTATTATTTTTTTGGATCACTTTAAACGTAATGACACAAGTGACCGTCGGTGATAAATTCTTGATTGTGTTGCGCCAAATTTCAGGCTTAACCACAAACTAATGAAAACTTATGGTCACTTGTGCCTTGACTATGACTTTAAAGTATAAAACAGTAAATTTATTGCACAGCTTTTAGCACAACACGAGAAACACCACGAGGAGGGAGGTATCTGTGCTAGTTTCTCATGTTTTTTTTTTTGTTTTTAAAGAGAACCATGGTTTTTATGCCATTTAGACAAAAATAAATGTGACTTGAGGTGTCTATATACAAAAATAAGGAACTAAAGTTGAAGAAACAACAATGCAATGAATCATGGTATATACAATAATAATAAAAAAACAAATATTATTCAAGATGAGTCTATATACAAAAACGAAGAACTAAATCTAAAGAAAAGGGAAATTGATTGAGTTATATACAGTAATAGAACAGTTGAAAATTCCAGCAAAATAAAAAGACAGAGGAAGAAAACTAAACGTGAATGTTTCAATGTTTCAATGTAGGGAATTTAAATTGAAGTTCAACACTGTGAATTCGCAAATGTCTTTTCAAATTAAATGGACATGAGAATGTTTTAAAACATTCCGTACAAGAATAATTTTGTCCTGTATGTTTCGTTTTGTTATGGCGATTTAAATTGCTCTTGTTGTGAAATGATTTATCACAAATCTTACAAGACCATTTATCCATGTCGCAGCAAAAACAAATAACCTAACTCAAGGAGTGTAGACAACGGAAAGGCAAAAACAATGAGGCATGCCGAAGCCGATGACCGCCGACAACTTCCGAATGAACCCGATTGCCCCCCACTCCACCTACCTAGTCCGCCTCCGAAAACTGGGGTATAGACTCTAGTAATATTTTCATAGTGTTGTTTCCTATTCAGAAAAACATGCCTATTTGGTATAATCAATGGCCTCGGCTTTCAGTGTTCGTGTAAAATTTTCACTAATTCATCTTTTCTTAGTACATTTATCGGGATATACCAGGCTTTTTAATAGAGAGAATAATTTTGCTGGCAATAATGCAATGAATGTATTAACTTTATTTTATTCCGAAATGTTTTGAAGGTCTAAAAATATAGTTAATTACAGTTTATTGTATATGTACCTTAATTAATACTGTATTGTTCCTACTACACATAATGAACACTGTATAGGTCCTACCGACTGCGCCACTGTTATATATTCAATAAAAGAAAATACTACAGTACACAAAATAACAATTATATTGTAACATTAACACTTACATATACGTAATACCAAAGCATAACATGTGTTGTAAAAACATAACCTTCCTCAGGTGTTTTTCCTGTATCGACAGTATGCATTCCTACATCGATACATAACACTCTCAAAAATGTTTCTATATGACTAGGAGAAATTAGGGGTTTCGTAGAACAGGTTGTTAAACGTAAAAAGCCTCATTAAAAGCTTAATGAGCTATGAGGCTTCAAACAGTTTGAAGCTCATACAAATAAGACAAGATTAACTCTAGTGAAAAAAAGGCTGTTCTCAGATCAATGTCAAGTGTAGGGCACTTCTTTTGTGCCCAACCATTCATAGTGTGTGGTACATCTATTAACGTTTCATGGTGAGTGATAGATATCAAAAATTGTATCCTTATGGGTGTATTTAGTTGAGTTAGGTAAACATATTTAACAAGTTATCAGATTTTCGTTCTTAAAATTATGTAACTTTTTTCTCCAAGTTCCCCCACCTTCTGAGTGGCATGGTTTTAAAGTATAACATCTAAAAAATATTTAACAATTGAAATCTGACCCATAGAGCTAAGCTATTAATTGTTTTTCAGAATAATGCCCCTCCTCAAAAGTGGTGTATTTGATGTGTGGGTAGCCATGGCACACTGTGACGAAAAAGAAAAATTGTCTGAGGTCAAAAGGTACAGTTAATTTCAGATGGCATCACACAGGAATTAGTTATGAAAAAAGTGGATTCATTTTTAATTCATATTCGTTCTCGATGGGTCCAAAGTCGATGGAGCAGTAAATGTTTTTGGAAAAAAATTCCGATTGGCTGAAGAGAAACTTGATAGATACCGAGATACTTGCCCTTGGCCCAAGTAGCAGTAATGCCCGGTTGCTAGACTATGACCTTAGCGAACCAATAGCTAGCGAACCGCTAACTTTATTGATTCGCTAAGTAGATAACTGCTAGCTAATTTGTAACAACTTGATAACTTAGCGATTCGCTAAGTAGCTTCTTTATAAATCCAACAGATAGAGCTAGTGTAGTTGTTACATTTATGGAGCCTCTTTTACGGTTAATATCGTATATTTTGTTGTCGTCTGGTGCTCCTCACAGCCATATTTAAAAATTCAATCTTCAATGTTGGAATTGATCATTATTTTATCATTTCTAGAACGTCAGGTATCTTGTTAATATCCCTAACCTCAGAAAAGCGTTGCCTGGATACTAGCTAACTAATTCGTTCGCTAACTTTAGCGGCTTGTTAACTAATCGTTCGCTAACTTTAGCGGCTTGTTAACTTATTGTATCGCTAACTTAGCGGTTTGTTAACGTATTGGCTTGCTAAAGTTAAACGATTGAATTATATGAGATATCTCATTCTGTATTGGATAATTTATATTATTTGTCGTTTATCACAAGGTTTGCTTACTTTCAAAATTTTAATCCGTTTCATATCAGGGCTTTCCAGACAGGTGTAACGCACTTCCAACAATTTTTTTCATGAAAACTTTTCTATTTCCAGTCACACTATAGGGTGTTCAAGTTAAAGTATCTAATGTCAAATAATGATAAATAAAATCTAAGGACGAAATTTAAAAAAAAAAAAAAAAGGTTATTATTTAAAATAAATTTATAAAACGAAAAAACTGACTTTTGGAGTTGTGAGCGCGATCGCCCTATTAAGACCCCAGTGTCCCTTATGAGCTAGCCGGCGCTTTACCGCTGATCTTACGAAGCCTAGATCGTAATTCCGATGGGAGGGACTTTTTGTTTTTTAAAATAATTACTTTCCACACACACACACACACACACACACACACATATATATATATATATATATACACACATATAAGCACACATATATGTGTATACTTATAAGAATCAAATTTGGAATTGAGGATTGTGTGAAGAATAATTTTGAGCTGAAGGCAACATCACGAAGAAGCTATTGGGTATGTATTTAAAGAAGAGGGAAGATAAAGGTTGTACAATGCAATTTTTATTTCCTTTTTGATTATCATTGTATTGTTAACTGTGAGTTGTTATTAACACTGTTTTACAGATCTGCCAGGATCTGATGATTTTTCGAGGCCGAAGGACACCCTTGGCCACTCTCTCCTTCCACAATTAGAATTAGTTTTCGTCCTTAAGGATGCTGTTTTAAGATGGCGGAATACTAATAGTTTTTTTTTTTTTCGTCCTTAAGGATACTGTTTTAACGGTTTTTAAGTTATCTGATGGATAACTTCCGCCATTGTTGTCCTCCAGGATACTGTTTTAAAATATTTAACGATTTTAAGATGGCGGACATCCGTCATTGATGTCCTTTTATTAATTTTAATTAACAATTTTATTAACAGATTTTTTTTTTATTCTATTGATTTACTTATTTATTTTTATTTATTTATTTATTTATTTTTATTTTTTATGCTGATGGTGATAGCGCTTTCTTTTTAGCAAAATGTTTAAATTCATATTTTGAACGTGCCTTATGTCGAGTGACAAAACGCGTAGAAATATACGTACCATTTGCACCCCTACAGCAACCCAGGTTTACTGAAAATTGGGGAAAAAATGGAGTGTGATGAATGTTTATTTTACAGTAAAATTCATTAATGCTCTGAATTGGGTGAAAGAACACTGAACGAAACAAAATGAAACCTTTTAAAAAATTCTTAGCAACATACCTGAAAAAGTCATGTAATTTAGATCAAAAATGATAAGGACGTTAAGCTCAAATTAAAAAAAAAAATCAGAGTTGGGCAAAATTTAATCATGTTTATATTTTTATTTGACCTCTAATTTCCTGGAATCAATCACCTGATTTAATCATGATTAAATCTCCTAGTTCAATTTTTAGTCAATTAATGATTTAGTTAATTGAAAAATCAACCGGAAGATTTAATCATGATTAAATTAGATGATTAATTCCAGAAAATTGGTTACCAAATATTTAAACATGATTAAACTTTGCCCAACTCTGATCTTTTTAAAATTTTATTTGGGGTTAACGCCCTTACCATCTCTTAATTACTTGACTTTTTGAGGTATGTTGCTAAGAATTTTTAAAAGATTTTATTTTGTAAAAGAAATGTAATATGACCCAATTATGAGCAATAATTAATTGTGAGTATATTTCTACGCGTTCTATTAACTTTATTGCGCAATGCATATATAAAGTTGAGATCCATCATTCAATTTTTTATTTAATCACAATTTTATTTGTGATATATTGATTTCTAATTTTTTTTTTATTATTTAAAAATTAATTGTATGATTAAACCGTTAAATATGATAAAACCGTTAAAACAGCAATCCTTAAGGACGAAAAAGCTAATTCTAATTGTGGATGGAGAGAGTGGCCAAGGATGTTCTTCGGCCTCAAAAAATCGTCAGATCCTGGCAGATCTGTAAAAAAGTGTCCTTAAAAACCGTTAAAACAGCAATCCTTAAGGACGAAAAAGCTAATTCTAATTGTGGATGGAGAGAGTGGCCAAGGATGTCCATCGGCCTCGAAAAAACGTCAGATCCTGGCAGATCTGTAAAACAGTGTCCTTAAAAACCGTTAAAACAGCACTCCTTAAGGACGAAAAAGCTAATTCTAATTGTGGATGGAGAGAGTGGCCAAGGATGTCCATCGGCCTCGAAAAAACGTCAGATCCTGGCAGATCTGTAAAACAGTGTCCTTAAAAACAGTTAAAACAGCAATCCTTAAGGACGAAAAAGCTAATTCTAATTGTGGATGGAGAGAGTGGCCAAGGATGTCCTTCGGCCTTGAAAAAACGTCAGATCCTGGCAGATCTGTAAAACAGTGTCCTTAAAAACAGTTAAAACAGCAATCCTTAAGGACGAAAAAGCTAATTCTAATTGTGGATGGAGAGAGTGGCCAAGGATGTCCTTCGGCCTCGAATGAAAAAAAAAAAAAAAAAAACGTCAGATCCTGACAGATCTGTAAAACAGTGTCCTTAAAAACAGTTAAAACAGCAATCCTTAAGGACGAAAAAGCTAATTCTAATTGTGGATGGAGAGAGTGGCCAAGGATGTCCTTCGGCCTCGAAAAAAAGTCAGATCCTGGCAGATTTGTAAAACAGTGTCCTCATAGCATCATCATCATCATCCAAAACTTTTGATAAATTATGGGTAACCGTAGAAGAAGCTTCATAAATGTAATCAACAACACTAGCTCTATCTGTTTGATTTATACATAAGCTTTTTATTGTATTTACACTTAACGAATGTATAGTATCGATCTTCATGTTATAACAACAACGTATGTCATTGTCGAATCAAAAAACATATTGCTCAGTTAGCTATTGGTTCTAGAAGTCCATTTTTGTTTAATAGCAACGACCAAGATATAAAATTCGTAGTTTTGGAGCTCATTGAGAGCGGAAGTATGATTACTTTATTTTTGCTTTGATACTTTTTGTTTTCGAAACAGAAGGTTTGTTGAACTGTTACAACATTTAGCTATGATATCTGATGGTCTAGAACCGGGTGCTAAGAGAAATCTCATAAATTATCGATCCTATAACTTTATCAGACGATTTAACAAACCTTAACTAGTATCCAGGCAACGCTTTTCATAGGTTATGGATATTGATAAGATACCTTACGTTCTAGAAATGATAAATTAATGATAAATTCCAACACTCAAGCTCATATTTTAAAATATTGTTAAGAGAAGCATCATACGATAATATGATACAAGATATAACCGTAGAAGAGGCTCCATAAATGTAACAACTATACCAGCTCTATCTGTTGGATTTTTAAAGAACCTACTTAGCGAATCGCTAAGTTAGCGAACGATTTAGCTAAACAATAAGTTAGCTAGCTAGTGTTCTAGCAACGCTTCTCACAGTTTAGCGGACTGTTAGTTATTGATGAGATATCTAATGCTCTAGCAACCGGGCATAAATCTCGTACTACCAAAGCATTTGGAGATCTGGGGAAAAAAAAAAAAAAAAAAAAAAAACGAGTAATTCAACATTTGTTGGACAATTATTCCTATGATGAGCTGCCATATGCTGCACGCCTCAAACTATATGCAGCTTTATTCATCTGGCCTATATATTTCAACTTTGTCAATTAATGAAGGCAGTGCTTTGTTGCATTCTGATCCTAATGATGAACGTTTCTCTGAAAAATTATTACATTTTCTATCTGAGCCAACTGCCTAATAAAATATTAAATAAAAAATGGTGATTAGAAGTTATGAGCAATATCTACCTAGATTGGCCGTTTTTACCACTGTGGGGCGTCGTACTGGCAGGCAAAATTCAAAATCCACGTTTTTTTTTTTGTCCAAAAGTGGACCATTTGAAGACGATTTATTTCAAGCACACAAGAAACTGCATACCCTATAGATGACAAAAAACGTTGTCTTATTAGGAGGGGTGTCGCACTGTGGTTTAAGGCCAGAGAAAACCTCAAAAAATCATGTCTGAATTTTGAACTTTTTTGGGGGGTGTGATACTTATCTGATATGTACTGTTCATTCCCTACTGCCTTGCTTTTGAAACCGAAAGCCAAAGCCCGAAAATTCGTATTAATTTATACACGCGAAAATTTTCACCTCATATGCTGCATTATATGCTCTTATTTTTCTCAGAAGAGTTATGTCTTATTGCTCATTTTGTCAAAGAATAGAACGAAAAGAGGTAGAATTGAAACTGTTTCAAATTACAACGTAATCTAAAAGAATACCGAGGTGTTTTAAAAATCACAGTTTTTTTCAGCTACCTCCGTCTACCTCCTTGATGTTGCTTATGTGGATTGAAAATTTATAATCAGATCTACAATTCACATTTAAAACTTTCACCGTCTGCAAGAGTTTTTTTTAAATTTAATTCATTTTTTGTGATTTTGATGAGATTATATCCAATTAACTTATTTCTAATCAATTTATTTTTTAATGTTGTTTTTCGATTGTTCTTTTGTTAGATATACGTGCCTGAGGAAGCTAAAAAAAATAAATAAATAAGGAATAGTGAAACTGTAGTCTTGTAACCAATTACACTGTGTCAAAATGTCAGACACACCCTTGTAAATAAGAAACACTTATTATTTCTTTATTTTCGATTGATATTAGTTTTGTAATACAGCTTGAAGTATAAGTTAAGATATTTGAAAAGGAGACAGAATTATCAGACCTTATTGAATATTTAAATCCAATATTAGTAAAAAATTAATGCGTCAAAACAATTTTAAGCACACTGTAATTTCTTACGATTTTCTTCATCTTGAGATTGAGAACAATAAATACCATTTTCACTTTAAATCAGTGTTGAGTTTGTACGAATATAGGCACAACTAAGCCGTCAATTATGTGGGGGAAAAAACACGTGGATTTTGAATGTTCTCCACCGGTGCTTAGCCCCCTCCAAATTTTGGCCTACAACTTTTTTTGTCATTTAGGGATTATGCAGTTTTTAGTGTGCTTGAAATGAATCGTCTTCAAATGGTGCACTTTTGGACTATTAATATAACAAGGTGAATTTTGCCAGCTAGCGCGACGCCCCTCCTAATTTTGGAAGAAAACGTTTTTTTGTCATCTAGGGGGTATGCGGTTTCTTGTGTGCTTGAAATAAATCGTCTTCAAACGGTTCACTTTTGGACTATAAAAAACGTGGACTTTGAATCTCATTTGCTGTTGCGACGCCCCTTCTAATTTCTACAGACGCTTTTTGTCATCTAAGGGGTGTGCAGTTTCTTATTTTCTTGAAATAAATCATCTTCAAATAATACCATTTTTTGATATTTGTTACTCCTTTCGGTTGTAGCCATTTTGAAACGCCCTCGCTTTGAAAAGAGCAAATTGATTGCTAAGGGTGGATATTTCATGGCTGTATAACTAAAATATTGCTTCAAATAGGTCACGAAATTTGGCCTCGGCTCTTGGACTAAATGAAAATATGAGATTTTTCGGGGGGGAGATGAGTTTGTCACAACATCCATTATGTTAAAATATTAAATTGTTACATAATTTATTTGTAAAGCCACATCCCTGAAACAAAGACAAACCATCAGGGCCTCTGATAAGGGGGGGAGGCAAAATCCCCGGGACCCGTGTTAAGTTGACCGCTCACAAGTTTTTATTTTTTGATGCAGAAAATGGGTTGATCTAAAAGGCTAAATGTTGGAAGACATGAAACGAGAAATGAAACGACGATTCAATAAATAACAAACTAATACCTCTTTAATTCTGTAAGATTTAAGAATTAAGTTTGTATTCATTCAAGCACTCGACAGTGAACATCGTAATAAGTTTTCTTATTTTTTTACATTTCACGATGAATAGCATTCTAAATATGAATATAATTCTAAAGTATTAGTAATTTTTTATTTTACGGCATTTTAGATACTCAGACGGTACGCCAATTAAAAAGTTCACAAATTAAAAAACATATTCATATTTAATCTGAAACTTTTTACGTAGGTAAACGTAGATCTTAAATTATGGTTTTGTGTGTGTCTGGGGACATTTAATTTCGGTGAATATAGTGGATTTTACTGCCCGTTTATCATAATCATCAGAAATCGTGTTTCAGGCGGAGTACTCTCAGTTGCACAATTGGAATTGGCTGAAGCGTTACGGCTGAAGGTTTCAGTTTTAATAATTCCCAGGAAGAAAAAATATATCTGGCCAATTATATAATTCAAAAATTTGCAATTGGTCAACTTAGAGAGGATGTCCAAAAAAAACAACACAAAGAGATAAAAAAATACAGGGAACATTTTCTTCGGAAAATGTCTCGCACAGTTGTTTGTTTGTTTGTTATTGTTTATAGGCGTAAAACTACAAAGGCGTAAAACTACAAACTACAAACTATAAATACTTGATTGCTTCACGTACCTACTAGATTGAATAAATGTATTATTAGTTTTATTTTATCTCTTGTCCATATGCATGAGAGGTAAAGAGTTGTGAAGGTGGCAAGCCCTCCCTCCCCCTCCCCCCCCCAAAAAAATCTTATTTATAGGGAGTTAGGGGGGGGGACCCAAATTTTTGCTGATTGCGTTAAAAGGCCCTCTAAAAGTAAATTTAAAATAACTATACCTATGTCATATCTTAGAAAATGTAACGCTGATTAAGAAAATATCATCGCTTTTGTTTCTATGCTAAACCAAAGTAGAGAAAACTGCCATTTTTCAGAAAAAATAAAGATTTTAAAAATAAAAACAAAAAAAATTCTATCTCCTCAACAGATTGAGATATGAAACTAGTTTCTGCGCCATTCTACCCCGTTTAGTATGCAGTATTACCCATTTTTTTTTTTTACACTATGTCTGGGACACCCTGTATACTATAATTTTCTATTCAGACTAAAACAATCAAATGTGTTTGAGTTCTGCTCGTTTTAAGATAGAAATTAAGTATTAAAGTGTGAAAGGTTGTAGTTTGATACCCCATTATCGTAATTTATATAAGATATTATAAATTCTATTTATTTATTACTGAACAAAATTTCAGAGAAATTGTTAGTTGTTACAGAGGAGTTTTTTCCAATCACAATATTGACATTATTATAATAAAGTAGGTATATTCATTTTTAAAAAAATCAATTTATATAATCATCGATAAATCAATAATTGGTTTTAATCATTTCAAGTTGTTCTTGTTCAGATAAAAATATTACATTATCCATACTATCGCTTTCAGACTTACATATGTCCCGCTAGATTCACGAATGGCCCCACTGTGCGCCGGCCCAGCAAACCATTACACCCTATAACATCTATCAGTATGATTTAGAGCGCTTCAAGGTTATATTATTTTTTATGATAACTGTCTTTATTTTTAAAAATTGTATTCGTTCTTATTTAATCATTCCAAGGAGTCATAAATGGGTCTAAAACAAGTTTAAAGTTTTGGGGCCTATGTTTGAGTGGGGTCCCCAGACAATCCTGATCGTCTCAGGATCAGAGCCTGTTGCAGGACCACCACAAAATAAATATCAACCGACCCAGGTGTGAACCTGCAGCATCAGACTGCAGAGGGAGAGAGAGGGAGGGAGAGAGAGAGATAGAGAGAGAGAGAAAGAGAGAAAGAGAGATAGATAGATAGATAGAGAGAGAGAGAGAGAGAGAGAGAGAGAGAGAGAGAGAGTGTGTGTGTGTGTGTGTGTGTGTGTGTGAGAGAGAGAGAGAGAGAGAGAGAGAGAGAGAGAGAGAGAGAGAGAGAGAGTGAGTGAGAGAGAGAGAGAGAGAGAGAGAGAGAGAGAGAGAGAGAGAGAGAGAGAGAGAGAGAGAGAGAGAGAGAGAGAGAGAGAGAGAGAGAGAGAGAGAGAGAGAGAGAGAGAGAGAGAGAGAGAGAGAGAGAGAGAGAGAGAGAGAGAGAGAGAGAGAGAGAGAGAGAGAGAGAGAGAGAGAGAGAGAGAGAGAGAGAGAGAGAGAGAGAGAGAGAGAGAGAGAGAGAGAGAGAGAGAGAGAGAGAGAGAGAGAGAGAGAGAGAGAGAGAGAGAGAGAGAGAGAGAGAGAGAGAGAGAGAGAGAGCTTTAATATTGATATGGATAAAAAATTAAGTGAGGAAAAGTTAAAAAGATTTTTATTTATAGTGAAAAAACAAGCAAAAAAACAAATGATCCAAATTAAAAAAAAATCTTCCTGAGAGTATATCTTCAATTCTCCTCTTTCTTTTCAGTCTTGTATCTTTTATTTCACAGCCCACATTTATAGTATCTTCTCCAAAAAAAAATTATACAATGTTTACAATTATAAAAAATATTTTTCAACTTTCAAATAGAAAAAAATGAGTAAACAATTTATATTCTTCTTTAAGTATTGTATTTATTTTTTTTTATTTTTAATGAATGTTAAATTAAAGACATTTGTGTTTTTCTTTTTTTGTTTTTCTTTGAACAATGTCTATAACTTCTAGAACTGAACTTCAGGCACATGGGATTATTATAAGATACATTATGTATTCTAAAACAATTTGAATTTGGATAGTTTAATAATATCGAACTTGACAGTCGTGGAAAAATAATTGAATTACATCTTAATATAAGTTCATTAGTAGTGTCATCATATTTTATAACATCAACCGGAACAAGACTATTTATCTGAAAAAAAAAAAATATATATTAATGATAGAATTTAATTTTTTATGTTTTCTTTTTTTACTGAACTTAGTTTACATGCTATACAGTGAATTAAGAAAAGAAATGATTTTTTTATAACTTATAATCTCAATCATCAAGTTTATTAGCTTTCTAAGCAGGGATTTTACATTCTTGCCACATAATTTACATTCTTTACAATTAAATGAAAATGTTTATAAATTTATACATAAAGGCACATACCAGATTAGTCTTTTTCCTAACGCTCCAAAAGGGAGTTTTTTAATTCTTTACACATGAAATATAAAGATGCATAGATTTATAATTTACTCGTTTTTTAACTAGAATAAATTTCTGAAGAGTACACAGCTGGTATCAATACAATGGGGATAGACTAGAAGGAATAACAACATTTCAGCTATATCCAGTAATAATTATATTAATATTGAAAAATGCCAGAAGGACATGCACCAAAAACCTTTCTTAAACCGTACCTGTTCATAATATATGAGACGGTTATGTGACTTAAGTTTGACAATTTTTATATTTCACGCAAACTTTAGCAATCTTTATCGATTCTATTTATTTATTTATTTGTAATTCAGCAGGAATTCCTTTTTCTTTACATCCCATCGTTAAAATAATTAATGATAGTAAACATATATAGGATCTGATAAGTGTCCCTAAAACCACTGGCCATAATTCCACTCACAGGATAGGGATAATCCGCAGTAATACTCTTCTTTTATACATCAATATCATAGTGTTCCAATACTTTTTGGATTTTTCAATATTAATGCAATTATAATTAAATCTAGAGTCTACCTCCGTTTTATTGATACCACCTGTATACTCTCTAGAAATTTATTCCAGTTAAAAGTTAGTTTTCCATCTGAATGCTGGCTAAATTTACTATAAGAACCTGTATATTAATTTTTGATCAAGTCCCATAAAATACCCATGCCAGCATACTAAAAACCGTTTACTGTTTTGAAACCCAAGTTTTTTTGGCATATTTTTCTGTTTTTACAGGGGAAGGCATTTCTACCTATCCATGTACAGTTAGTAAAAAAATTCTGCATACACTTATTATTAATTTGAAATGTGGGTTAAAAGCAAAAGAGAAAAAACAGTGAAACAATTTATTTATTTTTTCCTTTTAAATACAGGCCCTTTCGATTAATTTGGTACTTTTTTAATTTGTTTAAAATTTTATAAACAAAACAAAAAATAATATAGAAAAAGTAACGATATGTTATCACAAAAAAAAGTCTGCATACACGGCAAGTGAAAATAATTATCAACATAATTAATTAACAAAAAATTCTCTAATGGTCAGTGGGACCTCCTTTATTTTTTACTACCTCTCTTAAGCGATTATTCATCGAGCTAACTATTTTTTTTGTAAAAGTTGGATCCATTTTCAACCATTCCTCCTTAAGGGCCTCTGAGAGTTGCTGTTTATTTTTTATTTCGTGACGCCGCAGCCTCATTTTAAGATCCTGCCATAGGTGCTCTATGGGGTTGAGATCAGGCGATTGTGGTGGTGTTCTTAACTGGCGTGGAGCATTGTACAGCAACCATTCTTCGACCCTTCTGGCACGATGTTTAGGATCGTTATCTTGTTGAAAAACAAAATTTGATCCTAGGCCTAACTTGATAGCACTGAGTCGCAGATTTTGTTTTAGGATATCTATGTATACATATTGATCCATTATTCCCTCGATGATCTTCAAGTTGCCTACTTCAGCTGAGCCCCAAACCATGATCCCTCCTCCTCCGTGCTTAACTGTCGGGAATAAGTTTTTCAATTCATGGCCTCGTTTTTTCTCCTCCACATTCTAAAGTTGCCATCAGGGCCGAAAATATTAAATTTGGACTCATCTGTGAAAATTAATTTGTCCCAAAAACTGGTAGGCTTATCAAGGTAACTTATCGCAAAAGCCAAACGCTTAACTCGGTTAACTTTACTAATAAAAGCTTCTTGCGAGCCCTTCTAAGATTATTTTTTTTAGTGAATTACGTACCGTTTGAGGTGTTACTTCAATGTTGTAATCCCGCAATAAATTAGTGGCTAATGTAGGAGCACTTATTTGAGGGTTTTCGTACACACTCCTTAAAATAGCACGCTCATGACAACGTTGGAGCTTTTTTGGCCGTCCTGATCTCGACCTACTTGCAATCCAACCTGTTGCATTATAATTTCTAATTACAGTCTGAACCGTCGAAACACTTTTATTGACAATTTTCGCGATTTCGCGTAATGATTTTCCTGCGGTCTTATAATTCACTATTAATTGCCTAATCTCGCGAGGAATTTCCATTATGAGCTGTTGCTTTCACTTGGCTTTGGTTCTAACTGATTAAATTAGGAAGTAAGACTACAGAAAACCTCTATGAATGTAAACAAATTAAATGTTAGTTTACATTCAAAGGATTACACTAAGGTGTATGAAGACTTTTTATTTGTAATAAACAGTGGTAAACATTTATTATGAGACATTTTGTAGGTATTCAATTCCGAAATCATATTATAAGCACGATTTAATCTTCTACAGATCTTATTTTATTAAAAAATAAAAAAACTTAACTTTAATTAATACAAAAATGATGCACATTAATTCATAAATGAATTTATATTGTGGTGTATGTAGACTTTTTTTACTAACTGTATATCGTTGGTTTATATCTATATTGTTTTCAAATAATGTGGAGGAGCACCATGGTGTAGGAAAATCATATTTTGCCCAACTTCAGGTGGAATATCGTAATGAAGTTGTTTGTAGGATATTTTGTAACAAATCTTAGTAATCTCATCTTCCAATCTGTAGGGCCAACTACGATTTTTGAACACTATTCGACAGCAATACAAAGATGAATAAACAGGTGAAGGAATTTGACCTACCCATGTGGTGTATCGTTGGTTTATTTATTTGTGTACTCTTGTCGAATAGTGTTGGAATGTGAGAATTACTAGGATTTGTTACAAAATATCCTACCACAACTTCATCACGATATTCCACCTGAAGTTCAACAAAATATGGTTTTCCTCCACATTATTCGAAAGCAGTACACAAATGAATAAACTTTTCCTTTATGTTTACTTTTCTTTTTTTTCAATGAAGAGTTTATTATGTTTAAAATGCACATTTCCATTAAGGGATTGTTATTATGTTTTATTTACACAAGTAACTGATTTGTATGCCAAATGAGAACACCATGTTATTTTGGTTTCAAAAGTAAATTGCTCCTTCAAATCGAAACAAAATCATTATGTTTAACATATCATTCGAAAGCTTGTTAAATTGTGAAGATCAAGCAGTTCTTTAGGTCCCAAGTTTGTAAAATTCAAGGTTACATGTACTCTGCTCTTATAGAAAAGTTAATGCTAAATTCGAAAATGTGGTCAAAATTTGAAAAATATTTAAACAAAATGGAGATATTACAGCTTTTATGGAAAAAAAACGTGGATTTATCGTATATCTGCAATGGATTGGAATAGAAAGGTGAGGTCTGCAGCATTTTGCTACATTTTTGATCTAGTTTCACCCAATTGTTTTTTTTTACACTAAGAGATACCCTGTATATATATATATATATATATATATATATATATATATATATATATATATATATATATTAACATTTATATGTTGGGTTGGAGTTACTTTAATTGTTGAAAGGGAAATATATATTTGAGAGATAAGATAAAAATATTATTAACAAAAAGAATGAGACTTTTAGCCAACGAAAAAAGAATTAAATAAAAATCAATTGGGTGAAATTATTTGCTTGTCAGTGAGTAAACCTATATATGTTATGAATTTAAACTTAAGTGTACCATTAAGTGACCATCAAAGAGAAGAGATTTTTAAAAAATTATTATTTATTTATTTCTAGTTTCAAAAAATACTGCAATTGTCCAAAAACTAGTAATTTAATTTCTTAAATATATGATTTGTATTATCTTCTACTGTTACACACTTTTTAACCAAACAAGTGAATCAGGCTGGTGGACCAGAATTCAGGTGATTAAAAATTATGGTTTCCTCAAAAAAGTCTTAGAATTATCATTTATCTGCAACGGATTGGAATAGAAAGGTATGATCAGAGGCATTTTTCTTCATTTTTTATCTAGTTTAACCCAATTTTTTTTTTACACTAAGAGGTACTCACCCTGTATATATGTATATATAATTTGAAGAAAAGATAGAAATAAATCAGTGCAAAATAAATACCTCTCCAAAATAGTTGGCTAAACTTTTTAACAAGCCATTTTTTAAAAAAACTGGGTCTTCATTTGATTCTGTTTTAGGAGAATTCCTGAAATTAACATCATGTTATGAGTGATACACATTAAGTTAGAATACAATTTTAAAATTAAGGTTATAACCTATATTTAGGTAACATTATCATCATTCTTACACACAACTATATGAGAATAATTGAGTAGCTATTTTCAAAAAATTAAATAGTAGCTCCTCCTCATTAAAAGCAGTACAGTTGAGGTATTATGTATACCAATTACCAACAATACAACAAAACCCTTTTCCTGGCAAGGGAACCTACAGTTCCCCTCAACTTAGGTTATTATATATGAAGTCACTATCTGGATGGGGACCTTGGAAACAGTTTTGAACTTATCAGAAGACCCTTCTCATCTCAATAAGTTGCCAGCTAAGCAGGGTGGGAGTAACGCAATGAGCAAAGCTGTTCGATGATATTTGCGGCCAAGTCCCATTGGGCTGTTGAAAATGGTTGGCTTGGTGAGTCAGGTATATTTACAACAATTTTTTATAAGTAATTCGTTGATTTATTTTCTAAAAGAAACAGCCAAAAATTAGTTTAAACTTCCATCCACACTTTTATAATTAAAGAAATTGAAAATGGAGCCTCAGTATTCCAAAAAAGACGATTGAATTTACATTTTGGCTGGGGGAAAAAAAAAAAAAAAAAAAAAAAAAAACCATCAAGAAAATGAAGATGGATAAAGAAAGAAGAATGAGAATAAAAAGCCAATAAGAAAGAAGAGAGGGTCAAATTTCTGTGAATTTTCTCTAAAAGAATTCAAGGGTTTCTTATTATTGATAAACAGATTGTCCATCCAGCAGTTGGGTTTGAATCCAGGAATGCTGCCTTGTCGCCCTTCGTTCGCAAGCCACAATAAAATGACTAACGGGGTGCCAGCTGCAATTTCCATGAGGCATCAGGAGGTGGTGATCATTTTCATACCCCACATTCACAGGGATAGGTCACTATCACTGGTCTATTGTCATATCATCTAAAGAATTTTTTCATGCTGGAAAAGTGATAAAAAAAGACCATGCTTTTTTCCCACTAGAAACTGTACCATGAGTACTACACCTCCTCCAGGACAGGTCTTTCCGTGAAAGCAATAGACTTTCTTTTCAATTTACGTAGGGAGGTTCCAGTTGACCTTATTCTACTTCTTCTCCCTGGCACTACAACCTTTGGCAGGTATTTGCCTCCTCAATGAGCCGCATTCCATGCAGCACCTAACTCCTAACAGGCTTCTTGCATCCGCTACCACACCATCGATCCATCTTAATCTTGGCCTACCAGCATGTCTTTTTCTGTTCAAGAAGGTGCCCATGGCTCTCTTGGGGGTCTCATTGTCTCTCATTGTTATTATGTGGCCAGCCCCACTGCGTCTCCCCAGCTTTATGAATCTGATCACATCTACATCCTTATACAGATCATAAAGCTCCCTGTTTCTCCTAATCCTCCATCTATCTCCATCCATCACTGGACAAAAAAAAAAAAAAAAAAATGATGAGATAACAAAAAAATAAATAAATAAAAAAAAAACAATAGTTTTTATTTTATTTTTTTTTTTAGACGGAGAATCTTCCTTTCGAATGCTAGGAGATCATTTTCATCTCTTCTGGAGATAGTCCATGTTTGGGAAGTGTAGGTAAGAACAGAGCGGACAAGGGTCTTATAGATGGTGAGCTTCGTTCCCCTAGTCACAAGTCTGCAGCAAAATATCTTTAGGAGAGCAAAACAAGCCCTGTTAGCTGTCACTAGCCTCTTTTTTATTGCTGCAGATACGTTATTAACTGGTGTTATCTGAGATCCCAGATATGTGAATTCATTCACCCCTTCAAACTTGTACGAACCCACCATCAGTGCTTCCTCACCGCCTACCCCAGTGTACATGTGGTTTGTTTTTTCTTCATTAATGGTTAGTCCGATTGATGTGGCAGCATCCATGAGACTAATTGCGGCCTCTACTAATGCTGGCTGGGACCTCGCCACAATATCCAGGTCGTCTGCCATTCCAGTTGAACTAACCTTTTCATTTTAAGTTCCATTTTAGTCATATTGTCTTGGTTTTGGTTTATTATTCTTTGAAATGTTTTCTTTTAGTTAATGTGGAATAAGAGTTGATTCTAAGTAGATACCAATGTGACAGTGATAGATATAAGGAAACAGTTATTTTCCTTAAAATTGTTCTGTGATTTCCAAGAAATAAGTATACATTTCAACCTTTATCAAATCTCAGAAATCAGCAGATGTTTATTTTTAATATAATATAAAATTTTGTGACACGTTTAATGAATTTTTGGTTGGGGATAATTACTGTTTCGGAACAAAGAGACAAGAAGGAACCGCCTTAAAGTGTGATAAGATAAAAAGAATTTATGTAGTTCAGAAATAAGAACGACATGGTTGATAGAATTAAAAGCCTTTCAAAAATCAAGTTTGTTTGTTTCTACATGGATTTGGTGTTTTATATATTTATTTTTTGTTTTTTCCACTTCCCTAACTTGAGAAAGTATATCAAAAGTTAACATTACTTGTGATTTAGTATTATATTAATTCTGATTTACTATAATATTAATTCAACATTCATTTAGTCTTTAATATTTTGATATTTTCTTATTTCCACATTATTATTTTCTTATTTCTCATTTAAATATGAGAAGGCATAATTGAAATTAATATTAGTTTGAACATGGATTTAGAATTTGAGAGTAAATGAAGGAGAATAGCCTCCACCTCGAAGAGTAGCGACTAAAACATCCAAATAAATAGGAACAAGGTTCGAATCGATAAAACAGTATTCTGGGGGCGTGAAAGGGTGGAGTGCCTCATCAATACAGATAGATATAGTAAACATTACAACATGCAAGTGCATATATCTTTCCACTCCTCTGTTAAAAACTTAGGTTTAACCATCGATCAAACGCTCTCCTGGAAATCCCATGTTGCCCAAATTTCCTGACGATCAATTGGCATCCTGAAATTATTTCACCGGTCCCGGCATTTACTTCTTCTATCCACTTGTAAACTCCTAATATCCTCCCTCATCTTACCCCAATTTGACTATGGATATGTGGATTTATGGTGGGCTCTCGACGACTCTTGAGAAAAAATTAAAGCGTATCATGAATTGCTTTATAAGGTTTGTCCTCGGAACCTCAAGACGCTCTCATGTGTACTATCTCTACACCCAGTTAAATTGGCTTTCCCCTTCCTTCCATAGATATTATGTCCTTGGTATATTCCTCTTCCAAGCTATTAACACACATCACCCTCCTTTTATCCATAACATCCTACATTTCAAGTCCTCAATCCAATCACTACATACAAAATCCCATCTCTCCAACCTCTACACCCCATCCTACAGAACGACTGCATTCCAACGTTCCTTTCTTGCCCGTTCCACTATTCTTTGGAATTCTCTTCCTCTCTCCATTCGCAACGCATCTTCCCTCAAAATTTTTAAACCACCTTATCTCCCTCCAGATGGATGCTATTTAATTTTATGGATGCTTTATAACAAATGTCATACCAGCATATTAAATAAAAAACTTTGTCAATTCTTCTTCTGATAATGTTCTCACTGTTACTCAAATATTTTTTCTTTATCATTTTTTGTCTGTTCCCTCTCAACAAATATTATTTTTCTTCATACTTTACTATGATTAAATTCAGAAATTTCATCTTTCAATCAACTTTGTATATAATATTTTTTCCTTTACTGAATGTATATATGGTTTTGTGTGTATATAAAAGCGTGTTTGTTTATATACTTGTTTATAGATTTTTTTTTTCTTTAAATTATATTATTATAAACTTGCATTTACTTTATACTATCTTATTTCATTATTTTATTTAAAATATTTTGGCCAGATGTGATTTACTTTTTATAATTTATTTTTTGTTATTCTTAAGGGATTTTGTCCCAGAATAAAATTTATTTTGTATTTCTATAAATAGGATTACAAAAACAGTACCAGCATCCTTTGGTGACTGCTGTCCCTAACCAAAATACTTTTTTCTTGATCATGGCCTTAATTTTATTTATTATTATGTTTTTAACACTTCTTTAGGAGAAATAAACTTATTTTCCTTTTTTCCCCAACCTAGAGGAGAAACTCTACGTTTTTTAAAAATTTATATCCTCAAATAATGCCATTAGCTATCCCACATTACTTAAACTGCATGGTTGTTAAAATAATTAAAAAGATAATATTAATTTTGTATGCATTTCTGTCAAATCTAAACATAAAAGAAGCAAGAAGCCATCAATATAAAGTAATTACAGTCTTATTTTATTCATACAACCTCCTATTAAAAATGACCCCTCATGATTTTTACTATTATGATGAATAATCATATTTCAGCATTCTACTTCTTGTTAATTAATTAATTTAACATCATACAAGATGTTTGGGAAAAAAATGCTTCCCTTCAGGTTAGAACTCTAAAACAATTCAACTCAATAATTAACCATTAAATCCCTAAACATATTGTATGATGTTAAATACTTCAATTAATATGGAGTGAAATGCTGAAATTTGATTATTAATAATTATATCTCCTTATCATTGCTGAACATGAAATGAACAATAAACCTATTATACTATAGTGTTAAAAATTATAATTCAATCAAGTATAATATGTGGGGAACTACATTAAAACATTGATGTATTGGGCACATGAGCAAGTTTTTAGGTAAATGGGCCCCTCGAAAAATCATCCAGTGCTGGGTCAGACCATTTAGACAGTCACCAAAGTATACTAGGACCTCGAAATCTAAGGCAATCAACATTTCTCTTAACAGCAATGAGGCTCAACAATATCACTCACTGAGCAGTCAATTCATCTAAGGAAACCTTCAGAGATGATTAAAACCTATTAAATTATCTGTTTTAATCAATTCAGGATAGTAATATTAATTATAGCTGACAGCCTAGTTTTCCAGAGTGTTTTACTGTTACCGATACAAAGTGGTATAGTAGATGAACATTAGTAGATAGATAGAAGATATCAAACTCCCAATTTAAGGCTTACCCCCAGAACTCAAATATAGTCAGTCACTTGTAACTCATAGTCACAGTTGCAATCAATACAGAATTGTTCAGAAAATCTCGATATCATTTAGAAGTAAAGATTATTAAATATAAGAGTCCACACTATATTAAAAGAAAGCCTCTACCTACAAAACCAAAAAAGGCTACACCAAAAAATCTACTTCCCCTAACAGTGTGGTATGTGGTATAATGAATGAAGAGGAAAAGTTAATTCAATCTTTACGTACAAATTTAAAAAATACTTACTTCAAAAATATAACTTTAAAATAAACATAATCACAATCGCATTTCTGAAGCCCAGAATGATTTTTTAGAGATGTATTTCCTATGTCCAATTTTTCTTCCCACGATTTGTCAATTTCCATTGGAACTCACAGAAATAAGAGATATGGATTCAACGATACAACATAAGAATAATTAACTAAAAAAAAAATTGCAGGTTTTACTTTATTAACAAATATGTCAGATAACAAAGGCGACATCTGAACGATAAAGATGGTTTTAAAGAAGTGTTGAAAAGATTGTGTATCGATTTATATAAACAAACAACGAGCTAATCGAAATATTTACCTAATAAAACCGATATCAATATAGTAGCTGGTGTACAAAATATGAAATATACTGAAATTTGTTGTATTGATAGTTTCACCCAGGTCAAATAATAATTATATAATTATTTAATTGATTTCTTTGTTCATTTAAGTCAAACTTTAAATGTGGTTTAATCCAAGTTCAGTTAAAATTTCTTCGAATTTTCCAAAACGCTTTCCAGTGGTTTTGGTATGGAATCCCAGACGTTAGAATATTTTTTCAGATCTTGTTTTCTTACCCGATTTCATCCCACCTATTGATCAAATCCTACGGGTGCCAATTAGATAATTTGTCTCACCTGGCCTAAAAAAAATGGTAAATAAAAGTTAAAATTGGCTATGATCTAAGCATTGTAGGAATTTTTCAGTATGCAAGTTTAGCTAGTCCAAAAATATTACATCCAGTAGAACCTCAGGGACCAAAGGGTAGGGCAAAACGGCTATAAGGCCGGTTTAACCGGATATTTCGATGAAACAATTTTTTCATAGTTAAAAGTGTATTCTAATTATATTAAAAGTTATATATTAAAATTTTAAAAAATAAAGAAAATAAAAATGTACGTTATATACAATATAGGAGCATTGGCCGATGTAACACTATATTTTATTAGATTTGTAGCAAATTAACCTACCTTTAAAATCGTAGTTAATGATGTTGCTCTAAACGTCGTTCTTAAGAACGTATAGAGTGTAATCGGAAAAAAAAAATCACATCACCACCAATTTTTGAGAGAATTTCGGAACTTTGAAATCTTATATCTTAGATACAGAGCTTATTTTCTGCTCAATTTAGTTTAGTGGTTAACGTAGTTTACCAATTACGTCTTTGCATACTCCAGTTCGGGCAGAAGGTCTGTCACCTTGCATGATATCAACCTATTTCCACCTTCCTTCATAAACTTTATCAATTCATTAATAAATGTGCGATATAGGGATCTTTTGGGCAAGGGTTGTGCTTTTAGCGAATACAACAAAAAAGATTCAAATAATTTAGTTTCCTTCAAAAAACAATTTTCATGCACCGACTACCAAAAAGTGGGTTTCCTTCGAGGAAACCCCTTAACTCGTATCAATACCTGCTCATTTTTTGAACTTTAATCCACTGAAGTATCTTCAGGCTCAAGATGTACAGAATAGCGCAATCAAGCGTCTTGCGTGCTAAGAACAAGTCGACCAGTTACTCCAATCGTTTGGAAATAGGTAGAGTTAAGAGCACCTACATGAACTGCAGACTCGATACAAATAGTCAAAGCTCACTGATTCGCTCAGTGTCGGAAAAATCAAAATAGTGGATCAGCCCAGCCTTCCTCTTTTGAAATGGCTGATTGAAGAGATTGAGGAAGTGTTTCTTTATTGTTCTGACCTTGTCTGAAAATTACATTTTAGAAGCGGGGGATTTTTAGGTGGGAAGATTACCGCGAGATGATAATTTAGATTTACGGAAAATAGCTTTGGGAGAGGCTGCTCTCTAGCCAGCCGATCTGATCGCCAGATTCGTTCGGAGGGGATTTGCCATAATTCATTCTTTCCAGTCTTGACTCCTTTCGAGTCGGGTGCTTGAAAGAGCTAAGGAAAATTATTTTAGTTTTAAGTTCAAATTTGCTGCGTAATTTCATCTTTTATATTTGAGTTTTCAATCATAATCCGCCATTACAAACAGACGACAATGAAGAATTAAGTAGGGCTCTTAACATCCAAATCCAAGAAACTACCCCAATTACGAGAGAAGACAATGAAAGTTTATTGACAGCCCACTCTCAAATTAGCCCTAACGAACAAATAGGTACAGTAGACAATCCCGACAAGGTTGTAAACTTAGAAAAATTACAAATTATTTTTCAAAGAGGAAGCAAATCTAAAAATCAATATGACACTATTTAATTCAACAAAGAAACGTTTTCTACTCCGATTCTACTCCAAACAATGACGACACTTCCGAACCAATGGAAATTTCAAGCGAACATGCTTCCTTTCAGCCAACTTTTCCAACATTCTCGTGAGGACACTCGAACTTAAGGAGGGACGAGTTATATGAATAAATCCACCGATCTGCAACGCTCAGCACAAAATACCTATATAATCCCCTGCTCATCTCATCAGATCATTATTAGAAGACCATACGTAGTAGTTGCTATAGTTCTTAATTATTTAACACTTTTATTATTGTAATTTGTATTTTTTTAAATAATAAATTCCTTTTTAAAAAAGTAATTTTTGTGTCGAGTCACATAACTCGAGGGGTATTGCGGTGATGGCCGAAAATATAATCTTGGACTCCTGGGCATTATCCACCGCCATGGGAGTAGTGTTTATAATGTTTTATTTTTGAAGTTTATCTATTTAAATGTGCATACGTATATTTTTGGTTGAAAGAATATTGATTTTTAAAAACGAAAAGAAAAAAATAAATACATGAAAAATATAAGAAGTAGAGACTGTGACGGAAGTATTATGAATTATTGTATCTTTTAGGTGAATCAGAATGTTGTCTTCAATGAGATAGATAAGTACGTACGTAAGTAAGTAAGTGTGTGTCGCAACCCGATGAAGTTGGGCAGTAATGTGTTTTCATATTAATAAAGCACATCTCTCTCTCTAAAAATTAATTATAGTCCTTTGGCTTTAGCACTCTATATATATTATTATATTTGTCTGAAAGTATGTTAGCCAGGCTATTGTACCATCTCACTTCAAATTTGTGTTATTCTTTGGGGAAAATGTGTCCCAGAAAAAAGATAATTTTTTCTTTTAATTTCAAGATGTTTAAATCCCTAACCTTTTCTCTGCTACAAAAGTTTTTCTTATTTCATTGTAGTATTAGGAAAGTGCTACATTTTTTAAATCTTCTTTTTTACTAGGATAAGATTAGATTATGCAACTCTAATCCTTGCTCCTGTGCTTGAGTTTGATAGTGGCTGTAAGAGAAAAGTTATTTCATGTTGTTTCAGCAGTGGAACGAATTCAGGAACTGAAGACTCTTCTGGGGCAATCCAGTCTTAATAAAATTGTTACACTTGAATGGGGTGACAAACCAGGAGGTTGAGCGTAGATACTGACATCGCCTCTTTGTATAACTGCTTGTCTCGAATCAATTTTTACCGAAAACTGAACCGAAGGCCTATTCTAGGTTGTAAGTGGTGCTAGTTTTTTCTTTCTTTTCATTTTGATTGGTATTTAAAACATTTTTTTATCTGAACAGCCATAATTTTGAAAGGCACATGAAGCGTGCATCAACGGTATGTCATGCTCATAACAAAAATGACGTTTACAGCTACCAATAGTAGAAGTTTGATTGTGCTTAGCTATAGGCAGATGTCTGGTCGATGCACTATTTAGGAGTGCTAAATACATGCCAGTTGATACATGTACATGCCAGTTGATGATAATGTTTTCACTACCACTGCCATAATAGTAAACAATTGTGCTTCTAATGATCAATATTTTGGACAAAGGCTTAATAAAATACAATGAGGTTTTACATACTAGAATGCTCTTTTAAATGTTGTCGTTTAGCTTTAAGATTTAGTTGATTTTTTTTATTAGAAATTAAAATAAAACCGTGTTAAGAAAGATGTTGTGTCAAGTAAAATTTTATCTCTTTGATTAGTTCAATTTTGTATTTTATTTCTCTCTGCACTGTTTACGCTCTGTATTCGGTTTGAATTATTAAAAGGAGGTGTTTGGCTTGTTGAGAGTAGTGATTCATTGTTTAATGTAGTTGATAAAGTAAAGAGTGTTCTCTTAATACATTGGATTGGGAATATTATCATTAGCTCTGGTTGACATTATATGTGCATATACTTGAGGTATTCTGGTTTTTGATGACATTTTAAAAGTTACCTATTGCCCTATTTTCTAGTATATTAAATTGTGGGCTTTTCATATTTAATTTCTCTTAAAGTACTGGGATGATCGTATAAGATGACTGAATGTATGAGTTGATTCTCCAAGTTACAATTTTTACTTATCATCTATTGCCTCATTTTTGACATTTTAAAATGCTATTTTAATCCTCACATTTTTTAAATACATATTTTTAAAAATTTCTTCTTTGCCAGCTTTGATCATTTTAAATGTTAAATGTAGTATAATTTATGATTGAGGACATAGTAGTTTAAGAGACATCCGTATTAAGTACCAAATAATTTTTGTAATGATGAAATTTGTTGTTGGATATTATTGCTATTATAACGTTTTTGGAATTTATGGTTTGCTTAATTAAGATAAGTAGTACATTCTTGAAACATGCAATGACAGCATATTCTTGTTGAATCTGTCAATTCCCAAAGTAGTTACGATCACTACAGGATGAAGGCAACCTGCTGAAATTTCTGGGGTTTTTTCTTGTTATAAAAACTCAATTCTGTCCATTTGTTTTTAGGTGATGCCTTGTAAAAGTTTGAAAACTATCCTTTTGTTGCACAATAAGTTAGAGCTTGGAACTTTAAGTTCCTGTAAGATTTTTTTCATTTCAATGAGAAACAGAATCTTGTAAATATGTTGTTAAATTGTAAACAATTTTTATTTTCTACAAAATGCAAATAAATATTTTTGTTTATTTATTATTATCCGTTTTTTCCTTCAGACGGCTAAGTTAGTGAATAAAATGAGGAATTTAGTGGTCCTCCTGGTCTCCTTATTTATTTGTTTACATTGCTTTAGTTTTGGAATTGAAATCTGGAACGGACCCTGTTCAGAAGAGCTTCAATTTGATAATTTAAAGAATTGTTATTATCATCTACAGGTGACCCACAATATTGGTATGTCGATCAGAGCTATAATTTACAAGTTTTCTGAAAAAGTTATTTATTTATTTAGTGATAATAGATTACATTGAAATGAATTGTATGCTTAGTGTTTTGTTTTTGTCTTATAATTGGATTAAAACAAAATTTTGGCCTGTTTATAGCCTGAAAACCTTCGATTGTTTCTAACAATATTTTGATTATGGCAAAAGTTGTAGCAATTGATGATTCAGTTTTCATTGAGCTACTGAGGTGTCCTGGAATAGCCAAAGACATCCATTTATTTTCTATACAACTCCAAAGTTGTGTCACCTGTTGGTGACAATATGTTTTGAAAGGCTTAAGGTATTTTAGGCAGGAACAGGGTTAGAGTTATTACTGTTTTTAATGACTCCTTTTTTTAAACTACAGACCTATAAGTTTACTTAATACATGTGCTGAACTATTCAAAAAAATAATATATCCAAGATTGTTAGACATACTTTATAATTCCTGATCATTTCTAGTAGATTTAGAAAATTACACTTGATTAGTTAGACATATTGCACAATATTTTGACAGTATAGACGCCACTCTTCATCTAGAGGTGAAACCCATGCCAATCTGTCTCTATTGTGGTTTTCCTTTTTACTGTTATTTCTCAAATTTATACTGTTTTTTTGAAGACACTTGGTCTACCAATAAGGTTCTAAAACACTGAAGATTACCATGTGTCTTATTGTTTGTGGGATGTTACAAATGAGGACCACAAAAACTGGTAAAAATATAAAGTGGCCCTGAAGTCTGTGGCTGCAAAGCAAAATGTGACTGTGGCGGGGATAGAAAAGAAATTCCATAACTTTAATACATCATTCAACCGGGAGCGAATAAAAAAATACTCCCACAAGTGGTACCTCTCCCAAAAAGTCCACATGGTTTGCTTATGAGTATTTGCAATACCTGCTAGCAGTGAACGTGTAATAGGGTAGCCAGAACACAGACTTGGATGATCTGGATGATCACTGGCATTAGCCTGGTGAAATTCCCAAAATTCATGGCATCTTCCAGGATTAAATTAATTAATAATGCATTGTCGGATCTAGGTCCTTGTCATTAGCACTAAGCAGGAACTCATTCCACACAATCCAATGTCCTCCATAGTGGACTGCGAAGATGAAACTAAGAAACTCACTTCATAGTGTGGATGCTAGACGAGATAAAGAATGGTGTCTATAGACTGCTTGTCCACAAATTGCCATGGTACATTAACAATAAAACTGTACATACTGACCTGCACTTACCAACAGCCAATGAACACGTATGGACACATTACAAACTGTTTCATGGTATATTAAATGGACCACTTAATAAATTCATCGATGGAATGGCTGTATTTTATGTCAGAGAATACCAGGAGCTTAAAAGAAACTAGACAAGATACCTACTAACTTAAAAGTAAATGAAGAGGTGCTATCTCTCCTCATGCCTAATAATCCATTTCTTTTGTATTTATGCACTTCTGCTGACTGTCAATTTTGATTACACTTACTGTTCAGCAAATAGTAGGAGGCGCTGGAAGAATATACTTGAAAATCCATATTAACAATTATAAAAGAATTATAATAAGGGAGTTAATAATAGTGTGATAAATAATTTTTCACGTAGAGCTTCTCTGGTTAAAGCAAAGTTACAAAATAAACACATAATTTTTTTTTTTTTAAATAAAACTAGCTGAAAGTGCCTGTGCTCTGCTACGGTTTAATATAATTAGGATTAAGGACAACTTAAATTAGTAAAAGTTAAACTTAACGTTGATAATTATTATTACTTAAACAACCCCAAAGAATTCCATTCTTAGAATAATTTCAATAAGTAAATTTAAAAATTTGCAAAAATAATTATTTTTTATTTTAACACTCTTCCAGTGAAGCTTCGAGGCAGCACAACCATCTAACCCAGCTCCGATACCAGACCATCAGCTTTTGTTATCCTTCAAGTGAATATAGTCTCCACTTCTCAACTTTTTTTTTTTTTTCAAATTAAGTTTAGTCTTTCTGTTTCTAGTTTTGCGTACCTATCAAGCATAAATTGGTTGAGGAGATTATGAAACTAAAGTAAACCGTTCTTTGCCTTCTCGCTCCATCAATATATAGGCGTAAAAATCAGCTGCAGACACAGTTTTCTTATGTGGTGTATTGGTGTATGGTGTGTATTGGAGTCACGCTGAGGGATGTTAATACTGTACCCATTTTCTCCATGGCAGAACATAAGAGGATACTGAAGATAATCATACGCTTGATGGAACTCACTGATTCTTATGAGTTTCTTATCTCTGTTGTGCAGAAAAATGTCACGCTTTTTAAACACTTGGCCATCAATCAAGACAGCAAATTCGTTAGTGTTTGGAGTGTTGTAACATCCTCAGTGAGCATCAGAAGGCTTTTTGTCAGCACTGATAACTACCTGGAAATCTTGTAGATCTTTGGGAACAGACTCAACAGCAGCTCTGAAGTCCTTGATATACTTGTTATGTTCATGAAGAATTTTCTGGAGTTGGCCTACCAATGCAGGCTTGACAGTTTAAAAGTAACCACAGCGAATGTCTCTTTGTTGGTTGTCATCACCAACAAAATTTATCTGAATAAAATATGGCTGATGTGTCCAATATCGACTGTTTTGTCTTTCAAATAAATTTCAACAAGTAAATTTAAAAATTTGCAAAAATAATTATTTTTTATTTTAACACTAGTATTATTATTATACATATTATTATACATTATTATACATTAGAGTATTATTATACATTGCATATTTTAGTTTTTGGGTCATACTCGTAACCTGAATGTTTCTTCATTGTCTATGGCTATAACTTTTCCATTGAATATCTTTCACCGTGCTTTGTTATAGCTACACGTTTAACATGAGGATTATTTTCTGAATACTTTTTTGAAATCTTTATTTGGATTTCCGGATGCGTTTTATTATACTTCTGTACAGCCCCTCTATGTATATTTGGGTGATTCTGAGTGTATGTGAGTACAGCATTTCTTCGTTGTTTAACTGCTTTTCTGCTAATTTCAGTATGATTTGTCCTGCATTTCTTAACAGCTTCCCTGTTGACCTCTACCAGGTATGCAAGTTTAAAATGTCGTTTATTTCTTAAAATATATACACAGTAATTTAAAAAAAAGTATAATATATTTTATTCAAAGTACTGACCCTCGCTTTCTACACATTTTGTCCATCTCTCGGGCAATATATGGATACCATTCCAAAAGAATGCTTCATCTTTATTTGAAATCCATTCATCGAGCCATTTTCGTACGTTTTCGAAATTGTTGAAGTGTTGCTCCGCCAATGAGTGTCCCATCGATGAGAAGAGGTGATAATCAGAAGGCGCCAGGTCAGGTGAATACGGCGGGTGGGGTAGGAGTTCCCAACCAAGCGAAGAAATCGTTTCCTTAGTCAATCTGGCTGAATGTGCAGGAGCGTTATCATGCTGAAGAATGACTTTGGCGTGCCTGTGAGCCCATTCTGGACGTTTTTCGGATCAATGCATGACTCAAATTGATCATTTGTTGTCGGTAGCGCTCGGTATTGACTGTTTCGCCGGGTTTGAGAAGCTCGTAGTAGACTACTCCCTTCTGATCCCACCACACACACAGCATTGTTGTCTTCTTCCCAAAACGATCCGGTCTTGCACTCGATGTGGATGGTTGTCCTGGCGTTACCCATGATTTTTTTTCGTTTGGGATTCTGAAAATAAATCCATTTTTCATCGCCAGTTACAACTCGATGCAAAAAAACCCTTTCTTTCGTGGCGTAAAAGCAGCATTTCGCACACAGTTTTATCGTTTTTCCATCTGTCGTTTGTCCAATTCATGTGGAACCCATTTTCCAACCTTTTGAATCTTTCCCATAGCTCTCAGGCGATCGGAAATGGCTTGCCTAGTGACATTCAACTGTTCTGCCATCATTTGTTGGGTTTGGGTATTGTCTTCGTCTAATAAAGATTGCAATTCGAAGTCCTCAAACTTTTTTGGTCGATTTTCTCGTTTTTGATCAGTAACATCAAAATCACCACGTTTGAAACTTTGAAACCAACGTTCACATGTCCTGACGGTTGGAGCAACATCGCCATAAGTCTCAACAAGAATTCGATGACATTCAGATGCCTTTTTCTTTTGATTAAATAAGAAAATCATGACATGCCGCAAATGCTCTTTATTTGGCTTAAAATTAGACATTTTTAACACCAAAGAAAGGTATGATACGTCCACGTAAACGACTTAAAAACAACTGACTTTTGTAAACAAATGACTAACAAACAAAATAGCGTTTAGAGATAAGCAAATCTTTCAATAGGCTAAGAGCGCATTCTATTGGAATTAAAACGACATTTTAAACTTGCATACCTGGTACATGTGCTTGAATATATTTTGCAGCCGGTTTCCTTAGTTATTTGTTCTGATCTGAATCTGTGAATCATTTCCTGTGTTGTTTACTTTTAGATTGATGAGTTTAATTCAATGTTGCAATAGACTCCTCTGAACTGAGAACAAAGATTGATTCTAGGTTCAAGGAATTCAAGGAAAAAATTCAGAAAGGCTAGGTACAAATTTTTCAGGTTTGATAAATGCAACTTGGGCCTGGTTGAGTAAAGCCGATTTGAGAAGGGCCAGGTTCAGAGCAATTATCTTATGACCGGAAAGCTAAAGGAAGAGTAGTTAGGGACGAATATACTGGTGAAGCAAGATTTGTGGGTTGCTCGTAAGGAATATCGATGTACAGAACTGATCTTCCATGTCATCACCAGTGAACCTAAGTCTTTTAACCCCCTCAACTTCCTCTCCATAGCAGGCTAATAGCTTCTCGTCACGAAATAACTCAAACTTGTTTTAGTTTACACATCTGCAGCCACCATGAGTTCACAGAAAGTACCATAAATAAGGTTTCGACGTGCCAGTAACATATTTTTGTTTGTTTAAAGTAGTAAATTCCTTATAGTAATAAGGAACTTAATTTGTGGTCAAAGTGTGCGGCTTAAGCATCAAACCTATTTTTTACTTAGCTTATCACCATATACCATATGACAATAAATTTATTATTATTCACCCAATAAAAATCGTATGAGTACTGTTATTTTACTCCTTTGTAGTACTTATATAGGACAAACTACTTAGCAAATAATTATTATCGTGCATCTAGCAACTAATAAGAAACATTGTACTCTAAGTTTCATTATGATCCGTTATGTTATTTCAAAGAATTTCCAATGTGTGAGAAATCGCGTTTTTAGAGAATTAGCCGCGAACCAGGCCGATTTTTTTTAATTCCTTTCTTAGCGAGCACCTACGGCCCTAGAGGAAGCTACGTACCGAATTTCAGTCCAATCCGTTTGGTGGTTTCTGAAATTTCTTGATGAATGAGTGAGTGGTATTTGACAAATATATAGTAGATATATTTATATATGTATTATTATATGCTTATAATAACATATATTTATTTAAATTTACCTTTTTTTTTTTTTTTTTTTTTTTTTTAATTTAATGTAGGTAGTTATGAATTCTATTCAAAGAATTAGAGAAGGTGATTCTGAAATACCTTTGGAACCACGGGATTCAGTAAGTAATCTTTATATACTTTAAATAGTATTGTAATAATTTTACTGGCATAATTATTATGGAATACGATGAAGTTATTAAAAAAAGTTTAGCAGACAGTGCAGTATACTTGGACTACCTTTATAGTGGCTTTGATTTCCACATAAGGTCAATATTGTTTCAGCTGTGAATAGCACAGGCTGATAAATGATCACTGGTGTAGCCTAGTAATAATGCATCTGGCAAAAAATTGCATTACTCTAGCAGCCAGATTAATAAAGCATTGAGTTTGAATCTGGCCGTGACAGGGTTTAACTTAATTCTTCAAAAAGATGTGTACTTGCTCCTTCCTTTAATTGACTAAATGCACCCAGAGATGTCCTACGCCTTGTCTATTTATTTCTTCAGTGATTAATATATTACTATCTGACGATATAACTTCTATTCCTCAAACCCCTTTTAATTCTAATAACTTTTATTCTCTTAATATTTCCCCTAATGACCTAATTGATTCAGTTTTTAAATCTCGTACCAATGACCATGGTTTGGATCAAATACCTTTAAAAATAATCAAACTCTGCCTTCCTGTCATCTTACCTGCCCTGCTCCACATATATAATTTCTCCTTACAAAACTCTATTTTCCCTACAGCTTGGAAAAAAGTCCTTGTCCGTCCATTAAATAAAGTTCCTTCTCCTTCCTCAGTTTCCCACTTTAGACCTATATCAATCCTATCAAATTTATCTAAACCATTAGAAAGATTGGTTGGAGTCCTTTCTTGACTATAAAACTCTCCTTAATCCTTTCCAATCAGGATTCCGATCCGGATACTCCACGCAGTCTACTTTGGTAAAAATTACTCAAGACCTTTACTACTCCTTAGACCAACAGAATATTACGATCCTGATCCTTTTTGATTTTTCAAAAGCTTTTGATTCTGTTGACCATACAATCCTCCTCTCCAAACTCCATAACCTCTCAATATCTAATAGTGTTAAGCTGGCTTCATTATTTTTTATCCAACCGTTCCCAAACAGTGATTATACCTGGAAAACCTCACTCATCTTCACTACCACTCTCGCGAGGAGTACCCCAGGGATCTTCTCTTTCACCTACCCTATTTTCTATTTATATTAACGACTTGCCGAATCGCATCCACTACTCCCAATATCATCTTTATGCTGACGACTTGCAAATATATTTATCCTTTCATCCTTCAAATATGCTAGAGGCGACTTGTAAGCTACAGAAAGACATAGATAGCATTAACCTTTGGGCAGAGGAGAATAAATTAGGTCTAAATCCAGAAAAAACAAAGGCTATTCTCATTGGGTCAAAACCCCACCTAAAAGCTCTTCCCTACTATCCACTGCTTTTCCTAAAAAACCGTCCAATTCATTTCCAAAATTCCATTAAAAATCTGGGAATAACTTTCGATAAACATCTTGCATGGAATAGCCATATTTCTCAAATCACGAGAAAATCTATTTTTATTCTTAAGCAACTTTCACATTACCGTGATTCATTACCATTAAGTACTCGAAAACTTTTAGTATCATCACTCATTTTTCCTAACTTTGACTATGGATGTGTAGTATATGGAGGACTGTCTGATGAGCTCGAGATGGGATGTAAAAGAGTAATGAACTGTTTTATTAGATTTATTTTCGGGATCTCCAGACGCTCTCACATATCTCACAGGTATTCTGAAATTGGGTGGCTGTACCCCGGTTTTCGACGTCAATACTTCCTGGGTGCTCTCATATTTCAAACCTTGAAAACCAAAAAACCCACCTTTATCCATGACCTCCTTACTCTGCGCTCCTCCATTCACCTCTTAAATACTAGAACCCAACCCTTCAACCTATACACTCCGGCGCATCGAACTGCATCCTTCGAGAAATCCTTTATTATCCGTGCTTCCTCGTTATGGAATTCATTGCCCATCACAATTCGAAAAAGATCCACACTTACTTCCTTTAAACATCATTTATTCCTTTACCTCCTTCATTTTCAATCTTCCGAGCTAATGTAAAACGTGAATATTTATGTAATATACATTATAATAGTATACATAAGATGTATCATTTTACAAGATGTCACAGTTATCTTGTAACATATGATTTAATTATTTATCAATTTTTATTATTATCTATTGTTATTATTTATTATAATTAATTATCAAAGCCAGACGATTGTCCTATGTACTGTAATCATTTTCTTCTTCTTCTTCTTCTTCTTCTTCTATAACCCAATAGTTGAGTCTTAGGCTGCTCAGGCATAGACCGCCAGTTATCTCTATTCTGTTCAACAGCCATGCAGTCTTCCCAACAGAGCCTTTGTTCTCCAACTCGCCTGGTACCATACACTTACTCTGACAGAACTTTACTTTACTTCGTTTGGGTCCATTCTTATAAAATGACCAACCTAGTGGTCTTGATACCTTTACAAATATTTATTGATATCCGAATATATTCACTTAACTCTGTGTTCATCCTTCTCCAAGTTCTTTGTTCATAAATACCTCTGTATATTTAACGAATGACTTTTCTTTCAAACCTGAGAAGGACTTGCTCTAGGGTTCTACTGGTAGTCCGACATTCTGAACCAGTGATGGGCACACTAAGGCCCGCGGGCCAAGTGTGGCCCTTCGGGCTAGTCAATCTGGCCCGCAACATGGTCACCCACAATTATACATAAGACAAAATTTATTTTCTGCAAAGCTAGAATAGAATTATTGTTTTCTTCTCGTTGCGTTCTGGATTTCCTACCGTTGTACTATATAAGTTGAGTGTAATGAGATAAAGTCAAAAATAAAGTTTATTAGTTGTAAAACTTTGTTTCGGCCCGCCTAGATGTTTTTCTATTTCATCCGGCCCTCCCCTTAAAAAGTTTGCCTATCTCTGTTCTGAACCATATGTAAGTACTGGTCGAATGATTGTTTTATACAGTCTTTTTTTAGAGGCCCTGGATAATGCATGGATTTTCTAAAGAAAATTAAGTGCAGTTTGCTGGGAGGATTCATTACTGGATTTCTTCCTGCATATTATTCTGATTAAACTGGGATTCTAAATATATGGATTGTACTCTTTTGAATCTACACTGCCCTATTGAGACATGACTTTCATCATCACGGTTAGTTAGAGTAAACATGTTTGGTATTTTCTGTGTTAAAAATCAGGCCCAGGCTTGCAGCGGACTTCTCCAATGACTGAAAAGCTGCTATTACAGCATTGAGAGTTCTTGCTGCGAGTCCAAATAATCTACGAATCCTAAAATCTGTGCTGTTCTGTTAAAAAGTATTCCTGTTGTTTGGATACCTGCCTTTTTAAGTGCTTTCTCCAGGGAAAAGTTAAACAATAAACAGGCCTGGCTATTGCCTGCCTTACACCTGTTCCTGTTTTAATCCTCTTGATAACTTTCCATTCACTCTGACTAAGCATGTATTCCCATCCATCGTAATGTTTATTAGAGGAACAAATTTTGCTGGCAGGAATGTTCATTTCCATCATCACTTTATCTGCTTTTTTTCTGTTCACAGAAGCATCTATTAAAATGAATGATGACTTTGGACTCATTTGTAAGCCGGGAGATGTCTCTATGTATGGGGCTAATCATTGTCCTCTTCCATTCATATGTTAATTTTTCTTTTCTCCATTTGTCCATTAATAATCCTTGAAGAAATTTTATCGTCTGTCCACTAAACTTGAACAACTCAGCTGGTATATTACCCATCTTGGGACCTTACTTTCTTAAGCTTCTGGATGCCATCATATATTTCCTCTTCATCACTAGATTCAACAAAAATCTAATTTTCTCGATCTTCAAGGACACATGGTGTTTCATTGTCTTGTATGTCTGTATTTAATAGATTTTCAAAATTGATTGCCCACATTTCCATGACTGCAGATTCCTCGGTAGTCAGCGTGCCATTATTTTGCTTACAGTTATGGTTCCAGGGTTTGAATCCTTGACGCCCTTCATTGATAATTCAAAAAAATACCGTACTACTTATTTTATTAAAAGCAGCTTCTATCGAAGTTAGCATTTTGCTTTCTTGCAGCCATTTCTTCTTTCTACTTGTGTGGGTTCATCTTCTTCTTCTTGCTTGGTATTCCTCCAGGTATTTTGTGGTGAGCTTCTTTTGTATCATAGTTTGGTATCCATGGTTCTTTTCTTGATTTAGGAGCTGATGAATTAGTAACCATACAGTATTTATTTTTCCTATTCATTGAAACACGCAGGGATTTTAATAATATTAAGATATATCCTGTTGGTTACACTGTGAGAGTGATAATTTGCACTGAGAATTAGTCTCACCAATGTAGCTGTAAATCTTTAAAATTACCTTACCATTCAAACAGTTACTATAAAAGGAAGTAATGCTGTTCCGTTTTTATCAACTTCTTCAACATTTACTTGATAAATATTTTAAGTTTCCAATTAATTGTAAAACTCATTTATGTGAAATTAATTATACCTATTTTGACATCTAGAGTTGAGCTTTAGGCTTTCACCAAACCATCCAATTCATCTTGTATCCAATCCTTACTATTGAAAATCCTTTGTAAAATCTTGATTACTCCTAATACCAATAAACTTATCCATAATGTTCATATAAAGAACATTTATATTGTCTATTTGACCTTAACTAAATTCCTATCCTTTCATAATAAGCTCCGTACCTACTTAAATCCACTGGTCTTCCAACTTTCTTCTGATTCGATTCACAATAACCCTTTGAAGCATATGAAAAGATGGCCCAGAGACCTGCTTATATTGAATTTTTATTGAAGTGCTACCATTGGATTGTCGCTTTACTAGTTATTGTAATAATTTTTCCACACAGTTATTTGTTTTAAACTGCTGTAACTATCTATAAATGAATAAAAGAAAAAAAAAAAAAAAAAAAAAAAAAAAGAAGCAGAAAAATGTTTAAGGATCGTCTTTGATATAAATCATATACAAGAATAAATATTGATTTATTAATATTTTAGTTTGTAATTTAAGTAGTATAAAAAATATATAATTAACACATTAAAAAAAATTATGTAATAAAAACAAACTATATGACAACCAAAAATATTTACAATCAACCAAAATAAAACTAAATTAAAAAAAAAAACAAAAAAAAAAAAAAAAAAATAGGAAAATTATCTTAACAGATTTTAAAAGTCATAAAATTATAGATAGTTGTGCTTTTGTGCATTTATTTATTTAGGATTGATGAATTAATTGCCATTTCTATTGGAATTATTTTATTAGAAAACTAGTTTGCCGTTTACGTTTACCGTATCCAGATTTTTGTTTAAATGGCCAGATAAACATTTCCAATAGCCCCATTTTAAATTTGTTTCCAATAGGAAAGGAAAAATCCAATGAGCCATTGGGGAAATCCCAAACATTTAACCTACCTGGCCCTTCCCTCTTCCACAATAGATATGTTTCAGATATCTCTTAGATCTCCTCAGGTGAGTACCAGTATTTGGTTTCTTGTCTTACATTTTTGAAAACTTTAGTATATATAATCTATGTAAAATCGTACTTATGTGTTGAAAATTTTGTATGTTTTAGAACTAAAGGTGAATGTTTAGCATTTAAAACTAGTTTTCTAATAAAATAATTCCAATAGAAGTGGCAATTAATTCATCAATCCTAATTGTATTGATCCTTCTATATCATCATGCATGCCTCAAGAAATTTATTTATTTATTTATAAAATAATGATATAATTATTATTTTTTGTATATTTTTGTTTCAGAAACTGCAGGATATATTTTCGAAGGTAATATATATATATATATTTATATTTTAATGAAATTAATATTAAGGTTATAATTCCCTCTTGAAAAATAATTATATCTTTGCACCACCTCTTATTTTTAATTATCAATCATCTAACACTGAATTTATTATATTATCATAACTTAATATAATATTTTTAACTCTTGACTTCTTTTTTTAAGTTAATTTTCACAATCATTGTATTCATTTACGTTGGGTCAATTTTAAAACCATCTTCTTTATTTTCCTTTAAAAAATATTTAATTGTTTTATAATCAATGTCATTCAACCTTTTCAGCAAGAATACTTTTTAGAATTATTAAAAAACTGCCTTCAATTATTATAAAACAATCATATTACTTCTTTTTTTTTTTTTTTTCTTTTTTTAAAAAAAAAAAACCTTAATTTGTGTATCATGCTTGAAATTTCTCTTTTACGTTTTGGGAGAAGACTACTTGTAGGTTTAAATATTAATGATTAATGTAATAAAGAAGTAAACTAGATTCACATGCTGATCTTAACCACTTAATTGTTGATTCTCAAAAAAAGCTCATTTTCTGGAACCCGAATTACCAGGGATTGAACTTAAAAAAAAAAATCCAAATATTTTTAAGGTGTCATTGTGCCTTTTTGAAGTATTTAAAGCGCAAGATAGAGCTCAATTCACATTTTTTGAACATAAATTCCAATTCTCAAAATTTTTGAGTGGTGGTAATGAAAACTTAAATCCTCTTTGAGTGGTGGTAATGATGAACCCATGCGTTAATGAGAATCATGTAGTTCCAGGGATCTTTTCCTGTAAATAGTATCTGATTCCATAACAATATATTGAAATTATATTTTCTGTGAATTGGTTTAAATTCGACAAATTAACTCAAATCAATGAAAACCAGAACTATATTTATTTTTTTAAGTAAGCAAAGGTATAAGAAATAACTTAGTCGAACGTTTTATTAGTCTGTAATATTTTTTCATTTGTAGGTGACTCAGTGTCTCACTCCAGGAGCACATTGACTGTTCTCGTCATTCAAAAATTTTAATGTCCACTTGTAACATTGTGCTGCTGTTTTTCATCTCTCGGAGAGTTTTGACATTCAAAATGTTCACCTTTGTCTTAAACATTGGGGATGGGAAATACTCTTTGGCTTAGGCTGTAGTCTAAATTCCGAGACGGTTTCCATCTATTGGTCGGATGAATATTTTCTTTTCCTTTCCTGATATTTAACAATAACTGTCCGTTAGCTGCTTCTGGAGAATGGAACGGTTCCCTTAAATTTGTGGAACGACCCATCAATAGATGCAAGAGAGAGTTTTTTTCCTACTCCTGCAGTTCTGCCGCTACAGTCCATGTGGTAGGCTGGCCGAAATTTCCTCTGAGTCGTTCAGTGGTAATTTTTGTTTTTATAAACGCGCATTAATGTGATTTTTTCTGGCTAAACACTTCAAAATAACATAAAAAATCACCAAATGGACTTAAAAATCCTCTGTTCCTGATAAGGTCTAATAGTTTACCTCCAGTTTCTTAGGATTTTTTCCCAATTTTTATCCCATAGGCTTAATTGATGACTTTGGTGGGCAAACTGAAATCATTACAAGTAGTGGTAATGAGAATTGAGAGTTTCCTAACAAATAATAAATTAACATTTTTATGGAAAACTTAATTTTTTCTTTATTTTCAAATAGGGGAAAGAAGAACAAAACATAAAAGTTTTAAAAATTCTAAGACAAGTATTTTATTACCCACCCTCCGGTTACAGTATATTTGAGTTTTGTTTTTTTAGAATCACCCTAATAACTTTAGTTCAGTGTGTATGAATGAATGGTTTTGAAAATATAATGTTGTGATTTAATTCCTTTAATGATTTGAGATAATTTACTTATCTTGTTTAGATAATTTACAAAACTTCTATAATCTTTGGACTAATAATTTGTTTATGTTATATTCTCTAACCAATATAATTATTTGTTTTACATTGCATTGATTTTTAGCTTGATCATAATGGAGATGGAAGAATAGATATTGATGAATTATCAGAAGAATTAAATAGACACCATGTACATATTCCTGTTCCTAAAATTCAAATGTTGAAGAGTTCTGGAAATTCCTTTATCACTTATGATGAATTTATAAAACTGGTATGGCTTTATTTATTTGCCTCTTTATATTATATTGTTGCTTGATATTTTGATATTGCTAATTTTTATTCAATATCATTTTTAAAGGAATATGTCTTCAAAGAGAGATTTTATATGTTAAAAATGTGATTAAACTTGTTTACCCAAATCGGTTGCATAATTGTTAAGGTATTAATGGTGTTGGTCTAGTATATCTAAAGGTTTCAACTGTTTGTGTAAAGGTATTTCAAGCTTAATGAGTTAGCCATGCAGGGTTGCGAAGAGGACATAAAGAAGTCAGAATGAAAGTATTAGAATTTAACATGACAGAATGTAAATGAAAGGATCATCATCCAGTTTTCATATTACATATGTTCCTCATGTGAGGGATCAGCCTCAGTTATGAGTAGGAAGGACGGTCACAAGTGAACCTCCTTATCACACCCAAAGAGGCAATTATACATCGTTATTATTACATCCTAATTTTGATGATAGCATCATTGGCCTCTGCTACAATACCCGGAAGGAGATTAGATTTACCGCCAATTGAATATGGAAAGGGGCTTGATATCAGAATCTGGTCTCATGGTTGAATTGTATGACTTACTCATCAAACCTCCAGATATAAAGATTACTTGAATTATTTTTGGGGCTCAGAACATCTCATGTCTTTTTGGTTATTTGCAAAATCAAACAATATATCTTTTTAGTTCAATACAAATAGAGTTTCCAGCTGTATAAGAATCACCTTGAAGAGAATGATCTGTCTAAAGATAAAATTATATATTTGTATTCATATAGTTCGCCAGGCAACTGCTTGAAGAAGTAATTATTCTCTGGGTGGTCACTAGAGGCCTACTAGTGATGATGATTTGAATTATCTGATACAACTATTTATCAAATCTACCTTAGCTGTGAAACATTTCTAGTATAACTTTCATTTTAGACTAACCCATTCTGTTAAATTGGTGCCTAGTTTAGTATAGGTCAATTGATGTTTTTTATAGACCTATGTAGTTTTGGTATATTTTGTAACGAAGGGAGTTGTGGTAAGGCATCAGGCTCCTAATTTCTGGGCCAAGGTTCAAGCCTGGCTGAGGCAATAACTATTTATTCTGATAAATCAGTTGTGGATTGAACCTAGGGTTGGATGACCTTCCTGTGACTTAACCAGCCTCTATAAAATGGGTCCTCTTAATAAGGGGAAAACAACTTGACAATTGACTTTGATCACCTTGGTTCACCATTGGCTTAGAAGCAGTACATCCTTTCCAAATTATCAAATCTGAGTCCCTTCATGGGTTTTAGTGGTACAGGTTTTTTTTATTTGAACTAAAGTATTTAAAACCAAGGATATATTTTTTTTTTAACAGGATTTTTTAGTTACTTTGAAGTGCCATTGTGTATAATTATAAATTTTAGTGTAGTTTAAATATTTGTTTGTCTAATTTTTTTTTTATTTTTATTTTTATAGATGTCTACAGGAAGGTCGAAAAATTATATACAAAAAATTTTGTTACAATATATGAAGCATGTTATTCCTCCTTCTAGCAGAAAATCTCTTGATCTCACTGACGGAGAATATGAAGATCAATATACGTGTGAACCCCCAGCAATATGTATGTTGCTAGTGAGCATAATAGAGGTAAAGTATATTTGTTACAGTTTATTTTTGCTGTATTTCATGATTTATGATTGCCCTACAGTTTATTTACTATGTCACTCTGTACTTTTTAATTAGAAAACTAAGATTACCATACATTAGGCATAATGTCGCAATCCCCTTAAGTTAAAATGAAGTATATTGGGTAGGTTTAGAAGGAGGAGGTGTGCTCAGTTACTATTGTGGCAACATTGATCATGTGTAACCTTCCCGACCACATGGTCCACTTCAGGACTATTACTATTACTATTACCTTACTTTAGCAACCTACAACATTTCTTAAAAATCTTCTATTGCTATGACTTTGTATTTATTATGTAACCTGTGCACAGGATAGTAAGGTACCTAATTTAATTACTTAAGTAGTACTTATATAAAGTAGCTAGTTAAATTGTAAATATGTTTTCTTAGTTCGTCAAATATTTTTTGTAATCTGTGTTAATATGATATGGGTTTCACCAATTAGTAAATTTTATTTATTCAAAGTTAATTGCAAAATAATTAATAATAAATAAACCCAAACTATAATCGCAGAGCAGGCCTTCTTCCATTTGCAATAATTATTTTTCAATTAAAACTGTAATAAAATTTTCTCTTTCCAAACCTGTTCTGTCTTACTGTCTCTCATATCAATGCTTATTATTCTCTGTAAAGAGACCTTTCTATTATTCTCTATCATTGGTTTAATCCATCAGATTAATTTAAATGAAAATAAATTTCTTTGTCCTGGAGACAAATGTTCTCTTAGGACAATCTATAATACAGATATAAATAGGTCCAAATAATTTGGCCATAGTCTGATATCTTGATATAAATCCTTATTTATAGAAGTGTAAGTAAGCTTTACCTAACCTTCATTTAGAGAAAGTTTTTTTTTTTTTTTCCTTTCTGATTTATGTCAGTAATTTTTATTCATAGAATTTTTATTTTTCTGCTAAGAATTCCGTATGAACTGAAACAAGTCTCTCAATATATTTTAATGTAATAATGATTTTTTGTTTGAAATTTTGTTTTATTTAATTGATCAACAGCCTCTGAAAAAAATAAATAAATGAAGAAGTTAAAGGTACTGGAAACTAAAATGAATATTTTAATTTCATTCATTTTTTTAAAAGAAATTTATGTTTATGTTGATTATTGTTTTCAGATAAGCCTATTTTGTTATGATTTATTACTGAGAGGTCATTCATTTAATGGACCCACTGCTATGCTGCTCATTTATAATCCTTATCGAAGAATCGAGATATGGAGATTTTTGAGTTACATGTTTGTTCATGTTGGGTAAATTTCAATTAAATTTTCTTTTCTTTAGACAATATTTTAATCATCTCATATTAATAATTATACTTTCATAAGAATTTCCTCTTATCTTTTGATTTTGTTCGAAATATTTTTAATTTTTAAAAGTAATGCTTTCTTAGTGACTAATTCAGTATTTATATTAAATATTTCCTTTTTGAGGACTATTGGTAGTTCATGAGGTTTTTTTTCTAATTTTTATTGTTAGCTCTATTTTGAATACATTAATTGAAATACACATTTCAATAAATACTATTATAGTTCATATTCTAATTCAATATTTTTTTCTTTTACTTCATGATGGAGATTTTCTGCCCTCATGAAGGTTGTTATCTTGTAATTTTTAATCTTGATTAAGTTTGTTTGTAATCATTAAATACTTACCATGAATTATTAATCTTCTTTATTAATTTTCATATCATTCTTTTTTATTATTCATATGTATATAACTATGAATTCTTTTGATATTATTCATTTTATTGTAATTTTTTTATTTATTAATTAAAATCAATTGGTCCTTTTGATGTTCAATAATAAGGAATATTTGATATATCATAAAAGCAAAGTTTAAGTATAAAAATTCCTCCCAAATGATCCTGGAGAGGTTATTGGTTTTATTTATTAATTAAAAAATTAATTAACTTTGCCAAAGAAACCAGTTCTGAAAAACCATAAAAACAATCATGCATATTTTTTTGCCAAAATTAATATTTTTTTTTTATTCTAAGGCTTTACTCCTAGAACTCCTTAGTTGTTACTTCAGGTTGATACCTCATCCCCATAAAGACTGACTGTGATCAACAGCAATTTCCCTTGTTGAGATTTCCTTCCCTGTTGTATTTTATCCATTTGTCCTCTCCAACTTGGGAATAAAGTGACCTCTTCCTAAGTGTTAAAGTTGGGAATATGTGATACCTTAATCATTGTAAGCTCTTAAAGTTTAACCTGAGGTTGTACTATACTATAATAAAGGGCTACACAGATTTTCAAAAATTAATAGAAATTCTTGCAGAAGGTGATACTAATTATAATCCGGTGTTCCTTGACATTCTCTGCATTCCTTTTATACAGTGAAAATTCATTTCAGTCAGATTCTATTTCGCCCTATCTTGTGCTTTCACTCTCCAATTCCTAATCCCTAGTAAGCTCCTAAGTCAGCTGTTCTCCATCCATCCATGTCAGTCTAAGCCAATCCACTCTTTTGGTTCTATGAAGAACTTCATTGGATGTTTTTCTTGGTATATCTCTCTCGTCAATCTTGGCTAAGTGCCCCCTTTTCCCAGCTGTCTTCCTTTTTTAAAACCTTGAACTGTATCAGGTTTTGTGCCGAGATCATAACATGAATTATTGTTGTTAATTATAGTTAGTTTTTCTTGTATAAATAATGTATGATGTTGATAATAACATATAAGTTATTTTTATACTAGTTATAAATTATTATTTTTTTTACATTAAGTTATATAATAGCTTCCTTTATATTGCTTTAAGTTGAATAATCTAAAACCCTTTGAAAACTGTTAATGCATTTATTATGACTATACTCAAAAGAACAGTACTTTAGTAAATAGATTCCATTTATGATAGTGTTATTGAATTATAGCTGTATTTCTATGCATTCAACTTAGTTTGTATGATGCTTCTTCAGATCCATGAAATATAATTTTTATGTAGTTTTAAATGCTCTTCATCAACATTAATTTTATATATAATCATACTTCAGTTTATATACAGTCATAATTAATTGTATATATATGTGTATATTTTATTCATTCGAGACTAAAGTTTATTTTTTAATAACTATAACTAAAGTTAATTTATATTGTTGCGATTATAAGTGTTTTCCTTTTATTTTCTCAGTATGTTTTTTTTTCGATTAAAATGCAAAGACTTTGCTGCTCTGTTTATTTTCGTTATTCTGTTATTTAGACCTCTTGGCGGCCTCTATCATTATCAGCGTTAATATTTGTTTATGAGTGTTTCCGGTAGATCACAGTCCAATGCACTTTACTATTATATTATGTAGCTTTACCAATGAACTTTAGCCATCTTAATAAAACTGTTTTGTCTATGCTTCCCAAGTGAGCTGACCTCTTGCTGTTGTCTCCATGCTCCTAGCACATATGTACAGTTTCCGTTTTTTTCCTTTATCTGTCAAGTGGTTTGAGCGTTCGAAATTGGTCCGACGTCAGTTGTAAAAATTTTCAACATATTAAATGTTCAGAAAAGCGGTTCAAGGAGGTGCAGAAATCTCCAGATTTCCACACCACGATGGGGAAGGGATCCCGTTTCTGAGGTCGAGATTTCGTGGTGTCAGGGCTCTCGCCGTCGATTTTGAAACCGGGAAGTGGAATTTTATTCATGTTCTTTCTTGTGCCACAAACCAGCTGATAGTTTTTTTTTTAATTTTTTTTTTTTTTATACAGTCCACATTTGTTCTTTCAGAAAAGCCCCTACATATTACATAACTACATAAACTAATAAAGCACTATATTGCGTTCTCTTCAGGCTGTTTTCACACTTTGCGTCACATCAAGTTCTTTTCTTAGCTTAAGAAAAAGGATTTACTAATTGGAAAAAAATCAGTGGAAAATTGCCGGAACATGAAAATTCATCCAACAACTTTACTTTTGTTCACGGAAAGCTTTAGAATCTCTTTTAGTAAAGGAAGGTATTGATGCAGAATTTCGAAATCATATCCATCTAGAAGAATCTCACCAGAAGGCTGGATTATTGATGCTATTATATTCCTAGCAAAGCAAAGGAGTCCATTTCGAGGAACAAAAGAAGACTGATTTCAGCGACCCATCCAGTGGAAAATTCTTTAACACTATTGAACTTTATCGCATTACAGTGTCCCTCTTCAATAGCATATTGAGCAGCAAAAGAAAGGGCAAATCTCTTATTTTTCACATAAAATACAAGATGAGTTTCTTTTAATTATTGCCAATAACATAAGGCAAAAGATAATACAGGACATCATGGATGCGAAATATTTTTCCCTAATATTTGACTGTACTCTGTATATTATCCACAGTGAACAAATAACTCAAGTAGTTCGCTACGTCAAAGCAAATACATCGGATGTAGAAGAAAGTTTTATTGATTTTTTCCCAGTTATTGACAAAACAGGTGAAGGTTTCAGCCAAGAAACCTAAAAAAATGAGGCAAAGACGGACTTAATATAGAGGACTGTAGAGGCCAAACCTACAACAAGGCAAATGTGGCGGGGAAATATAAAGGTGCTCAGTCCTGACTACTTTAGGAGTCTTTGTTTTGTTATTGTTCGTTAATTTTAATTATCAATACGGAGATGTTGTATTTTAATGGTAAGACAGTGAGGAGGGGGGCAGCAAACTGATTTTTGACCCCCGACAAATTTCCTCCCTGGCTTAAAGTTCTATTCTTTTTTTTTTATATAGTCCACATTTTTTTATTATCATTTTTATTTCTTTTAGTCAAACTTTCAGAAAAAATATATACAGAATATATATATATATATGTATGTGTGTGTGTGTATGTATGTTTACGTAAAATGTGTAATTTTTAAATTTGTAAATTGGACGTAAAGAGTTGATAAGCATCTTCTTCCCATTTTTTTTTGGCGTGCTCTGGTGGTTTACAAATACTGGTTTCTGGTTTACAAATACCAATTCAGTAAAAACTTTAGTATACTTTAAAAGAATTACTTTTATCATTAAATGGTATTATTCAGTATCAAATTTGTTTCTAAAATTACGAAAATTTGTCAAAATATTTTTGGTCTTGTCTGCCGAAAAAAAAAAATTATTTATCATTAGCAAAGCTTCAAAAAATTAAAAGTTTTGTGCTTCGGTATCCTATTTAATGCAAGTTAACTCTATTTTTGCAACAATTTTACTTGACTATGACTAAGACTAGCTCCTGGTAAGCACAACATTGTTAAATTCTATTATTATTAATTTTTTTTATATCAAGAAAAGTTTCTAATAATATTTCAGATTTTATCTAAATAATATTAATTGTTATTTCTCTTTTTATTTGTTAAATGTTACTTCAACTAATTATTTCAAACTTTTCTTAAAAAATTGATTTATGAAAACCGGCCTATTATTTAAATGTGACTCCTACCTAAGTATAGCTTAGTCCCTACAGGTATGAATAAAGGTTGTCAGTATGTTAATGGTAAAATAAACATAATTCTTATTCTTATTTAATTATTGAATCCATTTCATTTGCTTTTTAGGACTTTTCATTTGGTAGTAAATGTAGTTGTGCAGATTTTACTTGGTGTTCCTCTTGAAATGGTTCATGGTTGGTGGCGTGTTCTTATAGTTTATGTTTCTGGAGTAGTGGCTGGATCTCTAAGTACATCAATCACTGATCCTAAGGTGTATTTAGCTGGAGCATCTGGTGGTGTTTATGCAATAATTACTGCTCACGTTGCCTCAATAATTATGGTATGTTCCAAGTAGTTTAAAGTGGTATTGAATCTTTGTTAATAATAATATTTCCTTTTAGCTTCTATTTAACTTCTTTTTCTTTATTTAGAAAATTTAATCCAAAATTTTCTTGATACCATTTAAGAGAATTTAGTTATAAATTCTATCTTTATTTTGTTTATTGTTACATTAGAAATTACATCATAGGTTTAGATTTAGTGTTTAGAATTGGAATGGGGTCCGCTCATCTTTACAAGGATTAATGTATAACTTTTATGAACAAAGAAATCCAAAGTTAAGATAGTGAGGAATTAGATGGACTAAAGGATGATTTTTGGTACGACTTTTCTTTCAAAATTTAATTAACCTCAGTTTTGTTTCAATTGTAAATATTAATAAAATTTGTGTTCAAAGTTCTTATAGAAAGAGATCAGAACATTCGGAGGGAGGGAGGGAGGGTGGTTTGAGAGAGAGAGAGAGAAACCTTATCTGCAATTTAGATTCTTTTGCTTCACATCATCATAGCAGTGATACATTCTTTTATTTTTAATAAAACTAATTAAATTCTCTCCCAATTAAAAAAATATATACTTCTTTTAAACACCACAAAGAGTGGTATAAAGTTGCAGCATTTTACAGTGTGTGTGATTTTAAAATTGTAAATTGGATACAATTACTGTTTGCTGATATAGTAGAATTTGGTCACAGTTGAGTTATCAATTAATTATTGTGTTATTTATTTATTTATTCCATTACACAATGAAATTTTCGAGCAAACTATTCTGTATTATAAATATTATGATTGTCAATGGATATTAAGTATGATTACAAAACTTATTAAACACTTTTGATATCCGCTAATCATTTTGTTACAGAACTGGTCTGAAATGCAGTTTGCCTTTTTTCAGTTGATGGTTTTTCTTTTGCTCACTATTACTGATGTTGGCTCTGCAATATATAATCGTTATATGAATGTTGACGACAAGGTAAGATTTTTATTATTCTATATCTTAATATTTTTATTAAATATCCATGAATGTTATATATTTCAATTAAAGTAATTATTTAATATTTATAAGGTGTATATTAATTTATTTGGAATATATTCTTCACATAATTTGTTTCTCATAACTGAATCTTCCAAGCTATTGATTATTCTGCTATCTTTGCTTTCATCATTACTTACAAGGGGACGTTTTGACTTGTAACTCACAGATTTGAATGCTGATTTTTGTGTAGGTGGTAGGGACCCACAATAGAACAAAACTAGAGTTATAGCCAGCTGCCAATGAGCATTAGGAGCCAAGAAAAAAAAATAAAATGTGAAAATCACGTTTAATTTTTTTCTTCAGCTCTCAGTCAAGATAGAGAAATGATTCTTTCACGTTAAATTGTAGTTTTCTATGACATTTGAAATAAATATACTTTCGTTATGCTCAAGACAGGACCCGGCTTTAGGGTGCTCAAAAACTCCAATGAAATCCACTGTAAATCAGTGAAAATTTTTTTTCATGGAAAAATTGACCTCAAATAGCGATTTAACGCACAAAAAAACCTTTATAACGCGGGGTTTTCGTTTGATACTCTGATAGTTTGATATTAGGATAGTAGGAGCAGTTAGGAGCTTTACTAAATAACTATACTGACTAGGATACAGGTTCTAATGAGTGAGCTCTTTTAGACTTTGTTTCTCCTAATACCTATATTTTTAAGTTTAAGAGCTTTTTTGACACGATCTATCTTCAGCCTCCCGTAGAATGAGTTAACAACGAATTAATATCCTCCCGCCATCTTAAAACAGTTAAATAGTCTAATATTTAAAAAGAAGTGTCCTTTTAATGTCTGCCATCTTAAAACCGTTAAATATTTTAAAACCGTATCCTGGAGGACAACAATGGAGGAAGTTATCCTTCGGATAACTTAAAAAACCGTTAAAACAGCAATCCTTAAGGACGAAAAAGCTAATTCTAATTGTGGATGGAGAGAGTGGGCAAGGATGTCCTTCGGCCTCAAAAAATCGTCAGATCCTGGCAGATCTGTAAAACAGTGTCCTTAAAAACCGTTAAAACAGCAATCCTTAAGGACGAAAAAGCTAATTCTAATTGTGGATGGAGAGAGTGGCCAAGGATGTCCTACCTCGGCCTCAAAAAAATTGTCAGATCCTGGCAGATCTGTAAAACAGTGTCCTTAAAAACAGAAGCCATCTCTTAATCCCGCCCCGAACCCCCACCGCCACTCTTCTATATCGTACCTTTTTAGCAAAAAGAGTAAACGGGAAGGAGTCGTTAGCGTTGAAAAACTATCTTCAGCCTCCCGTAGAATGGGTTAACAACGAATTAATATCCTTCCGCCGTCTTAAAACAGTCAAATAGTCGAATATTTTTTAAAAAAGTGTCCTTTTTAGGTCCCCATCTTAAAAACCGTTAAATATTTTAAAACAGTATCCTGGAGGACAACAATGGCAGAAATTATCCTTCGGATGACTTAAAAAAACCGTTAAAACAGCAATCCTTAAGGACGAAAAAGCTAATTCTAATTGTGGATGGAGAGAGTAGCCAAGGATGTCCTTCGGCCTCAAAAAATCGGTAATGTAAAACGGTTTTTATGGACACTGTTTTACAGATCTGCCAGGATCTGACGTTTTTTCGAGGCCGAAGGACATCCTTGGCCACTCTCTCCATCCACAATTAGAATTAGCTTTTTCGTCCTTAATGATTGCTGTTTTAAAGGTTTTTTAAGTTATCCGAAGGATAACTTCCTCCATTGTTGTCCTCCAGGATACTGTTTTAAAATATTTAACGCCGTAACCACTGCTGTGCTCAACCGATTACAATAGTAAAAGCATCACAAGAATTAGCGTACATTCAGCTTTATATCCATGCATATAACCTTGGGTTTACTCCAGATTTTAGTGGACAAAAACTGATGTTAATAAAAAATTCTGAGGTCAACTATAACATGAGATATCTCACTAAAAAGAAATCCTGAAACCGCTGGATTTGGGCTAAACTATGCAGTTTTACTGCTTCTAGATGACCTTAAAATTTGGTTTCAATCGGTAGCGAAATCTGTGAGATAGCACAAATTATTTACATTTTTTCAGAAATTGACAGCCTCTTGTATTCTAAAATCATACAAAATTTTAGGGGTAAAAAAATTTAATATTTGATTTAGGAAAATTTGGTTTTTACATGTTTTTTGAGATGAGGAATTTAAAAATGATATCAGTTTTTAGTTTAAAAATTTTCCTCACCTATATTATATAAATAAAATGTTTTAAAATTATTTAATTTTATTATTATTTTAATTTTTACTCACTAAATTTCAAATAAGACCATTTTTAGAAAATATAGGTAAGAGGAGTTTTTTTTAATACCAAAACCTGATATTATATTTAGATTATTCATCAATCTGAGGGTTTCGATTCAAAGCTATTTGAAATAAAAACATACTTACTCCTCAGCGCTACAGTTCTGGGTGACCCTTGGCCTCCTGGATTTTCTTCTCCATCTATCCCTGTTCTCTGCTTCCATTCTCCAATTTCTTACTCCTAATTTTGCGGCATCTTTTGCCACTTCATCCTCCCATCTGCTGCGTGATCTTCCCCTTTTTCTCTTTCCAGACATTCTCATATCAAGCAGTTTCTTTGGCAATCTATCTGCTGTCATTCTTCTGACATGGCCACTCACCTTAACTCTTTACTTTAATGAAGTTTACAATATTTTCCCTTTTTAACATGTGGTCTATTTCTTCATTCGTTTTTATTTTCCATATTCTGCCTACTTGTGTTGCGCCGCATAGTCATCTTATTACCTTTCTTTCAAAAACTTTCAGTTTCTGGGCTATTTTGGGCTAAACACCAAGTTTCAGCTCCATATGTAACTACAGGTCTTATTAATGACTTGTTTAGTTTTAGTTTCGTTTTTCTAGATAACAGTTTAGTCTTCAGTAACTTATAATTCGCAAAGTAGGCTCGGTTTCCTGCCATAATTCTCATATCAATTTCACTGCTGATCTTATTTTCATTATTGACTGAAGAGCCAAGGTAGACGAAGTTAGAAACATTTTCAAACTTGAAGTCGAGGATTTTAATATACCACACGGATCTTCTATTTGCCACCGAAAACATTTTCAAGAATTTAGTTTTTTCTTCATTTATAATTAGCCCTACTTTTGAACCGCTTTTATAAATTATTTCAAAGGCTTCTTTAAGGGACACTTCATTTCTCGCAACTATGACAATGTCATCAGCGTAGGCACATATTTGCCACATTTTCTCTGCAATGGTACCACCTTTAACCACTAATATACTAATATACAACTTTTCTCTATCAACACTATCAAACGCCTGCTTATAATGTATGAATAACAGGTTTAAATCAACATTGTATTCGTAACATTTTTCGCAGTGAAATGTAGTACCTCTCCCACATCTAAAACTGCATTGATAGTCTCCTAGTATTTCCTTAGTTTATTCCTAAGCCTTCTTGCAATTATATTTCATCCCTATATAATTAGCACACTCACTTTTACTGCCTTTTTTAAAAATTGAGCACAATAGATATTTCATCCTTCCATATCTCCTTTATCAGTTCAAATATCAGACTCCTCATTTTTTCACTGCTGCTCTTAATCAGTTCTACAACTATTCTGTCGTCTCCAGGAGCTTTATTTTTTTTCAGATCCTCAATAGCAAATTCAACATCATCCCGATCTGGTTCATCCACCAATGGTTGTGGATAACAAAAGAAGCTTTCTTCCTCCGAGTTGTCCTCCCTCCTATCTAGATTCACATTTAGTAGCTCCGAGAAGTGTTCAGTCCATCTGTTCATCACTGCCTTTTCACCCTCAAGAATCTCACCCGTTTTACTTCTACATTCAGTCAATTTAGGTTGGTTGCCCTTTCTAAACCAGTTTACCTCTCTATAGAAGTCTCTATTATTATTTCCTTCATTCAAGTTCTCCAACCACCTATCAGTCATCTTCTTTTCCAATCCACACACTCTCTTTACTTCTCTTCTCTTGGTCTGATAGTCATCACAATTTTTGTTTGTATTTTCTTGTATTCATGTTTGTATATGAAATAAAAACATAGATGAGGAAAATTTTTTAACTAAAACTAAATAGTATATAAGTCATCGAGGTGAGCATTGTAGCCATAACATTTGTTTCAACAGCTATGTTATCTACAGAAAAAATCCCCCCAAAAAAACCTGTAATCATCTTCACTGATTTATTATAAATTTGGGGATGAATCAGATAATGTTAATTAAAATTTGTTGGTTCACTTTGAAGTTATCCATGATATCAAATTAGCTGTTGAGAAATATGAAGTTAAGTCAACAAACCCAACCATTACTACAGCTTTGTTGGATTTGTTTTTGGATCCATTGACTTTCAAACAAGAAAAAATCCATAACTGCTTGTTTCTTCAAAATTAATTCTTGCTAGATTATTCTCAAAGTAATAATTCCTCCTTCTAATATAGTACAGATATTGGCCTTTTTTTAGAAAATATAGTTTTACTCTTTCTTTGCCATGGTTTGTTCATTAATATAAACATTTCAAGACATATTTGAATAGTTAATACCTAACAATGAATTTTCATAGTAAACTACACTTTTACCAATTATATTTCCCACCTAGTGCTTGCTTCATTTTTTCAATCCAGACCCCTTACCATTTTGTAATAATAAAAAAAATAACACATGACCATAACATTATTAACTGCATTAAAGTGCATTATTAACAAGTGCATAATATTCAGTTCTGACTGAATGCACTCTTCATAATTGATTATCTTAGTGGTTTATATCTGAGTATTCTATTTAATTTTTTATTTATTTCAATTTTTGTTTTTATTATAAGATTAGCTACAATATATTTAATTTAAATTCTTACATGCATATGTAAATAATTTATTTACAGATTGGATATACTGCTCATTTAGCTGGAGGTCTTTCAGGACTGCTTGTTGGACTATATATTCTTCGTAATTTGGAGGTTCATTCATGGGAAAAAAAAATTTCATTGATTGCTGTAATAGTGTTTGTACTGGTGGTAGTAATATTTATTGCTTTCAATATATTTTATCCTGATTATTTTCCTAAACAAGAATTATAGTATTATTTTACTTTTTTTACTTAATTTATATTGAGGTTTTTAGATTAATGAATTTTGTGAACATACATTCAAATAAATTATAGTGCCTTATTGTTTGCTAAACTTCACTGTATATAAATATTTTCTGAATGTGGCTGCTGTTTTTAGTCAAAACATTTTATTTATTATTTATCATTTACATTTCCCAGGCCATTTCTTAAACTGATCTTTTAAGATGACATTTTTACTTGATTTTTTAAAACTTTTATATACGTGCCTTCATTAATATTTATAAGAAATAATCTGATGTCATATTTTCCAAGAAAATAAAATATATTAAATTAACTTTAATTTCTATTAAAGAATAATAAATCCAAAAGGATCATTTATATAGTTTATTCAGACAAACGATATATAACCTATAAGTGTTTAAAATAGTTTGACCATGAATGTATGACTGTGGAAGTGGCATCCATTTCACAGTAAACAATTTTTTTAAAGTGTTTTATTTTGGATTGCACTCCCAACCATCATGACAAATAATGAAACCAAAAACAATGAACCAATCTTACAATAAACCATTCAAGGACCTCTTTATGTTATTATCTATAGTTTCAATATTAAAAAAATATATGTTATGCTTTTTTTACTGGAAGTAAAAAACTATTTTTTATGTACTTGGAAAAAAAAATACAAATATTGTTTCTAATATTTACAAGAAAAGGGTCAAATCCACTATTTGATTGATGTATTTATTTTTATTTTAAAACCATTTAGGTTTATGTTTTTTATGGTAGTTGTGTTTCACAAAAAATTGAATATATATATATATATATATATATATATATATATATATATATATATATATATATATATATATATATAAAATCATTAGTATTAAGTTATGAGATGTTCATATTTTGTTATATTTTTATTGTCATAAATAAATTATTTTTTTATAATTTTTTTTTGTAATTATTATCACCTTACCTTAATTAGGTTATAATATACTGAGATACAGGCCTATAATTATTCTTTTTTAGAAATTTTTGTTGGTTTTATATTTTTGTTTTATTTATATGAAACTTGTGTGGTATGATTTTGCTTAGGGTATTTAATTACTGGATCCCTTTTTAAATATTTCTTAAATTTAATTTTATTACTTTCTTTTATGATTAATAGTGTTTTAGTCATAATTTGAGCCTGGTGCCCAGGACTGCTTTACAAGCTATGCAAATTCCTTCCTTCAACATACTTAATTATCCGTTCCTATCACAGTGATAAAATCTTCAAAGTAGATCATAAATTTTCCTATTCTTCCCTCTTCACCCAATCTTCTGATATTCCTCAAGGTAGTATCCTAGGTTCCATCCTCTACATGGTGTATACAGCGGACATGCCGACTTATCCTACCACTCTCCTCACTACTTATGCTGATGAAATGTGTGTTGTCAGTAAATAATGATCCTTTCATTGCATCCTAATCAATACAATCTCACATTACTAAAATTCAGAATGTTGTCGAAATTGGAGATTTAAAATCCTTGCAAACCCCATCAAATAACCTTTACCCTTCGTCGTAAACCTATTACTTTTTGTCCTACTGTATCCTTTAACAGTATTCCATTAATCCCGGTTGAACAGATCTATTACCTAGGACTCCAGTTGGACGAACGTCTTACTTGGAATCCACATACAAGAAACTGCCCATCGTTACGGTCTACTTCAACATTTACTAGATAAACGTTCAAAGTTTCCAATTAATTACAAAGGACTCATTTACATGACAATGATTAGACCTGTTTGGATGTACAGAGTTAAGCTTTGGGGCTCCAATAAACCATCCAATCATCTCGTATCCAATCCTTACAATCCAAAATATCCTCAATGCACCTTACTTTGTCACCAATAAACTTATCCATAAAGATCTTAATGTTCCATATGTTGCAGATTTAGTCCAACTAGATATCTATCCTTTCATAGTAAGCTCCATAACCACTCAAATCCACTAGTTTCTCAACTTGCTTACCTCTCTATTCCCGGTAATCCTCCAAGGTACTTGAAAAGAAGATGGCCTAGAGACCTTCTAGTGTAGAATTTTTATCGAAGTGCTACTGATGAGTAGTACTTTTCAAGTTTTGACATGTTATTGTAATTATTATCAACACATTTAATTTACAGTTGTAAATTTCAATAAATAGAAAAAAAAAGTCTTAATTTATTGTTCTCTTCATTTTTTCTTTACCTTTTTTAGCAGAAATATTATAAGAAATCGTTTTTATAGTTAACTTTGGACTTACAGGTAAATTATATTATAAAATTACATTATTAAAAAAATCTATTAAATAGTATTTATTTGAATGTAGTAGAAAAATAGCTATGAACAAATTGTATAATTAGACAAATGAGAGTATCTTATTTTTTAATGTATGCATTGAATGTTCACTTATAGAGTGTATCCTTACAAGTCTCTTCAGATATTTGTAGAATCTAAAACAGAGATTCATTAAAAATTAATGTAATATTAAGAATAATTCTGACTGATCATTTTTTACCTTTCAGTTTGTTGTTTCCTTATATTAGTAAAAGGTAAAACATCTTTACCTTTCCTCATTGATTTCAATACCTATAACAAAATAAAACATATTTTATTTCTGTTCTGGTAGAATGACATGTTTTATTCTAGGTATTCAACAAAATAGATTTTATTAGTGAAGTGGAACTTCAGGAAGCCATCTCTAAGATGAAAATTGGCAAGTACACAAGAGCTGGCACAAATGCTTTGTGAATCTAGAAAAGGCCTTTAACCCAGTAAGAAAAACAAGATATAGAGGAAGCCCAATCTGAATACCAACTAGATGTTATCATGATCCTGGCTGTGAATAGTCTTTATTGTAGAACAAGAAACATCGTGAGAACCAGTAACTACACCCTCAAGGAGTTTGACATAACCGGGATGCAGTTTAAGTCCCTTGTTTCTTATATTGGTGCTGGATGGAGCATTGAAGAGAGCTTAGCCCAGACTTAGGCAGTACCAACTAGTGCAAACATGCAGCCTGTTCTTCTCCCATTGCTGAATGATTTGCTTATTACCTCATCATAATGGCTGCCAATGATAGGGACCTGCAACATAATCTGAATATCATGCAAAAAGAGCTGTCCAGTATTATGGATATTTACCTGGAGAAAACAAAATGCATGAGAATATGAAGACAACCTCATAGTTATGAGATTCCTAAGGTTGAAAGGATGAATTTTAGAACAAGGACATGATTTGCAAGTGCACAAACCTTGGGGTGTTTATCTATGCTTGGTAACTCATCTGATTCTGAGTTATCTATTTAATATCAATTGGAATCAATAGCCAGGTGGATATATTTATTGCCAACATTTAATATGTTTAGTCAGTTACAATTTAATATGTTATGTCTAAAATAATTTTTATATTATCACTTAATAGCATGTCGGGATCTTAGTCACTTTTAATTATGGTGGAACACTTAAAAAAACTAAATTGTTATTATAATTCCCAATCATGTATAAGTTTCAAAATGAAAGTTCGAAATGTGCTTGGCCTAGTCTCAGTCCAAAACTAACCACAGCTTGGTTTCACTCCTACAAATAAATCCTTTTTTAAATCAATATCTTATTTTTTAAAGCCTAAAAATTATCTATTGAAAGATAGGGCTACTTACAAAGCACTCCTTTAAATAAGAGATTTCCAGTTTTTTTTTTTAGTTAAGAAAAATATCTAGTTTTCCTATGTTTAATTTCATTCCATTAAAGCAGCTGTGACTTGTATTGTTGTTTCATTAATAACTTTTCTTTGTTGTATTTTTCTTTTAATCTTGTTAAAGTTAAGTAAGGATACCACAAAAGCTGTACTATTAACACTTTAACGACCACAGCGGGCAGATAGGCCCGCTCAGCAACTTACCAAGGGGACCACAGCGGGCACATAGGACCGCTAGTGAAACCCACAAACAATTTTGTTCCAGGAATACTTACGTCATTGTAAAATCAAATTACCTTATTATTATGATAGCTAAGGTTCTTGTGAACATAATTATCACCTTGGGTTGAGCTTACCTTTATTCTATTGCCATAACAATTCCTGGAAGCTAATTTGTTATTGTTTAGCGCATTTTTAAGTTATTTTAATCTAATTAAAATTATTAAGGACCTGGAAAAACTGATAAATTATCTACCAATACTATTGTGGTATCGAATCGGAAGGCAATTTATTTTGCATTGCCAACTCCACGATGCGCTTGGTACGGGGAGATATTCCACGAAACATTTTTAAACAAAAAATGGACCAACTTACAAAAAAGGTACTACTAAGTAAGGAATGTCTATTTGCAACAAGTTAAGTAGCTATAAGCATACTAAATAAAGTGGAGGGTGCGAGGTAGGAGAGTTGGAAATAGTGAAAGGGTAATAAAAGGTGTTGGAAGGGTTTTGACAGGTCAATCACCTAAAGAACAGTTTTATACCTGATCGGGTGAACAACACATTTTTGCTGAATAATAAACCTAGTATGTTATTCCATCAATATTTCTGGAAATTAATTTTTTTTTTTTTTTACAGCTAGGTACTGTTTTTTGTTATCCTCATATTTATTTTATGGGAAAAAAAGAACTAATCTTGAAGGGGTTTATACATTTTTTTTCCAACAGTGCAGTAATATTGTGTGTGAAAATGAAAAAAAAACAAATCAAAATATGTCAATAGAGAAGTAAAAAAAATATATATTAAAGGAACAAAACAAAAAAAAAAAAAAAAAAAAATAGTTATTTTATGATTTAGAAAAAAACGGGTAGTGCCCCACGGACATTGGCGGGCAAATAGGCCCGCTACATTTTTGCCCTAATCACCATAATTAAATGGTTGCTAATGATTAATAAAAATGCATGGCATAGTTATATAACTGCTGAATGCAGCTTTTGAGCGAAAAAAAATGTTTGGTCCACAGGGAAATATTAACAGAAATGGCTTGGTCATCAAAGTATTAAGATAGCTAGGGCAAGAATGCTCCATCAAGTGTTTTATGTTATTTTCATTCTTTAATATTATTGAAAAAATAACATGAACACCTCCTTTTGGCATAAAGATTATTGTAACAAATGTACTGATAGAGGAGAGGTTAATAATATTGGGTACAAATTTGAGAGAAATGTGATGAAATAATCTTAAAACCTGGTACATTCTCACCCCAGTTTGCAGTAGATTATAATAAGATAAAAAGTTTAGTTTTACTCTTCCTACAAGCTCAGAATATTCATGTTTCCTTACCTCTTTTGCTGTGTCTGCTATGCTGCTTGGAACGTCAAGTGGAAAAAGGCTATTATCTGTATTGCAAGATATCATTCCTCTTGCTTTTACTGTGTAAAGTAAAGAAAAATCCACCCCATCCAAAATGTAGTCCATTTCCTGTTAATATATATATATATATATATATATATATATATATATATATATATATATATATATATATATATAGTAAAAAGATGAACTTAATTATTTTATTTATTGGAATTATTGATTGATAACCATTAGACTGCTTTTTCTTAGGGCCGCCGAGAACCAAACTGGGCCCTGGGTCAAATGCTTTGCCCAGTCACCCTCCCAACAGTTGTGTGGTTGCCCCCCCACCCAACCTGCCAGCAGCCCTGCTTTTTAATAACAACATTAATAGTTGTGAAAGCCGACAAATGTTTTAAAGTATTTTTTTACTACCTCAAAGCATTATTTTTACAATTCAAACAAAGTTCACAATGTTTTTTATCCAATTAAATAAATATATATATATATTTTTTTTCAAATTATAAAGACTGTTATGTAAAAATATTCTAATATTAAATTGTTATCAAAAATTAAACTTCTTAAACAGAGATCAGTCTATCATATTGTTATCCTATAAGGGTTTTGGGAGTCCATATCCACTTGAGATTACAATCCATAATACTTTAAATTATAGCTAGGTAGTTAGGACTTTCAATAAATGGAAAAAAATAAAATAAAAAAAAGTACCAATCCCAGTAGTCAAAGACATTGTTGGGATAAAAAAATAAAATAACAGATATGAAATATTAACTCAAAACTATTTATTAAAAAAAAATCAGCCCAGTTGTAATGAAATTCAAAAAAGTAAAGGATCTAACTGAAATTCAATCTTGTAAAATCCAGACCACACTGACTGCATCTGATCAAATTATATCAACAGTGTATGATTTGTGGGAGTTAAGTCTGGAGCCAGTATTCCTGTCCAATCATCCTGGACTTGTGGTATCTTAAGTAGTGAATAAATTAATCAAAACATATTTTTGTGTTTCATCGAATAGTCTCTAGGAGCTGAAAAAAAAACATGGTGAATTTATAATTATACAATCTTATATTTTATATCTTGAGTTTGAAAATGATAAACACAGGGTTCTTTCGCCCAAGCATTTCAATTCAAGAGTAGATCAAGAAAAAAATGTCACTTAATTTTCAATAATTTTGATTTGACTCACCTAAAAACCTTTGTTTAAATAAACGTAAGAAAAAAAATTGTCCCTGAGGAGCAGGATTTTGGGGGCATGAACATTTTGTCTTGGAGCTGTTCCTTGTCCATTTATCCGGTTTCGATGTTCCCTTGGAAAGTTGTGAAAACGAGATTTTCTTCTTTTATTCCATATAAATAAACATAATGAATCTTAAAATGTTCTGTTTAACAAATATTGGCAGAAAATAAAAACTATACTGATGTTTTTTGCTTTTTTCCATACTGAAGTTGATGCCATTCACCATAGCAGGATTAGAATCGCTACTGGTGCATTTTGGAACAGTCCCGCTCTCAGCATCTGTCCTGAAGCTGGACAACTCCCTCTTTTATTAAACTGGAAGGAATTAGCAGTTAATTATATCTCCAAAGTACTTCCTTAAACCAAACAAGCTCCCCATAAATACATTTCTAGACTTAAAATTTCTAGACTTATTAATGAAAAACATACTGCCATTCTATTTTTAGCAGAAACAATTTATTAAGCTTATAAGCTCCTTAAAATAATACCTTTATAAAAACTAGAAATCCAAAACCCTCCATGGCTCCATAAACATTACTCCAACTCTCTCAACTATCCAAAAACAATACTTCACCTTTTAAATTCAAAGCCGATTCTCCCATCTTCTTCAAAATATTCTGAAACCTTTTTTAAATATGTTACTGATGGACCTATGTCTGATAAATCCACAGCTTCTTCCTTTGTCACTCATAATTCAACAAACAAAATAAAACCACAAACTATGCTGTATATATACAGCTGAACTCAATGCAATAGCCTTCGCCCTTCACTTTTCCATTTCAGTAGCCCTGAACACCATTGTCATAGTGACTGACACATTAAGCTCTTTAAAGTTTTTGGGTAAAATGTACTTAAAACATCTGCCGGTATTAAATCCACCCATACATCAAAATCAATACATCATGCTAGAAAATGAATCCTGATTCAAACAGGAATATTTGGTAATGAGCTCACTGATACAGCAGCCAAACAAGCGTTCAACCTTCCAGGCACTGCCATTTTAACACCTCCAGAAACAGGTTTTCCTCTCAAAAAAGAAATAGGAGGTAGTTGGCGAGCCATTTGGAATGAGAGTCCACTGAGAAAATTAAAGGTTAAAAAATATGAGATATGTGACAGATATGTTTGTTCCCAACATTTAGCATTAAGGAGTATTCTGCTAATGCAGAGTAGAGTTCTTAATATGTAGAAAAGAACTTTAGTTGTTTAATTCATGTACCCATTTTCATGTTTTGAAAAGAATGGGTATCAACAAGTAATTGAATAATAAAACACTTTTATTAAAGTTAAAACAACAGACAGAGCAGAGAAGCCTTTGTTTTTTTTAGTAACTATCTTATGAATTATATATTTTATTTAATTAACTACTTTCTTAACCATTAAGTAAAGATCTTTTTGGTTGTTGATATTTGAGGCAGGGATAGGGTATCATTTTTACTAATTGTATTATAAAGTAAACTTCTTTTTCTTCGCTTAGGCAAAAAGTGAATACCTACATACTGATTAAAATAATAATAATAATTGTTGTGTAACAATAATGTAATAACAATTTTAATCTGGGCTTTGCATTAATGCTAGCCATACATGTCAGTATAAGATTCTATAATAAACAAAACAAAAAAGAAACAAGACTATAATTTTGTGCCACAGTGTCTCGGAAAATATTCTGGACATATTTAGTGTCATTTTTTAACATCCATATATACATATTATATTATTTGTTTATTATTTATTATTAATCTGTAGTGAATTGTTAAATGTTAAAAACTCTTTGATCAAGAAAAATATGTTCAATTAACTAAAAATCCACAAAATACTTACATGAGAAGCCATAAAGGCATCATTGTTTAGGTAATCCTTAATGGTATCCAAGTGGGTCGATATTATCACATGAGGGGAACTTTCACCTTGAGAAAGAAAATAATTTAAGCATCCAGCCAAAATTGCAACTCCTTCTAATTCTGTTGTTCCTTTCCCAACCTCGTCAAGTATTATAAGTGAAGCTGAGGAAGGGTTGCTAACTATTGTTACTAACTGAAACATAATGGATTGGAATCATTTTAGTTTTTAACTTTATAATCTGTTATTTTTCTTCTAAATTTTTTCTCCAGGGGGTCAATTTGTTTTACATTTCATGTTCCCGTTAATAACTGACTGCAGATGTTTTCAGGAATGTGAAGAATGCAAAGTCAGATATGAAAAGTGACCTCCCTGGAAAAAAATAGGACAACCATGGGAAGTAAGTTGTGAATATATATTAACAATTATAGAATAGATTTCCATATAAAATAAAAAAGTTAAATATTATTAACTTGCATTTTATTTTCACTATCATCTTATTTTCTTTATATTTTTTCTTTTTTATATTTTCTAATTTTTATGATATTTCTTCTTCATAACCCTGATGATGACCTTTGATGTTTGGACCGAAACGTTGGCATACAAGATAAACATTTGTTAAATGGAAATTGTCTGTTTGTCCCTAGGTTTCTTCTTTTCAGATGCCTCTAAAAGCATCATTGGGAATGGATTGGAAAGCAAGGTTAAAAATCGTAGGTTTGAGTGTGTATTGACCTTATAAAAGAATAATGGGTATCTATAAAGAGCCAGATTTTAGACATATAGGATATTAAGGTCTTTGAGGACTGCAACTTGTTAATATGACAATTAAATTTGAATAAATTTAAATAGTCTTTCACGACATCATTATAAAACAGGACAGTTATGTTTATTGAAATACTTACTCTTCTTAATTCATTCATAAAGGAGGAAGAATTTGCAACTATAGACTCTACTGAAGAAATTCGAGTGTAGATATGGTTCAATATTCCTACTTCAGCTTTTGCAGCAGGGAGGTAACTACCAATGTGACACAAATAAGCATGTACAGCAATCTAAATAACAAATAACATAGTTTTTATTAAAAATCATTAATAAATTTAGAAGGTATAATTCATAAATAGCATTTAAATTTATAATGTAAGTTTCAACTTAAATGATATATTTTGGTATTTTTTGTTCAATGAAAGGAAATGAAAGTAACAAAATGATACTTTACTATTTTAAAAAAATCTTTATCATTACAACTAATGGAGGGTTTTGGCTTTAGAACTCCTTAATAAGTTCTTCTTAATAAACAAAGGTTTTAAAAGGAGGTGATTGTGGTAACAGACCTCTCTCAAACTGCCAGGTTGTGTATATATATATATATATATATATATATATATATATATATATATATATATATATATATATATATATATATATATATATATATATTACTTTTTATTAGGTATATTTTAAAAAGAGAAAGATTTGAAAATGCTCGTTTTAAATATTATACACAATCATGCTTAATCTGATCATTGAAATCACTCTAGGCACTCCACAGCCAATGGAGAAACATAATTAAAATTCAATAATTTTTTTTTTTATTATAAAGATATTTTAATAGATTGCTCTCCAGGTTGGGGGACACTAACACTGATATTCACACAGTACATTATCTACAGAACACTATACACACACACACATACAGACACACACACACTACATAAAAATGCCAACTATGATGAAGAAGAGAGGGATGCCTTCTGTAGCTGGAGGAAGCTTTGGAAATACGTATAGGATATGATATGGAGGATGTTGCAGAAGACCTCAACGTTAAAATAAAAGTTGTCTGATCCCTTCATAATATCATCTTTATTTACTATATAGCCTGAGAAATTGAATAACTTAATATGTCCTATACACAAGAAAGAGGATGTACCTTAAGTGTGGTAACTATAGGGGAATATCCCTTCTTTCATGTGCCCATAAATTATTTTCAAATATACTCTTCCAGCACCTCCTATCATTTGCCGAGTGGTCAATACTAGTGTGGATACATGCGTGGAAAGCCAACAACATACTAAATAATCTTCGAGGAATTTCGGAAAAAGGTAGTAAATGTGGAGTCATGACATATCGTTTGTCGTTTTATTTCATTCTAGGTCCGGGTATGATAGCATTGATCGACATGAAACATACAGCGCCCTTATAGATCACGATGATACTTTGTTCATGTCCTAGAAAAGTGATTGGGGGGGGGGGGTCTCGACAGTAAGAAGAGTGAGGTAAGGAGATCCTTTTAAATGCCTCCGTTTTAATTTACACATAGAAAAAGCAGTTAGAGAATCAGGAACTCATACTAAGAGTACTGTGCTCAAAAGAACAGTTCACCTACTGTCCTGATTATATGAGCATTTTAGTCAGATCATATCAGAATGTATTACAAGCATTCCTGGTTCTTAAGCCTACGGCAAGACCTCTCTATCTGGTTGTCAACCAAGACAAAACGAAGTATAGAGTGTCTGACCAGCCTCTCTTCCCCAGAGATTGGTACTAAAAATTCGGCGCTTACATGATTGAACAAGTCTCAGAATTTACATACCTTGGCTCAAAAGTGACGAATGAAAAACCACCGAGTATAGAACTAAATAAATTGTAAGTTGTAAAAATTTGTTTTCTGTTTTTATTAAAAACTTTAATTTCGAATAATAAAATAATGTGATATCAGTGATAATTTTTTATCGTTTATCTTTATAATGCCGTTTATTACACCTTTTAAAACCTCAACCCTTTATTTTTGTGTTGAATTTAAAGGTAAATTTATTAATAAAAATAAAACCATAATAAGCAGAACACTTCATAGTAGAAAAATGATTTTGGTTAAATTTATAAAGGAGAGGAATAAGGCCATAGAGTGGGGGGCTTTTATCATACCCCCACTGCATGCATGTCAACTCAATCTATTTCTATATTCAGTGATGACATCACAGTCTCGGCAGAGACGCGGAGAGGAATGATCTCAGGAATCATTATTATGGACCTCGTCAACAACTATTTAACAGAGAAATGTCGCAGCGGATCTAGGTAATCCTCTACAAAAACCTCATCCGCCCAATATTGACTTATGGTTGATACCTGGATAACTAACTGCCAAGACGGATGAAAGACACCTCGTTACTAGAGAATGGAACATCCTTCGCAGAATACCTGGCATAGAAAAAGATAAATCTATAGTTTCTATAACGAGCCTGATATACGAGGTGAGACAGAAAAGTAATGAGATAGGCAATACTACAAGCAATCTGGTAAGACTGCGCTGTTGCTTAACATAGCTCAGAGCGAGTTTCAACTCCTTCCGTTAACTATGTGATTTTTGTGACCGCTATTAGCAAAATTTTATTTTGGTATTGCGCCACGCAAAATAGAACAAAGGAGCAACGTTATGCTGTAAAATTTTGTGTTAAGCTTGGAGAATCGACAAGTTTGACGTTTATTTGATTTTCGATTTGCATATTCGAGCTTTCTTTGGCGAGGAGAAATTGCAATGTGCTAATCCTCACTTAGCCTTTTGGTCTGAGGATCGTATTCAACAATCCATGATTCATCACCTGTGATCACACTACTAAAGAAATCTTGCTCATTATCGATTCTGTCAAGAAGATCAAGAAACATCTTTTTTTCGAAAATCCTGCTCAATTGTGAGGCTTTTCAGCACAATTTTGTCATAGACCTTTCTCATTCCTGGAAAAAAGCCATTGTTCATCCTATCAATAAAAATTCCAATCCTACCTGTCCAGCAGGCTTTGGACCTATCACCATCCTTTCAAACCTCTCAAAACCACGAGAGCGTTTGGTAATATCCCAAAAATCCAGTTTCCTAGAATATTTCCTTCTCCTCAATTCTTCAGTTTGGTTTCCGTCCTGGTTATTCCAACGCCCCATGACAAACTGCCCTCTTCATAACAGAATTTCTGTCCTCAAAAGGCATTCATGTGGTTCCCCCCCCTCCTATTCACCTGACCTCAGTCCCTATGAAGTTTTCCTTTTTCCTACACTGGAAAATGTCCTCATGTCATTTCGAGACATTAGAAAACACCCAAAAGAGTGTAGCGGACATACTGAGAATCATACCGGTTGAATACTACCAGCGCTGCTACCAACAGTGGGAACAACTTCTCCGTCGCTTAAAATTATTTTAAAATTAAAATATTCAAATTCGCGTCTGTGTGTTGCTGCTCATTATCTTTCTGCCCCACGTCTTAGAAGCAATTATCAAGGCCCCAATTAAATCAAGGAAGGTTACTTCGCACGGAAGATGAAGATAATTCAATACTTTTGGAAATAATAACGGAACAGCTATTCGGCCAGCACAGAGTTATGAGACTCAAGCTGCGGTAGTTGGACCATTAATATTAATCGTAATATAACTTTAAATCTATACAATATAGATATATAATCTGGTTATAAGCAGTAGAGAAAGATAATGATAAGAGATAACACATCTTAATTTCTTTATATATGCCTTCTGTATAACAATTCTAAAAAACAAAATTACTATCATTATATTAGTTAGATGAGAATCTGTTACTTCTTCTAAAGAAAAATTAATCATCTCTTAAGTATATGTAAATTGTGTGCATATATCGATTTTCTTTAATAAAGGAATATCAACTTTTTAGTAAGACAGACTTAGGCAATACATTTTAAATTGGATGTATGGGAAGTTGATATTGAACCAAACCTTATTAAATTAATATATAATGACATTATTCTCACCTGTTTTAAGTAGACAGTTTTACCACTTGAGTTCGGCCCAAAGAGAACATTGATTAATCCTCCTTTTTTTGAGGATGATAGTATACTGTTAGGGATGGCAGGGCTGTCGAATCTACTTAGCAAAGGATGTAGCCCATTTTCAATATTAATTATTTTTTCTTGGAGTATAAGAGGTTTTATGTAATTGTATTCCTTAGCTAACGCTGCCATTGCAAAAATACTGTAAAAAAATAGAACATCGAAAATAAAGTTATTATAATGATATTGTATGGCTCTCCAGGTTGGGGGACACTTACACTGATATTCACACTGTACATTTTCTACAGAACACTACACACACGCAGGTACACACATCCACACCTATACCCACACCCACACACAACACACACACACACACACACACACACACACACACACACACACACACACACACACACACACACACTCCCACCCACACTACATAAAGATCAACTATGATGAAGAAGAGAAGGATGCCTTCTATAGCTAGAGGAAGCTTTGGACACATGTATAGGATATGATATGGAGGATGTTGCAGGGGACCTCAATGTTAAAATAAAAGTTGTCAGATCCCTTCATAATATCATCTTTATTTACTATATAGCCTGAGAAATGGAAGAACTTAATATGTCCTATACACAAGACAGAGGATGTGCCTTATGTGTGGTCACTACAGGGGAATATCCCCCTCCTTTCATGTGCCTATAAATTATTTTCAAATATACTCTTCCAGGGCCTCCTGTCATTTGCCGAGTGGTCAATACCAGTGTTAATCCCGTCAATACGAGTGGATTCGTGCGTGGGAAGTCAATAACACACTATATAATCTTTGTAGAATGTTAGCAAAAGGTAGAAAATGTGGATTCATGACACAACATCGTTTGTCGTTTTATTTCATTTAAGGTCCGCGTATAATTGTATTGATAAAGTTTAAATTCAGATTTGGCCTCCTCCACCCCCCCCCCCCCCCCAAAAAAAACATCAATTAAGAAAAAACGATGTATATATTCTCGGATTCACTCCTTTTTTACTCTAGTGACTATCGAACATGTTACTTGTGCTGGCTCTCAACGTCATTTTGTTTCCAGACGCTGGATAGAATTATTTCATCTATGGTTAGTGTGAAAGATCTGATACTCTTTTTGTGTGGCCTGGATTGTGTAAAAAACTGTCTTATAATATTTATCATTGAATCAATATGTCCACGGCAGAGTTATAACAAAATAACTACTAAATATAATAAAAATCTGGGAAAAAATGTCTGACTTAACTAAACCATTTTTAAGTTAATTAGCTACCAAAATGATTGCCACAAGCTTCTGAATGTCTATGTTTTATATCAAGGTAATAAACATTATTTATTATAAAGTAATAAAAATTACTCAATGGCCGAGCGAGTTGGGGCGAGGGACTCAGATGCTCGTAACAGAAGGTCCTTAGTTCGAATACCACCAGGACGGGTTAAAATTTATTTCGTGGGGATCCACAAAATGAATCTTGACCTTCCCAATATGGCTAGAATAGGTTGGTAGCCTGTAGATAACCCGTCCTTTCTACCCTAGTTGGAGAACATAAGAACGCTATGCCAAAAAAAAAAAAAAAATAAATAATAATAAATAATATACATTTCCAGAGTTGTTGGAATACTGAATATTTTGAATATATCTTTGTATATATACCCAACAACGGCTAGAGCTTAGGTATTCTTGTTATTTCCGATAGGGAAATTAGAACAAAAAAAGTAGATATGAATTTTTCATAAACAGTGAAGCCATAATTATTAAAAAAAGCATCCGTCACAAATGTTCAGAAGGAATATTTTAAATGCAATTAAGAGAAAAAAATAATAATCCGTTCAACAGAAATAAAAATTTACTTTTTACTCTAAAAGACTTATAAATAAATATATTAACAACTTAACTGAAATTAATACTAAATCAAGGTTATATATAAATCTATCTTTAGTTCTTATAAATGGGCGCTATTAACAGTACAGTAATGCTTAAGTACAGTAACATACCAATCCAGGTCGCCAATCATCTCTATTAAATTGACGGAAAAGTGGATATTTTGTTTTATATAATGTGCTAATGATCTAATGATACTGGATTCTTCTGTAATTAATCCTGTCTGAGGATCCCCAACAAGCTCATCCAGCTCTATAAAGGCATTAGTGTAGTATACAAAAAACCAAATGAGCATATTATCAGCATGAAAATAATGTTATTGTCCATCAAATAAAAGGACTTACCATAACATCTTTTGGATTTATAATATGCAATCCTATCACCACTGAACTACAATTAATAAAAAAACAAACAAAATTATTTAAGTTTAAAAGACACATTTCAAATCAAAATTATAAAATATCAATATACATACTGAATAATCTAAACCAGGCAAAGCAAGTTCCTCTTTTGTGAGAAATTTCTTCCAGTATGGAATACCCAGAAAAAATTTGGTTTCAGGTATATGTATCATGTGAATCTCCTTTACATGATCAGGAACACAATCGAATTCCAAGGGGGTAACATTATTGAGGTGCTTCATCAAATTATGAAATCTCTGCTTGGCTAGGGTTAAACAAAAGTTTTATTCATTTATAACACAGGAATTTAACCAAAAAAGAACTTAACTACAACTGAGAATGTTGCTCCTTGATATTATTCAAAAAAAAATTTAAAGTTTTAATTTAAAATCCATTTTTTTAATTCCTCAAAGGAGTTCTATCCATGCGGCATTAATAGTTAATCGTAAGTTAGATCGCCTCCTCCAGTTTCGAACAGTGTTTTCGAAGAGCTTTTCAAGTAAAAACATTATAGGTAATAAGTAAACTTATATAATTTTACTTACTGCATCTTATAGGTATAAGTAAACTTATATAATTTTACTTACTACATCTTCTTTGTTGAGAATAAACACTTATTTATAAACAGTATTAGGGACCAGTGTTGTTAACCAAGAACCAGAAAAAGGCAGTAAGATAACATAGGGTTAGCAGCAACTAACTATATAGAACATAGTGGAGACTGTTGAACCTTGAAGTTTTTGATATTTAGTGTTGGCACCCGCAATTCAGCTGATATGAGTTTTTTTTTCTACTAGCCGGTTGAGGTAAAACTATGCAACCGTTGTGGTGGTCCACAACAAAGTGGTCCAATTCATACATTTAGCGCGAACAAAATTCAAATTATGAAAGTGTAATTTTAAAACTTAGCAAAGCCGGAATTATACGTTTACTAGTTGTAAATGTAATCGCTGGAAAAGGAGTTTTTTATGTTTACAATAAGCGTACATACGTAAAATGACAAATCGTGTAGGACGAAATCATCTCTTATTTCCTAAATTACTCCCACAGATCTTCAGTTATGTTAATGCTGTTTCTCAGAGTGTATTGCTGTTATTTCGATTTTTTTTACATCAAGATTGAGTCTACAGAAGTTAAGTGAGTTTTTATATAAAATAATCTGGACGAAAAATCGTTTCTATTTTTAATTAATTTAAAAAAAAAAAGTTATTTAAACTAACGTGTAAATTACAGCACTAAATTATATTTGGTGGTAAAAAAGTAATATTTATACGTCTGTGGTCATATGTGATTGATATGTATTTATTCTCTACCTAATTTACTTATTGATGGGGTATTTGTTGACTGAGAAGAATTTAAAGAAGTAGGTAGGGAATGCAGTCATAGATACACATCAATTAAAAATAAATTTTAGTTTATAATGCCGACGTTTCGACTTGCATCCCAGATCTTTATCATCTCTTATTTTGATTTCATACAAATTTTTTTTCCCGCTCTCGCTCTTTAGTTTATATCCCCGCCGCTAGGTTGCTCCACCCTCATCTTTCCTAAAAATTTCATATAAAGTTTTTAGGTTCTTAACGGAAAAATTGTGACAGGCCTCAGTTAGTGATTGCCACTCTCGCTGTGGCAAGTCCTGCACAGCTATTAAAACTCATTTTAATTTATTTTCAAATTAATTGGTTATTCAATAGTCTTTATGCATTGTCTTCATGGTCTTTATATATTGCCTGTTTGTTATTGTCTTTATTCTTATTCAGTTATTCTTTTCATACCTTTTTTATACTCTATGCATTTTTGTCATATCTCTTTGTTTGTTTTCTTTTTCTTCTAGCCCTGATGAAGGTTTGCAACGCAAGTCGAAACGTCGGCATTGTAAATTTAATTGCTGTGTATCTATGACTGCATACCCTAGCAATATTCAACAATATTTTTATGCTTTAATTACATCTAATTTACTTATATTAGAAACAAAAATTAGCTACATAAACTTGCATAAAAATTCACAAGATTGTTTTTTGTGCCGGGATTTCCACTCATCTAAAATATGCAAGCCTTGTGGATAGAATTAAAACAAAAATCTGAACTGGGAAGCTGTTTGCGATCTACTGAAAAACGCTTTTTTCACGACATACTTAAGAACATATAAAGGAAGAAGAATTGAAGAGAACTTTGTTAGATTTTGGGTCAAATGTCGAAAAGCGATGGCAAGCTGTGTCACGTAGCCTTAATTGAATACTTTCAACTCCGAAATTCGGGCGTGGCAATTTTTTAAATCCCATTATTTTATCGTCTGAACATGTTTGCCACCGTAGAAACCTTTTTTTGAAAATAACAGGTGCCCCTCATCAATTTCTAACACTCATTGGTTCATCTGTTGGCCATACCACTACCTCAATACCACCTCCTAAGTGGAGTGGTGAGGATTCCGAGTTTCGATGTTTATTAATCGAGCAGACTCTGTACCTTTTTCTAGTGAATCGCAGACGCCAGGCTTGATAACGAAAACATCATTTGACTCCATTTTTTCTAGATCTATAATACGATCCAAATGGTAAGCCATTTCGTACATTTCATCTGCTATACTATTTTTTATCTGAAAATGAAACGCATCATGAATAGAAATATTGTTTGAAGCAATATAAGAAATACATAGTAGAGATAATGTGATTGAATAGTACAGAAAATTAACTATTGGAATTATGGGTGCATTATGCACAGAGCAAGTGGATGCTGATGTTTCATAAATTTTTAATCAAAACCTGCAATAAATCTTTCAAAATTATGAATATCAGTACTTCAAAAAATATTCAGGCCAAAAATTAAACCCGTGGTGGGATGAAAAATTGGAAAATCTGCGGAAATCAACTAACCGAGCCCGCAGATTATACCAAAAAACCAAATTAAATGATTTATTAAGGACAAATAGGCATCATCATTACTTAAATCTTAAACGGGAATATTCGCGATGTATTAAAGGCAAAAAAAAATGGAATCTTGGAAAGAATACTGCCAGAGTATTCCTACCAGAAATCCATGGAAATGGCCATACAAATATGCAGCTGGGAAAATACCACAACCATTCATTTTACAAAATTTAAGAAAATCAGATGGTACCTACACGACCTCAATTAATGATACCTATGATTACATTGTTAATAACTTAATTAAATTGGACGATCCTACCACAGATTCAGACATACATGTCACCATGAGACAGTCTGCAAACAGTTTACCCGAAACAGTTGACGATCTCCCGGTTACGCAATTAGAGTTATCAGATATTATTAACAATCTCAATGATAACAAAACACCAGGCATAGATGGAGATTTAATATACAAAAAAGTATACGAAACATTTCCACAAACTATATATAATATTAATTCTAAATGCTTCAGCCTTGGACGTTTTCCAGATTTTTGGAAAAAGTCTAAATTGGTGCTAATTAATAAACCGGGGAAAAAACCTGAAGATATTTCCTCTATCAGACCTATATGTATTATTCCAACAGGTGGGAAAATCTTGGAAAAGTTAATACATAACAGGTTGTCGTATTATCTTTACAGTAATAAGCTCCTCAGTGAAAACCAATTTGGATTTACGCCACAAAAAAGCACGGTTCATGCGGTAATGAAAGCCATAAATATTATCCAAAATGCCTTGAATAATAACCAGCATACCGCTATTATATCGCTTGATATCACTGGAGCGTTTGACAATGCTTGGTGGCCGTCAATTTTTAGTACTCTAATTAAATATCAATGTCCACGTAACATTTACAGGATTATTAAAGATTATCTTAGCAATAGGTCTGTATCTTTAGTGACAAACAACGTTGCATTACATAAAATCAGTCTATTGGGACACCACAAGGCTCGTGCTGCTCTCCTCTTTTATGGAACCTAATTGTTGACTCACTGTTAAAAGAACGATTACCTTCAAACGCGACGATTTTGGCCTTTGCAGATGACATATTAGCAATTATAACATCAAAATATTTTAAACATTTACAGACAGTAGTCGATATAGTATTAGACAAAATAAATTCTTGGGCTTACTTAAACAAACTGACATTCAATACACAAAAATCTAATTATATGGTATCACTAAAAAACGACTAAGTCCGGACTTAAATGTGAAAATACAAAATAAAAACCTGAATCGAATACGTACTTTGAAATATTTAGGCATAACCATTGACGAAAAATTAAAGTGGAACAGACATATTGACATACTACAAAACAAACTTTTAAAATTAATAAATTCACTTTCAATAGCAGCACGAGCGACATGGGGTTTGAGAACGGAGGCTCTGGAGGTTTTGTATAAAGGCGCAATTTTGCCTATTCTTACTTATGGCATTGAAATATGGCAATCCAGGACTTCAGATCAAATACAACAAGGCAAAGCTGGAAAGGGTCCAGAGGCTAATGGCACTCAAAATTGCCAAAGGATTCCGAACACTCTCTGATGAAGCTGCCTTTGTCTTGGCCAAAATGATCCCCATCAGTATATTAGCTACCAGTTACATAGGAAAATTCCATTTGTTATACATGAACACTGACTACGAAAATTTCAAATCTAACAACTTTGAACATACTACCGACTACAAGGATTGGTTACACCCAGCAGAATTTCCTTGTATTACTGAATGCTTAACTGACCCCACAGACTATGAGATATATACTGACGGAAGCAAGGATGGCGAATATGTAGGCTGTGCTAGTCTCATTTTTAGAAAACAAAATTTTAGAAGATGTAATAAAGTATAAATTAGGCCCAGAATGTAGCAATAATCAAGCAGAACAATTCGCCATCCTTAAATCTCTAGAATACTTTCAAAATTTGAGGACAAAAGATAAAACTATTACAATACTAACGGACAGTCAGTGTACTCTATACATGATAAAAAACAGACATTGTCACAATCCCATCATTGAAAAAATAAGATCATTTCTAAGACTCTACAAACTGACGATAACATTCAAATTTCCTTCAAGTGGGTTAAAAGGGCATTCCGACATAGCGGAAAACGAACTGGCTGACAAGCTGCAAAAGAGGCTTCAAAGGATACTACCCTTCCTATATCATATAATATGATATCCAAACAACACTTAAAACACATGCTAAAAACACAAGCAGTAGACCAGTGGCAGACACGTTGGAACACTACACACAAGGAAGACATCTACATAACTTCATTCCAGACTTACGGACCTATAAACAAATTTATTCATAAATCAAATAATTAAGTGATGTAAAATATTATTATTAAATTATGTAAAAATAGAGGGATCAGTGAAGTGATTGAGGAGGAGGAAGGTAAGAATAAAGTTTTTGTTGTTTGATGTGTATGTGTCTTTTAGTTGGAACCCAGTAAAAGATCCTGTTAAACTTTGAAAAGCGAACAGTGGATGTGGTTTACCTTTAGAAGGGGGAAAACTATTTAGTACTCAATGAGATGTCTGGATGAACAAATATGTTAATTAGGTAGAACGGTAGTGTCAAGTGGGGCATAGTGTATCAAGGGGCACAGTGTACCTGAGGCCTGTCACAATTTTTCCGTTAAGAACCTAAAAAGTTTATATGAAATTTTTAGGAAAGATGAGGGTGGAGCAACCTAGCGGCGGGGATATAAACTAAAGAGCGAGAGCGGGAAAAAAATTTGTATGAAATCAAAATAAGAGATGATAAAGATCTGGGATGCAAGTCGAAACGTCGGCATTATAAACTAAAATTTATTTTTAATTGATGTGTATCTATGACTGCATTCCCTACCTACTTCTTTAAATTCTTCTCAGTCAACAAATACCCCATCAATAAGTAAATTAGGTAGAGAATGAATACATATCAATCACATATGACCACAGACGTATAAATATTACTTTTTTACCACCAAATATAATTTAGTGCTGTAATTTACACGTTAGTTTAAATAACTTTTTTTTTAAATTAATTAAAAATAGAAACGATTTTTCGCCCAGATTATTTTATATAAAAACTCACTTAACTTCTGTAGACTCAATCTTGATGTAAAAAAAATCGAAATAACAGCAATACACTCTGAGAAACAGCATTAACATAACTGAAGATCTGTGGGAGTAATTTAGGAAATAAGAGATGATTTCGTCCTACACGATTTGTCATTTTACGTATGTACGCTTATTGTAAACATAAAAGACTCATTTTCCAGTGATTACATTTACAACTAGTAAACGTGTAATTCCGGCTTTGCTAAGTTTTAAAATTACACTTTCGTCGGAAGTATTTTTTTTTTTAATAAATTCTATGAATTAGAACGACATGGCCACAACACATATTCCCGACAACACACAGACTAAAAAGGAGCAGGATGAGAGACCTCCAAGACTAAAATAAAATGAAAATTAAGACTGGAGGTGCCGCTGGGTTCTGCCTCATGCCTTTCAAGCCATTTACATTCTAACAACACATTTAGTGGTTTTCAAATTTTAATTGGCAGGTGTGAATAAATATATAAAGTCAAAAAAAGAAATGTTCGTAAATAAGAATTTGTGAATTGAATCATATCATTAAACATTGTCTGAATTATAATTATCAACATATATTCTGTGATATGGATAATAAAAGCTACTAGCGGTTTACTAATTTATTTCGTGGATTATTATTTTTTTTGTAAATTGATTTGTTTTGCTTGTTGGCTTATTTTTCGATTACCATATGTTTTGAAATAGCAATTTATTTTTAAACTGAGCTACCGGTACCGAGAATTGAAAACATTTGGTAACGACACATCACCATATATATATACATATATATATATATCCATTTCTTTAAGACCGCCATTATAGCAATATATTTTGTCACAACGATAAATAGAGAAATAACATCTAAAAGGATATTAATTTGTAATTCGTCGGAAGTATTTTTAAAAAAATAAATTCTATGAATTAGAACGGGTTTTTAACGTTCAGTTATTTCCTATATTTGCTTTGTTCAAAATGCCCGCTATGAATTTAGATAACCCTAATGTTGCAGAATTTTAAAATGATACCAAGGGCCTGAGTGGAATATATGGGTTTATGTACTCTTGGAAGACCATACATTTTGGATGATAAAGCATTGTTAGTATATATTGATCTTGTTAGTTCATAGTTTTATTATATTGATCTTGTTTTATGGCCTGTAAATTAAATAAAATCTTAGCTATATCATTATTCTTTTTATTAATTTGTGTTTAGAATCAGATATTTCCATGTAATGAAGGCTGTTATACACCATTTGATCCATCTTTTCATAATATTTCTGTCTAGTTATTACTACAGTCATCCCTCCTTTATCCGATTGTGTGACTAATACGTCCGGGTTATTTAATAAAAATATTTTTGTTGCTGCCATTTGCCTATCAATGGGCTTTTTTTCTATTACCAATATTCTTCACTTTATTGCATGGTGAAAGAAATGCGGTATTTTTTAAATTAAGTTTTGGTAATTAATTTCTACGTTAAATTTATGTCCTAAAGCCAAAATATGCTGTAATTTTTAAGTTTTATTTTTATTATAGAGCTTCCTCTGGTCGGCAGTTAGTTTGTAATATAGATCACTATCAATTCCATCAGAAAGCTCTATAAGAAGATCATATCTAGTTTTTGCAATGACCGAACATTTTTCTTTTATCTCTTAATTTAAAATTGCCATTTCGGTTTTGCAAATAATATTTGTTATCGTCTTTATAAATCTCGTTTTATTTGGAATATCATATAACCGTTCTGCACGGTCATATGTACACATTATTTTCAAGCGATGTTTGCTTTCTAATTTTCGTTTTTATTAACGTTTCGATCCAGGCCAGTAAGCCCACTGAATCTTGCAGAAAGTACACGCCAGCTCAGATACCAGAGGAATCTTGAGGTCCCAATCTTATTCTGAAGAGGATTCCATGAGTTCAGAGGAACGAAACGTTTCTAAAAAAGGAAACTAGAAACCAAATATTGTTAGAAAATAATGTGTACATAAGACCTATTACTCAATTATACAGGGTGAGTATCTCTTAGCGTAAAAAAAAAAATTGGGTGAAACTAGATCAAAAGTGTAGCCAAATGCCGCAGACCTCACCTTTCTATTCCAATCCGTTGCAGATATATGGTAAATAAACGATTTTTTGGAGGAAAGCATGTTTTTTACGATAAAAGCTGTAATATCTCCATTTTGTTTAAATATTTTTCAAATATTGATCACATTTTCGGATTTAGCAATAAATTTCCTATAAGATCGGAGTAATTTAACCTTGAATTTTACAAACTTGGGACCTAAAAAATATCTTTATCTTCACCTAATTTAGGGAAGTTACAATTTCTTATAATACTTCAGCGCTCACTGCTTTTCATAAAAACAATCCACAAAACTGCAAAGCTCTCAAAAACTTGCAAATTTAATAAGCTTTCAAATGATATGTTAAAAGTAATGATTTTGTTTTAATTTCATGGAGAAATTTACTTTTGAAACCGAAAAAACATGGTGTTCTCATTTAGCATACAAATCAGGTACTTTGGTAAATAAGACATTATGATAATCGCTTGATGAAAATCTGTATTTTAAATAAAAGAAACACTTCATTAGAATAAAAAGCAAAGAAAAAATTTGTTAATTTGAAAATAAAAGAATCACTGTCAATAAAGCGCCGCCAGAGTCCGTTATTTTATTAAATTTTCAAAATGTCCTCCATTATTTCGAATGCAGCTTCTTGCTCTCTTTCTCACAGCCCCTACGGTCACTGCTAAAGTCAGACGCTGTTGCAATTTGGCTCCGGCCTCCAGAATTCTCGTCTTTAGGACCTCAATGCTGGTCACTTCTCTGGCATATACCTCGCTTTTTATGTAGCCCCACACATAAAAGTCCATTGGAGCTAAGTCAGGTGACCTAGCTGGCCAATGTATCACACCATTTCTACCTATCCAGGTCGAATATCGTTGGTTCAGCCATTCCCGTACTGCTGCCGAATGATGTGGAGGAGCACCATCGTGTTGGAATATTATGTTTTGCTGAACATCAAGTGGAATGTCGTGAATAAGTTGTGGTAGAATATTTTGTAAAAAATCCAAATAACTTTCTCCATTCAATCTGCTGGGCAAAAAATGTGGCCCAATGAGTCGGTCCCCTATTATCCCAGCCCACACATTCACTGTAAAACGATGCTGGAAAGATGCTTCTTGAACCATATGTGGGTTTTCAGCTGCCCAGTAGTGCCGGTTGTGGACGTTAAAAATTCCTTCCCTTGTAAAAAGAGACTCATCTGTCCATAAAATTTTCCTCAGAAACTGGTGTTCTTGAATGTCTCTATTTAAAAGCCAGCGGCAAAATTGTATTCTATGTACATGATCATTAGGTTCTAGCCCTTGTACTTGTGTGAAATGATATGGGTGAAAATGTTCTCGGTGCAAAATGTTGATAACTGACCTTTGGGAGATACCAATTTCACGGGCCAAGTCTCTTGATGAAACACTGGGATTTTCATTTACTATATCAATAATTTCCTCTTCGAGTTCAACATCATGAGGAACTTGTCCCAATTCTTGACGTAACTTATGAACGGAACCTGTTTCAGATAAACGTTGATGAGTTCGTGAAAACACTATCGTAGAGGGGAGGCGCCTATCTGGAAACCTAAGTTGGTACTCCCGCCGCGCTGCACTCGCGTTTCCATTACAAAAACCATACAAAAAATGTATGTCAGCGTACTCACCATTTGTGAACGTTGCCATCTTCGCAGGTGTATTGCCAAACAGAAAAAAATAATCCCAATAAATAAAATGGGCCCTCAAGCTAAGGATAAGCAATATTAGCAAGGGTCTTTCTAATGATAGTGACACTTTTATCTCTGTAGCTTCTTAATTTCCAAATCAAACTTTCAATCATTATATCAAAATAAAAATAAAATAATAAACAATAATCCCCTCCCATTTCAAAATAAACAGGAAAATAACTATGAAATAGCGATAATGTGCTTAGTACTGAGAGAGGTCAAAGTCGCTGTTGTTATTATGAATACCTGAACTGGCCTAAAATTTATGTCAATAAATATTATATTTTTTCTTTGCTTTTTATTCTAATGAAGTGTTTCTTTTATTTAAAATACAGATACAGATTTTTCATCAAGCGATTATCATAATGTCTTATTTACCAAAGTACCTGATTTGTATGCTAAATGAGAACACCATGTTTTTTCGGTTTCAAAAGTAAATTTCTCCATGAAATTAAAACAAAATCATTACGTTTAACATATCATTTGAAAGCTTATTAAATTTGCAAGTTTTTGAGAGCTTTGCAGTTTTGTGGATTGTTTTTATGAAAAGCAGTGAGCGCTGAAGTATTATAAGAAATTGTAACTTCCCTAAATTAGGTGAAGATAAAGATATTTTTTAGGTCCCAAGTTTGTAAAATTCAAGGTTAAATTACTCCGATCTTATAGGAAATTTATTGCTAAATCCGAAAATGTGATCAATATTTGAAAAATATTTAAACAAAATGGAGATATTACAGCTTTTATCGTAAAAAAAAAAAACATGCTTTCCTCCAAAAAAATCGTTTATTTACCATATATCTGCAACGGATTGGAATAGAAAGGTGAGGTCTGCGGCATTTGGCTACACTTTTGATCTAGTTTCACCCAATTTTTTTTTTTACGCTAAGAGATACTCACCCTGTATATGAGAGTTATATATAATATATATACATATATATAAAGGGTGTCCCGAATTTAAATGGCAAAACTTCAGGAACTTATAGGTGACCGAAAAACTAAGACAAAAAATCCTTTAGGGATTGGTTAGTTTTTGCTTAGTTTTAGAGAAAATCGGAAAAAAAGAAACAAAACAAGTTTTCATTTTTATACTTATTTATTAACATTTATATTTATGTTGTGTTCTTTTTAATGTAAATATTGCTCAAAATGTTGTCCTCTTGCACGAATGCAAGCATTTCATCTAACACTCACTTGATAAATTGCAGCTAAATATTGTTCTGATGATACTTGGTACACTGCATCTATGATTTGGTCTCTTAATTGCTCTCTTGAGTTGATTGACACCTTAAAATAAACTTTCTGCTTCCTGGTTACTGGTGGGACCATATTTTTTACCTGGAAGATTGAATGGTATCACATTTACACATTTTTTGGAGAATGGCTTTTCTAATTATTTAGATGACATTCCCTTACAGCAGCGAATTGAAATGTGGTTCCAACTCGATGGATGTGCAGCTCATTATAGCAGAGTTGCTCGAGCTTGGCTGGATATAAATTACCCACAACGATGGATTGGACGTGGAGGAGAAGTACCTTGGCCACCCAGATCACCTGACATGACACCCATAGATTTCTTCGTATGGGGAACCTTGAAGCAGAAAGTTTATTTTAAGGTGTCAATCAACTCAAGAGAGCAATTAAGAGACCGAATCATAGATGCAGTGTACCAAGTATCATCAGAACAATGTTTAGCTGCAATTTATCAAGTGAGTGTTAGATGTAATGCTTGCATTCGTGCAAGAGGACAACATTTTGAGCAATATTTAATATATGTGTATATATATGGTGATGTGTCGTTACCAAATGTTTTCAATTCTCGGTACCGGTAGCTCAGTTTAAAAATAAATTGCTATTTCAAAACATAATCGAAAAATAAGCCAACAAGCAAAACAAATCAATTTGAAAAAAAATAATAATCCACGAAATAAATTAGTAAACCGCTAGTAGCTTTTATTATCCATATCACAGAATATATGTTGATAATTATAATTTAGACAATGTTTAATGATATAATTCAATTCACAAATTCTTATTTACGAACATTTCTTTTTTTGACTTTATATATTTATTCACACCTGCCAATTAAAATTTGAAAACCACTAAATGTGTTAGAATGTAAATGGCTTGAAAGGCATGAGGCAGAACCCAGCGGCACCTCCAGTCTTAATTTTCATTTTATTTTAGTCTTGGAGGTCTCTCATCCTGCTCCTTTTTAGTCTGTGTGTTGTCGGGAATATGTGTTGTGGCCATGTCGTTCTAATTCATAGAATTTATTAAAAAAAAAAATACTTCCGACGAAAGTGTAATTTTAAAACTTAGCAAAGCCGGAATTACACGTTTACTAGTTGTAAATGTAATCACTGGAAAATGAGTCTTTTATGTTTACAATAAGCGTACATACGTAAAATGACAAATCGTGTAGGACGAAATCATCTTATTTCCTAAATTACTCCCACAGATCTTCAGTTATGTTAATGCTGTGATTGATATGTATTTATTCTCTACCTAATTTACTTATTGATGGGGTATTTGTTGACTGAGAAGAATTTAAAGAAGTAGGTAGGGAATGCAGTCATAGATACACATCAATTAAAAATAAATTTTAGTTTATAATGCCGACGTTTCGACTTGCATCCCAGATCTTTATCATCTCTTATTTTGATTTCATACAAATTTTTTTCCCGCTCTCACTCTTTAGTTTATATCCCCGCCGCTAGGTTGCTCCACCCTCATCTTTCCTAAAAATTTCATATAAACTTTTTAGGTTCTTAACGGAAAAATTGTGACAGGCCTCAGTTAGTGATTTCCACTCTCGCTGTGGCAAGTCCTGCACAGCTATTAAAACTCATTTTAATTTATTTTCAAATTAATTGGTTATTCAATAGTCTTTATGCATTGCCTTCATGGTCTTTATATATTGCCCAACATTAAGATTCGTTAAAATTATATTCGTTAGAAATTGCAAGAAACGTTGTTTGCTATTCGAACTCCAACTAATTGAATGGAATACATACTTACACACCAAAGATCATTAATTTTCTAACGAGAATCAAATTTCATTAGCCAAATTTTTTACACATGTTTTACAAAAAACATAAATTTGATTATTCTTCCATTTATCCTACAATTTGACGTCCAATTACAGATGTTTAAGGCGGGGGGCGCATGAGATTGACTAAGAAATTAAAAAAGGACAGAACTAATTATGATGGTACACCGTGCCCCTTGATACACTATGCCCCACTTGACACTACCGTTCTACCTAATTAACATATTTGTACTATGTGTATGCTTACGTACTATGGTGCTTTTGTGATAATCCTGAATGTTTTTGCCTGGAAGATTTGGAGTTTCTTAATATGTGTCTTTTTAGCTGTCCGGAATATCTGAGAAGTGTATGTCCAAATAGATTTCAAGTAAGTATAAGTGTTAATTTTTTGTTTAAGTAGTAGAGTTGAAGGTTTGGGGAGGAATGAATATGAAAGTCTAAGTCTTTGGTTGAGCGTTTTACTTTTTTCTTTATATGTGGAACCCATGTCATTATCATTGTCAAACGTTAGACCAAGGTAGTGTACAGTGTCTGTTTGAGGAATCGGTGTCAAGAAAAACTGGTGGGCATGTTTCACGTCGAAGTGTAAACGTAATGTGTTGCGATTTGTCGTAATTTATATAAACTTTCCAGATATTGAGCCACTCATGTAATTTTGACTAGTAATGCTCTTGGGTCTCTGAAGCATGAGTCGGATTTTTGTCTCTTGTTAAAATTGCTGTGTCGTCTGCATATGTCGCTGTAAGAATGTCAGAGCTAATTGGAATGTCGTGTGTGTATATGATGTAGAGTAGTGGAGCAAGCACTGAGCCTTGTGGTACTCCTGACGCCAACTTAAAATAAGAAAGCTCTGAGCATTGATGGACAAAGATCTATTGGAAAGAGAGGATTGCAAAATAAGATAGTACATCAGTGGAATATCGTCTTTAGTTTAAAGAAAAGTCCTTGGTGCCAGACTCTGTCAAAAGCTTGAGCAACATCCAGAAATACTCCAGTAGCATACAATTTGTGCCCTAGTGCCTGCCTATGTAGTCAGTAACTCTGTGAAATTGGTGTATAGTCGAATGCTGTGTTCTCAATCCAAATTGATAGTCTGGTATTTATGAATATAAGTATTCATTTTGATTAAGGAATTAAAAATGCTACTGACCTTTTTGATAAAAAATGTAGAAGCACTGAATTTATTTTAATTGAGTATTAGGGTAGAAAAGTAGTTATTACACATAATAGAAAGGAAAATAATCTTTTAAACATTTTTAAACTATAAAGGGAAACTGAAAATTCGGTTTTCTTTTTGTCCCTCGGTTTGGCCTCACGACCGTCACACTAAGTAGTTATTTCAATATTCTCCACAAGAATAAGCTTGTGCTAATTGTTGCTATCTACAGTGTAATAAGTGATGTGTTTGGTAGACATTTTTTAGTGCATTTTCTAAGATTTTCATCAATTCAGGTTAACTTTTCTTCCTTGTACTTTTTATGACTCACGACCGTCATGCTTTTTTGAAATGATTTGTATTTTTTAAAAGCTACTGGACTCCATGTTTGATTATTTTTAGATGTACAAAACTGATTAGTCAAACTAGCCATTTAGGTAAGGATCTGGTGATGCATTAAACATTAAATTATGGGAGGTTCCTCACGACCGTCACACCAATTTTTTTTTAATTGTTAAGAGTTACATACTGATGTACCAACACTTTTATACGAGTGAAACATCACTGAATTGATTTCCTTTTTGGCGGGGGTTGTTGGGGAAGGGAATCGGACTTAAAAATAACTCAACCGATTTTCGTCAAATTTTATATTGGAGTTGCATACCTATAAACAAACACTTTTATAAAGGTGGATCATCATTAATTAAGGTTTCTTTTTTTGGGGGGGAGGGGGTTCAGACATACAAACGACTCAATCGAATTTCGTAAAATTTTATATTAAAGTTATATACCTATTTACCAACACTTTTATATGGTTGAATCATCATTGGTTTAAGTTTATTTTTGTTGGGGGGGAGGGTTTGGACTTACAAACGACTCAATCGATTTTCGTAAAATTATATATTAGAATTACATACCTATATACCGACAATTTTATAATGGTGAAACATCAATGATTTGATTTTCTTTTTTTTGGGGGGTGGGTTGAGATTTAAAAACCACTAAACTGTTTTTTTTTTGTAAAATTTGAGCAACGGAAGGGTACCGGTTTCAGATCTGCCAGGCTCTGACGAGTTTTGGCGGCCGGAGGACATCCTTGGCCAATCTCTATACCGACAAATTAGTTTTCGCGGCCTTTTGAAAAATGATTAAAATATTTTAATTTTTTAAAGGACTCTGAAGGATACTTAGTTTGAGATATTCCAGGTTGTTGTTAATTCTTAATTGTCGCAAGATAGTCCGCCATTGTTGTCCTTTCATAAATATGGAAAAAGTATAGTGAGAATAATTACAGCTCTTTATTCCCTCAAGTACAAAACCAAGAACAAAACTTTAAAAAAATTGACATTATCATTGTATCTTTAAATTTTTACATTTGTGTAGCATTTAATTTATTTAGGTTTATTCATTTGAGGACATTAATAATTTTTCAATACGAAAAAAATAATGTTTAAAGAAAGAGTAAAGGTCAAGAGCATTTTTATGAAAAGCTCAATATAATGCTTCAAAACAGTGGTAAATAGAAAAACAAAATTGCCGCTACCTGGGAATTTAATAAATAGAAGATATATTACAATAGAAAACTAAAAAAAAATAATAAAAATTCAATTTTTTTTTCAATTTTAGCTGAGGCCACGAGAATGACTCATGTATACTTGCATAAAAAATAATTATAATAAACTTAAATAAAACACAAGATAAGAATTAAAATAATCACCACATATCTTGATTTTTTGAAAAATATAAGTATATATTCATTTAGTCTTAAAAAATTCTGTAATTTTAGATTGCTTAATTTTTCTGGAAGCTATGTTACATAACATGAAAAAATACCAAACATTTTTTATGGAACATATAAAAGTTTTCTATTTTTCATATTTTATTTTGTTTAAGGTATGTTTACTTTCCCCCCATGTTATTATACATTCAATTATGAACGTTTTACAACCTCGAATGCAGCCACCATTTGGGTAAATATTGGTGGTGTCGTTAAGACCTTGTTCGGTTTTTGTGTCTTAAGCAACGTTCTTCTGGTCACTTTGGAATGCACAGACTGCCAAGTTGCTTTTAAATTCAACAAAATTTTTGAATGTTACGCCGAGGTGAACGTTGGACCACTCAGGAGGTTCTTCAATGGTGTCAATGTCATCTCCAATTCGTCGACATATCCTTCCTTATGTAATCGGGCTTTACGAAACCACTTTTGTATTGTAATAGGCTGAACAGCGTTCCAAGATCTGCTATAAACTGCATAGCTTGTTAAAGTGCTCTTGATTAATGAAACGTTATGAGTACGTACATAGTGACAATCAAAAACAAGGACCAACCGGTAAGTCAGTAAACATTTCGTGGAAAAACTGTTCTCTTCTTATAACTGAATAGTATTTACACCAGGGGAACAAATTAACTTTCGCATAACTGAATATCGCACAAGTTAATAATTCCTTACACAGGTTTAATGGAGTTTCACCGGGGAACGAAAAATTCTTCGTATAAATGAATGTTTCTTATAAGTAAGACTCCACTGTATATATATATATATTTACCAATATAGATGTATATATTAGTTTGGAATAGGAAAAGGAAAACTGACATTGGTCTGCACAATGCTAATGACATTAAAGAAGAAAATATTGAAAAATTACCAAACATTTTTTTACGAAACATATAAACGTTTTCTAGTTTTCATATTTTATTTCGTTTAAGGTATGTTTAGTATCCCCCATGTTATTATACTGTATTCCCGTGGCTGTTAATTATAATTCTATATAGGTAGATCTGTAATTGTGGTATTGCATTTTACAGTTTACAAGATAAAATTTCTTTTTAAAGAAATTTAAATTATCTTTTTCGTTTCGGAAATTTAATAGTCACATTAAAAATATTTAGTTAGCAAATTTTTTAAATCCAAATTAAAGCATCGAGATATACACATTACAATTTTTTTTTATTATAATACTCATTTTATCACTATATACTTATACATCAGATATACTTTTTTTATAATATCGATGTTTGATTCAATACTCATGCTTTATTTGATCAATGATCTCATTTAAAAATAAGTAATAAGAGTGAAGTAAGATATGGAATCTGTTAATATTTTTAACACTAATGACATCTTACTTGAGAAAACATTTGCACGCCTTCAAGATTTTCTGAACAAGTCTCTGCAAATAAAACACTGTAGTAAATATTCTGAAAAAAAAAAAATGTATGTAAACGTAGTGATAATCGTTCTAAGAAGGCCAACATAAAGGACTGCAAAGTCAGGTAGTAAAAGTATAAAATAATCAGAATATTACCTGGTATATCTTCTTCCAATGTTTCCCTCTGAGTGTTGTATACCTCACATTAGCCATCAACATCTATTAAGAAACAAAAGTTTCTCATAATTCGTAAAACATTTTCTTTTAAAGATTTATTTTAATAACTATTATGATCTATTATAATTAAAAGTAATACGTAATAGTGCTAAAAGTAAAAAGTCATCCCTTGATTCAAGCAAATCAAAGAAATAATAAAACCTTATCTATAAATAAAATAAAATTATGAAAGAAAAAAAAAAAATGATTTGTGAAACTAAATAAGGATCGATCGAAAAGGCGGGATTTTTATCAGAAAGGCTTTGGTGGAATCTCTAAAATTAGATTGGTGTAATGTCAAGAGTTAGATAAGCTGAATAACTAAATGCTTTTTTAAAAAGCATTTATTAGAAGAACAATAACAAAATGAACAGAATGACAGCTTACATGTAATCAGACAAAGAACAAGCGGCTCTAGTGGCCGGGGTTTATGTACTGTAAGAATGTTTAGTCATCTTTCTTGTATAGACGCCGTATTTCTCTCGTATATCTAAGGACATAATGGACATAAAATTCATAAAGCAAAGGTTTGATGTTCAAATCTTTTTCAGTCCTCCTTAGCTCTAGTCCATTTTAAAGTTTAGTTGAAAGCTGAGTCCTGCTTAGTATTTGGTATAATTGGATGAATATTCTCTTTAAGTTCCATTGTTTAAGTCCTGTACGGAGTTCTAGAGGAGTCTTTTGTTTAGAATAAAACCAGAATATTGCACTCAGTCAGATCTGGATAATGAAATGTTATTACATAGGAATGTTGGACTAGAGCGAAGAATTTTGTTTCATTATCATGGAAAACTTAATTCCACATTTTACTTTGAAAACTTTTTGTTATAAGCAAAATAAAAAAAAACAACCTAAAACGTAACAAAAAACAAGACAATTGTTTGATTCTTAATAGAGTGCAAATAAAACTTAACTAAACCTGGAACAGGAGGATACTTACCGACACTGGTGATAATCGGTCAATGCAAGCTTTCATAAATTTAACGGTTTCAGCATTTCTTGGGTGTAGGAAAAAATGTATTACTTCATGTCTCATTTCCAGTACATTTTTATCCATTGTAGGAGTTGCCATAAAATGCCTAGAATAATTAATAAAAGGTAATCATTACTCATACTCTAACTTGAACAAAATAGTACTTTATGACGTTATATATATAGTGAGTCAAGGTTTGAGGCAGCGCAGTATGAGATTTGATCCTAGTGCTAACATGTAAGCAAACAACTATATATAGAATTACCAGATCATTAAAGCCAGTTATCGAACAGCTTAAGTGGAGACCATGACCGAGGCCTAAGCAAATACATTAGCGCCGTTGAAGGTGAGGACGGTCGGAGGAAAGGCCGTCTCCGATGTGAAAAAGTTTAACGTCGAACTAGGGGAGATGAAACACTTCTTTGATAGTGAGGATAGGATGATGAGAAGGATCGAAGCAAAACCGGCCGGGGATGTGTTATACGCAAGAAATGCCGAATCATTGAGAATTGACTTAATATGCGGGATTATAATAAATGGTTGATGGCTTAAAAAATTTGGGCAATGCTAAAAAATTAAATAAAAAGGTATTGGAACACAAATACAGTTTCGCTTTTACAATATTTTATGATATCGTCTGTTTTGTTTTCTAATAAAATACAAATTCTAACCAATTTATTAGCTTAATAATTTAAAACAAAAAGAAATAGTTTAGCATGTCGTGGTTTGTTATCATTATTACCACTGAAAACGTTTAATATTAATTGAAAAAAAACAAAACAAAAAATAAACATTTTGAAACGAAGCAAAAATTAGATTTTTTAAAATTTTTATTATTCTGAAATGCGCTACTTTTTTCGAGGAATGTTTAGATCAATAGGCTTCACAATTATTGTTAATACCAAATTCATCATCTCCATAGCTTTCTCCTACAATTTTGTTTTTCTAAATAAACCCTTATGTATTGTATAGATTTAGCTGTGACATGTGAATATACCATTAGTATATAATGTCCAGAGTGGTTTCTAGGTTTTTAAGTCCAGAAACTTTTATTTATATGGGGTATTTTTCAAGCAGATGACAATACTGGAAAAGGTAAAACTAGACCGAAAATAAAGATTAATGATAAATTAAAATTACTTGAAAACAATATTTTTCTTTGTTTTTTAAATAATTTTTTCAAATTTATTTAATTTTTTTTTCCCCACTAAATTATTTAACTTAATTTATTTTCCCACAGGCTAATGCACTTTCATTGTTTACAAGTATCTTTTTCATACCCCAATAACAGAGTAAAAACTAGAAATTAAGCTAGTGACAAATTTTCGAGGGTCACTATTCTTCGTAATAAAATCTTGCAAGCTGCCGAATCTCATAATAACTGTGACATTTAATCACTCAAGACTTCAATTATCTCTCAATTGAACAATGTAATTGAGACGGGGATAGAATGGAACTAAAAAAAAAACTCCTAACCACACGTTCAAACTGAACTGATTCTGAATGTGGTGTGCCTTCATGCCATCCAGATTATCATATGCCAGGGGTGTGAGTTGCACGAGTTAAAATTCCCGGACGTATGAACGTAGCCTAATCTGTCCAAATTATGCCATCAGGGAAGTTACGGCTTTCATGGCAAGTTTGAACGAACCATCACCCAAACGCCATTCATAGCCTCATATCAGGTGGCAACAACTCCTGGACAGTAATCAAATGATAAGGATATCTACTGTATTTTTGGAGAGATCCGAAAACTGTAATGTGTGATATTCCAAATTGGCTTGAAGCGCAGCGAGTACTTGTAATTGGATCATTATCAAAAATATCCAAAATTGTCAACGTCCATTTGGGCACGACCAGCGTACCCAACAGGTGGTTTTGGAATAGACCCTGTTTATCTCATGGCGCGATTAGCATTCCGAATGGTTTTTCGGACTGGATATCTTTGTAGATTAAGGAAAAATAGCGATATTCTTTTTGTTCGTGCTTGGAGACCATTAATGCTTGCAGCCCCTCACGCAAAAGTTATACCAACATCTTCTTCAGCGGTGTAAAAAACTGGAATTATCTTCTTAAATTGGACTCGCAAACGTATTAGACTGCAGGTTTTCATGATACTGACAATTATCAGCCGGCAGATAGACAAAGGAAACAAATATAAGATAAATTGTAATCCTGGATACATAATAATTCTTCATTATTTAAGGAAAAACTAAATAAGAATGATATTTTGTTAATATTCATCCCTGTCTATCCTTTTTATTTAAAAAAAAGAAAAGATGGTTTTCTTTATAAAAAACAAAACAAAAAACTAATGGGCGTATTACAGGAACATCTGCATTTTCGGTCTAGTTTCACTGTTTTTATTATTGTGATCTACTTTTGATACACCCTGGATATGATTACACAGTATTTGTGGGCTACCTGTTACATCACACCATCCTTCATCGTAGAGCTATGACTCTCTCTCCTAGTATATTCTTTCAAGATATTCTACTGATCACTACCCTATCTAGAATTCTCCTTATTTTCCTACAATTAAATTTATTCATGAAGACCTTATTGTCCCAAATGCTGTTAACATGGTTCAAACAAGCTATTAACTCTTTAAACTCCATACCTACTCAAACCCATTATTTTCTCAACTTGCTTCCCACTGATTTCCTGATAATCCTTTCAGAGTTCTGAAAAGAAGATGGCCTCGAAATCTTCTATAAATAATATAGAACTTCTATTTAAGTCCTATTGATGGGCAGAAGCTGTTGCGTTTTCCTCATGTTTGTTAGATGTTAATGTTTATAAACTAGCAAAAATAAATGAATGATGTGAATGATGAATTTGTTGGGATAGTGCAAAACTAGGGTTATAGCCGCCAATGAGCATTAGGAGCCGAGAAAAAATAAAATATGAAAATCACGTTTTATTTTTTATCTCAACTCTCAGTCAAGATAGAGAAAGTATGCCTTCACGTTTAATTGCAGTTATGTATGATATTTTATATAAAAATACTTTCGTTATGCTCAAGACACCACCTATAAAAACCTATAAAAATACACACAAAGATAAAATTCCTAGGAAATCCGCTGTAAATCAGTGGAATTTTTTTTTCATGAACAACTGACCTCAAATCTCGATTTAGCGTACCATAAAACCCTTATATGTGAAATTTTATCAAAATAAAAAAATATTGATTTTTACCCCCTTTCGAGGAGGTTAAAATTTTGAAATTCATCAACAATTTCTACCGGCCATAAGAACTGCTGCGTTCAACCGATTACAATTTACATCCGATTTACAGCGCATTTCCTGGGAATTTTATCATTTTTTAAGAGTTTTTGAGCACCCTAAAGCCGGGTGGTGTCTTGATCATAACGAAAGTACAATCAAATATCATATATAACTGCAATTAAATGTGAAGGAATACTTTCTCTATCTTGACTGAGAGCTGAGAAACAAAATAAAACATGATTTTCATATTTTATTTTTTTTCTCGGCTCCTAATGCCCATTGGCGGCTATAACTCAGGTTTTGCACTGTTATAGGTCCCTACTACTAACACACAAATCGGCATTCAAATCTGTGAGTTACAACTCCAAACGTCCCCTTGTTAGTAGGAATGTCCTAGTATTCTTCACACTTGCTAGTTTTCTGTTAGATTTCTGGAGTTCCTTCATCACTGTAATTGCTTCAGGACCGTAGGTTGTCTTGATATCTTCATAAAATCCCATTCTTCCACAATAAATATTTTCCAATATTGACTCGATATGTTAATATGGATAAATTTCTTGACTGTTACTATTAAATGTTTAGTAAGGTTCTTCAGGTTCTGTCAATAAATAAAAACAAACATATATATATATATATATATAGCTAAATAAAAGGATCGCGGTTTGGAGTTTTTAAAAAGAGGCTTTATTGTGAATTACATACATTGATCAAGATACAAGCACAATTTACAACTTAATACAAAACTTCGAGAATAACATCTTTACGTCTCAACGTACGACGGCTGAATGTCTAATGAGTTATTTTTTTTTTTTTTTTTTTTTTTTTTTTTTTTTTTTTTTTTTTTTTCTAAGCCCCTATTAGATGTATACATGTGTTTGTTGATTTCTTAAGGTATGGCCTTTTTCTGCACTGTGTGCACTGTAAGGCCTACAGAAAGTTTTGTTGAATTGTTCTGATGTTTTATTTATTGAGCAGAAAGATAATGTTTAGGTGATGGGGCTCACCTAAACCTTGTTGTTCAACTTAAAAACTAATTAATTAATTTTTTTTTTAAATAACTATACTAACTAAAAATATCACTATTTAATTTAACTAAAATAACTAAAGGAAAATGTCTTTGAGGTCACATTTCTGACCTGTGGCCAGTGGCACCTGATTGGCCCGTTGGTCCGGTGGGCTCTGATTGGTCCGTTGGTCCAGTGGGCTCTCATTGGTCCAAGTTGCTGTCTTCATTGCGGTCCGTTTGTTGCCAGCGGACCGGGGGTGGCGCTGGTGTTAATGTCTTGAAGAGGGGGTTTGTCAAAAACTGCAGGGAGTCTAGGAACTTGACGTGTCTGCGCTGAATGAATTCTGGAACGGTGGGAAGATCGAAGATCTCGTGAAGGTCTTCTTCTGTCTTCTTCTTCTTCAGGGATGTGGTCCTCGTCATCTTCTTTAGCATGGAGTCCTGGAACCGCTGCAGGTGCCGTCTTGTTCCGTCTGAAAGGCGGGTGAGAAGAGGGAAAGTGCTGGAGAGGATAGGAGGTGGTAGAGGCGATAGGATCTTTTTCTCACTTTGCGGTGTGTCCTATAACAGTGAGCTGAAAATTTCAGCCCTCTATCGATAGTGACTCCCAAGTAGACGATGGAGTTGGAGGGGGCAATGGTGGTGTTTGCCACTCGGAGGGTCTTCGGCAGTGTTGACCTTTTCCCACGTTGGTGTGAGAACACTACGCAGTCCGTTTTGGCTGGATTTACTTGGATGTTAAGTGAATCCAACCGTCGAATTATCTCTCCACAGACTGTTTCGGCCTGACGTTGTGCTCTAGTGGGGTTTATGCTGCTGCTAGTGATGGCAATATCGTCGGCAAAAGCGGCTACTGTCGCTCTACCGTAGTTTTTGCCAACCACTTCAGCAGTGTAGATGTTGAACAACACTGGAGATAGTACTGCTCCTTGTGGCACACCGCAAGTGAGAGGTACTGAGTGAGAATGGACGTCACGAACCCGCACAGCGAGACTTCTCTCACTGAGAAAGGAGACAATGACTCCATAGAGCTGCTCAGGGCATTCCAGGTCTTCGAGTTTTCTGCATAAGATCCCGTGAGACACGGAATCGAATGCTTTCGTGCAGTCTATGGAGATCAGCGCTGTTGCAGTATTCCTATTGAAGTTTGAGCACGCCTCAGTTTGTAGCTTCATCAGGTGGTGTTCAGTGCTGAGACGTGCTTGGAAACCCGTTTGTTCAAACGGAATGACTGAGTTCTCCTCGCAAAAGTCTCGTAGATAATTGAGAACAATTTTCTCGTAGACTTTCCCGAGGTGAGGCAACAGGCTGATTGGCCGGTAGTGTTCTGGCTTGTCTCCTGTCTTAGCCGGCTTGAGGAGTGGAAACAGTATTGCGTGCTTCCACTGAACGGGGAAGTATCTTAACCTCAAGCAGGAGTTGTACAGGTTCGTGAGGTGCATTATTCCTTTTCTGGGGAGCTGCTTGAGAAGGACTGTCTGGATCCCGTCATGTCCAGGAGCTCTGTTCCCCTTTGTTCTCCGTAGGATTGCTTTCAGCTGTTTAGGGCTGATAAACATGAAGTTGTTCTCCTGGGCCATGGACGGGGGAGGTTCAGCATCGGTGGTCCTGTTTGTGATATCCTCTCTGTAGTGCTCAGCAAGCAGCTCCGCTTGATCGGCAGGGGAAAGGAGTCGGTCTCCATCGTGCAGGCGGATCGTTGAAGTTTTCTTGACTGCAGACCTGGTGAGTTTCCAGAACTTCCGGTAATCATTATGGGTTGCCCTCAGTTTGTCCTGCCAAGTGGAGGTTTTCCATTGGCGGAGCAAATTCTTGATTTGGGTGGTGAGGGCGTTGAGGGCTACCTTGATGTCTGGATCCCGGTTCCTGTACCACCACTTATTTTTTCAGATTCCGCCTGCTCGATATGAGAGCCATGATATGAGGAGGGGGGGTTTTTTGGAGGTGAGGTGGAGAAGGACGGAAGGTGGGGGGATAGAGGAGTGGGCAGCCTCGAGGATGATGTCACTGAAGGCGTTAATGAAATTATCGACTTCCTCTGGTGAGCTGAGCGGTTGCACCGACGGTAGTCTATGGCATATTTCTGTTTTGTATTTGCCCCAGTCTGCTTCTTGATATATGAATTTTTCTGGGGCTGGCTCGTCCCTCCTTCCTTCTAATTCGTAGATCACTGGCCGGTGATCTGAGGTGATGAAGTCAGTCACCGTGCAGCCAGTGATTCTATGTGGCTGTCGTGTTAGAAGGAGGTCGATGGTGGATGGGTAACCATTAGAGTAGCAGCGGAAGGTATGGGTGTCAGGGTGGACCACAGTGAAGGGGGTTTTAGCTAGCACCCTGCCCGCCGCATTTGTCCTCGTATTGTGCCATAAACTATGTCGGGCGTTGAGGTCTCCGATCACCCAGTGATTGGACTTTGCCCCGCAGGCTCGTAGAAGGCTCTTTAGCTCCACAAGAGAACCCTGTGGACGCCGATATACCCCTGTGATGAGGGTTGGCTGCCTCATCAACACTTGAACAGTCAAGTGGCTAATACGTTTGTCCGTAATAGCCAGGGGTTCGGGCATTTTCTTCCATGGTATTCCGTGGCGGATGGCTATGAGGACACCTCCATGAGGGTCTCTAGAGTTATCCGTGGCCACGGTATATCCTTGGAGAAACGGTGGTGGTCCGAGCACTCTGGTGTCCGTGAGTACTGCCACTGTGGGTCGTGTCAGTGCCAGCAGTGCTCGAACTTCTTCGGTCTTCGGGCAAAGTCCATTGCAATTGAAGTTTAAGACGGAGAAAGAATTCATGGCTGGTTCTGTCTCGTCATAACTTGCACCAAGAGGGTGATCTGTTCCGCAAGGTTCTGGAGGGTTAACTGCATTGCTATGGCCCAAGGAGGAGGGATGTCATTCGCTTGCTGTCTGGCGTTCGAATGAGGGTTTACAGGAGGTGCTGGGAGGGGGTTTGCTGGTGGTAGGTGGGGGGTAGTAGGGGGTGGGGGTGGTTTTGTGGAGGGGGAACACCCTGTGGCGCTGGCGCAGATGTGGTGGCGGTTTCCTGAGACTCTCCCGCCTGTCGAGCTCTCTGATTGGCCTGTTTGGCGGGAGCTCTGATTGGCTGCTTCCTCGCGGCTGAACGTTTTGCCGCCTGTTCTTCCAGTGTTTTCCTATATGGGCATTGCCTTTAGGAAGCTACATGGTTTCCTTTGCAGTTTTTGCACTTCGTCTGCCCTTCATTTGGGCAGCTTTTAATATTGTGTTCGCCTCCACAGCGAACACAGGCGGGTTCATACCCACAGTTTGTTTGTATATGGCCAAATTTTTGGCATTTGTAGCACTGTGGGGGTAGGGTATCAATTTTGGCCTTGTAATTTTCGGCCGTAAAAAAGACTCGGTTGACGTGTCTTACTTGTTTGACGTCATTTAGTGTGACGCCAGCGGGGAAAGTGACTATTATGGGTGACAAATCAACCTTTTTCCCATCTGGTAAGGTCTTTTGTAGCCGTCGAGCCTTTGTTATCTTGAGGTCTTTAAATGCCTCCATGACGTCATTCGACGTGAAAGTTGGGGGGAGCCCTTTTAGTGTGAAATTCACTAATTTGGGGTTTATCACCTCTTTTCGAATAAGTGTGGTGCCCAATTCCTAGCAGTTGCAGGCCACGGAGGACTTCCGATCTCTCGGATGCTGTTTCGAGGTCAATCTTGACCCCCGTTCTCAGTTCCCTGAGGTAATAATTGGACACTTTGAGTTTAGTAAGATAGTTAATTACCTCTGTTAATTTTCTTCCTGCTACGAAGATCGGTGGGCAGCGTGTGCTTGATGAGCTTGAAGTTTCTGGATCCTTCGGTGCTTGTTGTAGCGGTGAAAAGCTGTTCTGCGTGGTTGTTGGGGGTGGTGTTTTTTTCGGCGTGGTCTTCTTTGCCTTTCTCTTTGGTTCCTTAAATTCCCCTTCATCATCGGAGAGTGGTAATTGGGCTTTCTGGGCCAAGCTGAGATTGTTTCTCGTGTTAACCATTGTTTAATTAACACTACACTAACAACACTGATCGCGAAAAACTGAAACAAAGGCCCGAGAACAAAGGACTTTGTACACAAAGGACTTGTGAACACAAAGGATTGTGAACACAAAGGACTTGTGAACAAAGAACTGATAAAAGTGATAACGGCACTGAAAACTGACGTGAACACTTTGACAACTAAACATGAACTCGCTGATGAGGCCAGGTGGGGGTGGCCTTTTATAGGGTTTTTTGGGAGAGGGGATATCATACTTTGTTTATTATCCTTAATACCATTGAGTTGTTCATAACTCCTCCCCCCCCGAGTTCCGAGGTCTCCGATGGAACAAATATCTTAGTGTAAATAAGTTAGATTCTATACAATTCAATAAATAAAAGGTTTGAACCTTATACATTTCTTAATACCTTTTACCTAAGTCATAACATTCTATGAACAAAAAGGGATTAGACCTTCTACGTCTCTTTATACTCTAGTGACTTTTATAAAAACAAAAGGATTAGACTTTGATTTTCCTGTTTACTAAGTTAGAATTTATACATTTGAAAAATAAAAAGATGAAACTCTGTACTTGGATGGTTTAGTGGAGCCCCATAATTACAATTAATAATAATTTCAAAATAAAATACATACTTTTCTCAACGATCAATCAAAATAATATTTCAAGACAAAATAATAGTATCCCAATATTTATTATAGTGAATACAAAATATTAATTACAAGATAAATCAAACAGAATATTACTGTGAAATAAAATAATAATTTGAATGATCTTTTACATTATTAACATTGAACATAATATTTTACAGGAAAATACAAAAGTCCGACTTTATTAAAATAAACTACAGCATTGTCAGTTTAATACAGATAATTCTTTCAATATAACATAAACATTTTCCCCTAATACCATTACATTTATTACGTTATATTACGTAAAATAAAAGATTTTTGAAACATTTTAATATTGTTTAAATAAAATTAAATATTTTTAATCAGAACCATTATCTGAGTCATTCGAGTCATAATTATCCGAGGCATCCGAAATATTCACGCGAATGGATTCATTATCGTCGGCTGAAATAGATTGTTTCCTTTTCCTTTTTTTCCTAGTGGGCCTTTTAATATTGTCTTTTATCTTTTACTAGTATATTTACTTTTTTAAACTTGTCCCAACTTTTTATTTTGCTTGAGTATTTTTTTAAATCTTCTCTGTCTCCTAATTGTTTTTGAATAGCTAAGGGGTCTTCTCTATTTCTATTTAATTTTTCAGTTCTTGTTTCTTTTTCATTATTTATTTTAGTTCTAATTAATTTATGTAGTAGCTGTTGATCTTTATGATATTTTAATAGGCACTGTTCAGTCAGGTTAATATTTTTGTCTGATTCTAATCTAGAGGTTCCGAAGGTAATTTCGTTGGGTGTTAGTTTTAGTTTATTGTTTAAAGTATTATTGTAGGCTATTACTGCTAATCTTAATTTTTGTTGCATTGAACATTTGTCTCTTTCTTTCCCTATTATTCTTAATAACTCATTTAAAGTAGAGTGAACCCTGTTTAATAATCCTAGCGAATTTGAATGACTGGCTGACGTGTAATGTAAGATAATATTATTTTCTTCACAAAATTGTCTAACTAACGTGTATTATATTTATATAAGTAACTTGCATGAAAAGTAAAAGTATTGATACACTTGCAAAACTTACGATGTTTTAGAAAGCCATTTTAGACAGAATATATACCACGATAATAATAATTACATATAATTTTTCAGTGCTGTCTTATACTTCATTTAACTATCTAATAAGATCAGGGAAACCAAAATCCATTACTCAATGCAACCTTAGTTTAAATTCATGCGGTAATATTCAATTAATTAATTAAATCGATTCGTAACTCTAGTTGATCATATACCTGAGTTTGGTTGATCCCAGAAGAGAACAATGTTTTTCCATCAATGAATAAAGACTAAAGGCTTCAATATCACCGTGATTAGAACGAAAATGAGATTGGTTAAGCAATACATCAAATATATTTAAACATTTGTAAGTTTCACCATCCATCCATACATTATTGTTTCTGTAAAAAAAATGAATCAATATTATTTTAAGTAATAAAAGTAATACAGGCATGAGGGTTAGCAGAACCCAGAAATATTCTAATTACGAAGAAGTAATTCTCTGTTTAAAGATTTCAATGAAGAGTACGATTAATGTACCAAAATGATTCCGTAATCAGGTTTAGTATTCTTGTTTCCATTAATTCGAGGGTCCAATGATTTAGAAAAATTACCGCTAAGAAGCACGTTGCTTGAGGAACGAAAAAAATGAAAGAGGAATCAGATGTAACAATCACTGAAACAAATAATTTAAGAAAGGAAGCTACAGTGATATGGTGACATATGCCGCGTGGGTGATGACCAGAAGGCTGCTGGTTCCTAGAAACTTGTGATTCAATGAAACACGACTTAGGATTGCCTAGATACATAGTGAGTGAATTGTTTGCAAATTTTGTTCATAACGATATTAAATAAGTTATCTATGATTTCTGCATCAATTACTATACAAAGATAATTTACAAATACAGTTAAACCTCGATATAGCAAATTCCTTAAAAAATCGAAGTTTTTCTATTCCTCTTGAATCTGTCAATCATTCCTATGTTATTTTTACCTCTAAATGTCGAAGAATTGGTAAAAAAGACCTTGATATATCGAATTTTCGAATATTCCTTACCTTATACCTCCACAAAACAAAGTATTTATCGAAAAACCTCTACATATCGAAGTTGACTTGTTATGTAAATAGCGTTTAGATTGAAAAAAAGCTCGTTCTCAAAAGTTTTTTTTTTCTCAAGTAAGCCTGTAATTCCCACCCTCATATTTATTTCCGGTTTGTTTCAGTTTCTGATAAAACTGTTCGGTACGTTCAGTCTTCTGTAGTTCGTTAATTTGTTTTGATTCTCGAAAATGGCAAAACCTTGGAACATCCTATCCACAATTCTGAAAAATAGGGGAAAATAAGAAAATCAAATTTTTTCATCAGAAATAGAGCTTGAGTTCCAAGTACATATGCATGTACATATTTTCTATAGTTACATTAAGTATATATTTTATTATGAACCTCTATTCTACATATAAAGACAGAAAAATATTATTAAAAATTAATGTAATAAAGGGTAATTTTATGAAACAAAATTAACACATGTAGCTCACACCATAAGTTCGACCTGATATTGGAATGGATTCAATATGATATGTTTATAATTAATATATGTTTGATTAAAAGTATTGTTTTCAAATTGTTATTGATAATAATATTCTCATCGTTAGGCGCTAATAGTTAAGGAATTCTATTGTAATTTCGATAGTAAACACATATACATTCAAGTCAGAATTTAGCTTTATTAGAATGGCATCCATGTACTTTTTTTTAGAACAGTAGCCGCGCTTGGTTTTGCCGCAAATTACTGAAATTTTTTTCTGATAGAGGGAGTAATCTGAGAGTTTAATTTTTTTAAAGTATCCCGTACTAGTGCTTTATCAATATTTTTATAATAAACAATATGATTGAAGTAATCTATACGTCTTGGGATGATGTGTACATTGTAGTACATTCAAGTTTAGTAATTTAAAAGTTAGTGTCTTTGGTAAGATTGTTTATTTCACTGAGATGTCATCGTCTGTTCCAATGCTGGCCGTCTATCTTAGTTAATATTACATGCAACAATTAGAACTCCTACGGGATTGATCAGAAGACAATTTAAAAAGGCGATTTCCATAAAAAAGAAATGATTCAGGTTATTTGATATTTTTCCTTGGTGTGGTGGAACTTGCGTAGATTGTGCAGCCCCACGACGATAATATCCTTCTGCTTGGTCAAAGCGTTTACTGGATATTATTGACTAGTTATAGTAATTATTATTTATTTTTGATTATGACGTCGATGGAGACCCCATTTTCCATGGAATTATAGACAAGTGGAGGAGGCTTATCTCTCAATAGCCAGGGCAGGCAGCCATTTTGGTGTGAACCGTATTATCAGTATTTTAACCTCTTATAAGTTCAAATTTTGGCTTCCTAGGCTTTATACTGCTGTTATTTTATTTTAGTGATTCATTTACTTTAGTGATTTACTTATTTTATTTATTACGAACCCTTTCAATTGCCCTAGGCTATACAGAATGCAAGTCGCCAGTGGGCGTGGCCGGTTATGTTTTGGTCTCGCCCCTCACGGAACAATATACGGGAAGGGCCTCTCCATAGTACTACAACTCCATGCCATTTTCATTTGAAACTCCTGCTTTCTCTAATTCAGATAGGTCGAACTTATATGCTTTTATGGTATGAGAGTTTTTACATTAGCCTCTTTTTGTTGTAAATTTAATCCATTTTAAAAATATATAAATTACTTTCTTCTGCAACCGTTAAATAATTGGAACATTATTCAATTAAAAACGCTGGTGTTGACGAAAAGAATGGTAATTTCCGATGCAAAAAACTCGCCTCGGCCTCAAGAAAATGGACTGTATGCGAAAATATCAAAACGAGGTTTCGCACCATTGGGGAGATATTATAGAGAAGATAACCTAAACAAATGATACATAAAAAACTTCTTCCCTTGTTATTGCCGCCGACGGTCTGTTCGAAGGCCTCCGAAATCGTTACCGGCTGGCGAATGCTTCTCCCAGGCTGCAAAATTTGTTCAGGCTCTCCTCCTCTTGTATCACCACTCATTAAGGGTATAACTAAATGTTTACTGACTGGCACGGGAAATAAAAATACTTTTAAAACAAGACTAGGGTCCTGGAAGACAATTTTGTCTTGGTCAAAAAAATGATGGAAGACTATGAGGTCTTGGACAACTTAAATAGGTGCGTACTGGAACGCAGATGCTAGAAGAAAGAGGGTTTTTCCTGTAGGGATTAACGCAGATAAGGGCTAGTTACCTAGAGATCCATAGAGTGCGTCAATATACGGTATATTAAAGTTTTCTCCTTTCCCCCCTCACAAAAGCGCTGATTGGCGCGAACACGCTGGTTAACGTTCCATTTTATTCTCTAGTGAGTAAAAAATCCCATAAGCTTAACTTTAATTCTCTAGAGTGTAAAGTAAAATTTCAGCGTCACCTTCATACATACCTTAATATAAAGTTCATTATTATTTATTTTAAATTATATAATTATTATTTTATCTAAATGCACAGTATTTTACATAAAATGAACAGTTACTTATTGGAAGACAAGCAACCCCCAAAATGCAATGTAGCTGGGTGAACCTGACAATAGAACACATTTTTGTTGAATGCCAAAAATACAAAAAGCAAAGTCAACGGTCTGACGAATCAAGACATTGCAACATTACTAGAAAACAACTCGTATCTCCACAAGCACATTATTTAATTTTTAAAACAAAGAAACCTTTACAAGGAATTATAGTTATAAACCTAAATATGGTGCCTCTAACCAAATGAGGTGGTACATGGCACCAAAATGTAAATAAATAAATAATAAAATGAATAATTAAAATTTTTTTTTTTAAAAATAGCAGGACAAATTTTGAAAAAAAAATTAAAAGAAAAGAAAAAACTGCTAATTGTAACCATTCGAAAGGTTATTACTTTTATTCCTTATTGGATAGTACATTTTTAAATTGAATTGCTATTAAATTTAAATTAAATTAAGATGGATAGTAATTGAAGTTATGAAAACACTCCTCCTAATATGAAAAAAACAGCAGAATATGTGATTAGTAATCTTTTACCGAATAAATCACAAACAATTTACAAAAGGTTTAACAATTATAAAAAATGGTGTGTCAAAAACAAGATTATAAATACTTCAAAAACATTCTTATTGCTTACTTTAATGCAATAGCTAAATCATACAAATCTTCATCATTATGTTCAATATATTCTATGTTGAAAAGTACTATATCAATAAATGAAAACATAGACATCAGTACTTGTATATAACTCAAAACATTTACTAAAAGAAAATCAGATAGTTACAGACCAAAAAAATCTGAAATATTTTCAAGAGATGAAATTAATAAATTTTTATTAGATGCTCCAAATGAAACATTTCTTATGATGAAGGTAAGCAAATTTTTTTTCTATTTTGACTTCTAAATTGTTATGATATTAAAATTGTAAATTTACGGATTCAAGCATTGTTGCGATTTTTTATTTTTTAGGTAGCTTTAATTATCGGAGTATCTGCGGTGAACTTCTAAAAATGGAAATAAATCATATAAACCAAATAGATGAATACATAATAATTAATATCCCAATTTCAAAAAATAATGTGCAGTGTACCTTTTTAGTTTCCAATAAAAATAGGAACATATGACTTCCACCAAATATTCCAACAGTACTTAACACTTCGACCAAAACACACTCCACATCCTCGTTTATTTATTAAATACAGCAAGGGTAAATGTACAACACAACCGGTAGGTATTAATTCACATTCAGCAATTCCATCAAAAATAGCTACTTACTTGAATAAAAATAACATTGATAACTATACTGGACACGCATTTCGGAGAACATCTGCATCCTTACTAGCTGACGAGGGAGGTGATATTATACAGATTAAAAAATACGGAGGCTGGAGGAGTACTAGTGTGGTAGAAGATTATGTAGACCGATCAATTGGCGCTAAAATGAATACTACTCAGCTGATATTACAAGGAGGTTCACAAAACCATTCAAACCTAATTCAAATACTCATTTTAGCAATAATCTTAACTTCCATGCAAATAATTCAAATCAACCATTTATTCCTAACGCCAATAATTGTAATATTACAATAAACATTTATAATAAATAACAATATGAGTACTTGTATTGCTACCTGAATAAAATTTATAAAAAAAAATTCATATTTGTTTTCTTTTTTTAACGGTTGCAGAAAAAATATAATATTTAACAGAGTATAAAGAATTTTACTCACTCTCAGCAATTTAAAGCACTCGCTTCGCTCGCTCGTGAGTGCCTCGAGTGAGTAAAAGTACTTCTTTACACTCTTGTCAAATAAATAACTATTTCCTTAAAGTACTTCAGGGTAAAGTTTCTGATAACTAAACGAAAGCTCTAAAATACCCTTATTTTGTAAAGTTTTCAAAAATTTGAGCATCGGTACCTTTTTTGGAACATGTCATTAAACATGTTTCATCTATTCCACAACAACAGATTAAATACAAAATATAATAAGGTGAAAACTAAAACTAACCCAACGCTGAGCGTAAATATACAAAACATGTTATGTCCTTAATTTTAATTCGTCTAACTATCTTTGACACTGATCCAAGGACATTCAGACTATTTCTCTTATTAATAGGAGGCCTCTTTACGGAAAAAAGTAGCAATTTTTTTTCTCTCTCACTAATTTTTAGAGGGTTCTATAAACCTCAAAATCAAATTTACAAAATTGATATATGGAACTGAATAGTTGACTATGTTTAGCCCTGTTATCTGTATTTATGTCATGAATAGGCATAGAATCAGCACAAAAACAGGGTAAAGTAGAACAAAGTTCCCAATTTTGATATAAAATTTTAATAGGTTATAAAGTTTCGTTACTGAACATAATCAAACACTTCTTTATTTTGTATTTAAAAGGTAAGTAAAAAAAAAAAAAAAGAAAAAAAAAAAAAAAAAAAAAAAAAAAAAAAAAAAAAAAAAAAAAAAAAAAAAAAAAAAAAAAAAAAAAGATATTGAGGTAAATATTACGGCATTTATATGTTATGAAAAACGCTTGAATACTTACGAAAGAATATTGGTGATATTGTTTATTATAATTTTATCTGATCCTGTTTTAAGTTCTCGATTTAGAAAAAAAATCAAACCTCCTGCAGCACATACTAATCTTTCATCAGCAACATTAAATGCAGAAGCAAGATAATAACTGCTCATGCTACCATGGCATACAAACTTTGTGTTAGTAATGATGCTTTTCATTTCATAGTAATCTAAACAAAAAATAAAACAGAAATACATATAACTGATTTTAACCAAACGAGCATTTTTGTTGAACTACATCCAAAAATACAAGATCTCGCTTCATTAAACTAGGACTATTAGATTGAGGTGGTTAATTAATTTTTAGCTAGCAAAACAATTTCCAATAACACCAGAATCCTGTTCAAGTAATAATAGAACTAATTAATAAAATTAAAACAAGGTAACATACTATAATAAAACAAGTTAATAATAAAAGTTTTAAATAGTATACAAGTAAATAAAATACTTACTAAATATTTTGGAAGAAAGTTTTATTAAGTTTTCTGAGTGATTGTGTTCATCCAATGTCTTCATCAAGTCGTATAGATCGTTTGGTATACTGGCATTTACAATGATTTGTCTAAATTATAATGGAAGTTTTAGAAATCAAATAATAAATGACGAACAATTCTAAACAATATAAACTTAAATAAACAATAATATTTCTAAATATCCCCCAAAAAAGTATCATCTGCAAAGTGCTCAAGGCAGTCTACTTTTCTTTTGCCTTCAGTTAAGGGATGTAGAATACTACTAAGGTATTAATAAACAAATGGGCATGCATAATTTTTCCTGTAACTATCAGATAACGGTGAATTTATGGTAAGATTATATTTTCACTTTAAATTTTAACTATTAAGTTCCATTTAATTTTTCAAAAAAGACATTTGAGTGGTGGGTCACGGAAACAGACCACCTCAAGGATATTAAAAGAATATATATATATATATATATATATATATATATATATATATATATATATATATATATATATATATATATGGATATTGTTGACCCATGCTGAAAATTTAGTAGCATGTAAAGTACATTTTTAAATAATAATACCAAAGAGACAGATCATTCGAATGGTGGGACACGGAAACAGACCACTTCAAAGATATTTTTATTTTTTTAAATAAAAGATATTCTTGACCCATGTTGAAAATTCAGTAGTGTCTTAAGTATATTTTTAAATAATAATACCAAAAAGACAGATCATTTGAATGGTGGGACATGGAACCACATGGTACTAAATTTTCAGCATGGGTCTAAAATATATTTTTTAATAATATATATATTTGAGCTTAATGCACCCTGCCTAGCCTTTGCTGATGACCTTGTCTTGTTATCCAACAATATAGAGGAGGATACTTACCAACTACAGAGCCTCTCCAGCATAGCAGTTAAGGCCGGTTTGAGGGTCAGCATACAAAAAACTGAGTTTATGATTAACATAAAAGAAGCCCCATCTACAATTCCACTAGAAGGCACCACCATTCGTAAAGTGTTTACAGTAAAGTATTTAGGAGAATGGATATCAGCAAACGAAAGTGAGAACTTGGCTATAGATACCAGATGTACTAAGTTGGAGAGGGTCTACCACGCCTGCAAGAGCATTTACATCTCCAAGCACCTTTCCCAGAAACTTAAACTCCAACATTACAACTCAGTAGTAAAGCCCTCTGTACTCTATGCCTCCGAATGCCTCTTGATGAACAGAAAGGGTCCACTCAGGAAACTAGAGCTCAAAGAACGGAAAATCTTAAGGAGAATACTAGGGCCAATACGAGAAGAGGATGGCACCTACAGGATCATACACAATGGACAGCTGTACCATCTCCAAGAAGACATAATCACCTCAATGAGGAAGAGACGACTGTCTCTCCAAGGTCGTTTAACCCGAATGAACACCAACAGACTCACAAACAGGATCTTCACTACGACAGGTAGAGGGAAAGCCTCCAAGAATAAATGGATCAACACAGTGAAATCAGACCTGGACCAACTTAAAATTCCACTGGAGACCATTCAGGATCGGTCCAAATTTCGGCAGATGATTTTACAAGGAGTATTCCCAGTGCACCTTACCAGTAAAAAGAGCTCCGGAACCAACAGACCAAAGTGGACAGAGGAGAGAAGGCTTGCTCATAGCCAGAAAATGAAAGCTTTCTGGGCTAAGAAGAAACAGCAGACCCATATAAGGAGTCGAAACGAGCCCCGTGGTCCTAAGTAGGCCCAAACGAAAAAAAAAAAAAAATATTTGAGGTGGTCTGTTTCCGTGACCCACCACTTGAATGATCTGGCTTTTTGGAATTATGATTGAAAAAATACACTTACCACGCTAGTAATCCTTCAGCATGGGTCAAAATATTTATTTATTTTTTTTTTAATGCACTTAACACGCTAATTAATTTTCAGCAAGGGTCAATTTTTTTTTTTAAATCTATCTTTGGGGTGGTCTGTTTCTGTGTCCCACCACTCAAATGATCTGGCTTTTGGGGGTTATTTTTAAAATAGTGTACCTGATATGCTCTTAAATTTTCATGCTGAGTCAATTATGTTTTTTATCAGAGATTTTTTACCCCTTTTTTTAGGATGCCCCTCCCCTCCCCTTTAATTAATTAATTTATTTATTTATGCTATTAAGAAATAGCATGTTTCAAATTTCGTTCCAAAACTTTAACTGCATTTTTCTCAAAATTATTAAATATGTCAGAAACGTGCACTAAAAAAAAAAATAACTACAAACAAACATCATTCGAATGGTATACCATAAATAGTGATAATTTCTAAAATTGGTACTGAAATCGCTTAATTAAAAAAAAACAGGGAGATGCAACATCGGTGTTTTGGGAAATACTGAGAGAATGCTCAGAAATGTTAAATAGTTTTATTATGTTTTATTAATAGGAAAGTAATTTAGTCAGAATTACCAATTTATCTTATTCTAATATTCGCAATTTAAGAAACTTTTAAGATAATTTAATTAAACTTTACATACTTACTTTACAATAATTGTTCAAAATGTCCTCTCTCTTCTCTCATACACAGCACTGATCTTCTTCTGACTGCATCTACTGCTAGGCGAAGTTCATCATGATTTTGCCGCATTGTATTGCAGCATTTTTCATTTTCAGTACCAATTTTAAACATTATCACTATTTATGGTATACCATTCGAAAGTTTGTTTGTAGACATTTTTTTTGAGTAGTGGACGTTTCTAACATATGTAATATTTTTGAGAAAAATGCAGTCAAATTTTCGGAACGAAATTTAAAACTTGCTATTTCTTATGTTTGGATCACGAAGTTAAATACAGAATGCGGCTATTTTGAAGTATAAAAACTTATTTTAAAAGAAATTTAATCTTCTTTCAAATGAGCATATTGAAATTGCTTTAGCTTCAATAGTTCGGTAAATATAGACAATTATTTGTCAGAAAGTAGAGATTTCTTGAAAAAACATAAATTTAAAAATTTCTATAAAACGGATGAGAATCGAGCTATAGTTTATATGGAATTTTTTGTTGCAAATGATGCCTAGAATCGCCTCCCGAAGTTACTGCAGTCTTATGCTGAACACCCTGTACAGCGGAAATCTCCGAGTTCGCTGATAGACTGGGTGTTGATCAGGGGTACCGGAATGTGAGAGCTCTACGGCAGTCTCTGAGAGAAAATGCGTTTGAAGAGTGGGCCATTTGCAGGTGGCAGGGCGTTGGTGTTCGCCATTTCAAAGATACTCCAAAAGCTAATAGTTAATTGTATGATAAGAAAGAGCTATTCGGGTTCGAATTGTCCAACGGCCTTAAGCTTAATATTAACTACGCACCCCTGCGTGGAGTCCCAGACCTCAGCGAGAAGAAAAATGAAATTGGATCCTTTTGTCGCAAATGCGGCAAAGAGTATGAAACACCAGCACTTGTGATGGTAATTTGCCCCAACAACTCTCTCCTTATAACACGCCGTCACCACAGGGTTAAAAATGAATTAATGAGGCTCCTTGAAGAGAAAGATTTTGCCTGCTTCGATTAGTTGTACTGCATCGATACCGATGGATCTACGCGATACGCTGACATCGTTGGATTTTCCAAAAAAAAAAAAAAAAATCGGCATTAATTCTAGATCCCACGGTTAGATTCGATAGTTATGATCCGGATCAAGCAGGTTGAGTGGAAAGGGAAAAAAAAAGGAAATATATGATTTTTTTTTTTTTTATTATTATTTTATTCATACAAGAAAATATTATGGGAAAGGATGTTCTTTTCTTGCCTATATGCATATGAAAAATGCTTTCCTTTCCTTAAAGGAGTTCTAAGTTCCCTGAGACTTTCGTCGAGAGAGAGTTCAACGTGAGAGGCCTATGGTTCGGAGCTCGCGGAACTATAGCGCCCAGGTTGGGCATTGATAAGAGGGACGTGACTATGTTAGCAGAAAATATTATACTAGACTCCCTGGGAATAATCCACCACCACATATATAATAACTGATGGTTCGGGAAGTGTAAAAGAAAAGAAAGGAGAGAAAAGTATAAAAAAAAAAATAATATGTATATTGCATGATTATTCTAGTTGTTATAAGGTTATATAGTTATTGCTACTTTACCTTATGTACAAATTTTTAATTATTAATACGGTTTTTTTTTGTGCTATATTTATTTTGTTATTGAATATTGTCAAATGTCAAATTTAGATTAATTTAAGTATGCTGTGTATTTAGCATCCCATTTAAAATGGGCAGCACCGCTTAATAAAGTTAGGATTGATCCTTCTATATCATCATGCGTACCTCAAGTGATTCTGAAGCCAGTTAAATCTCAATAGAAGTGGCATTTAATTCATCAATCCTAATTGTATTGATCCTTCTATATCATCATGCGTACCTCAAGTGATTCTGAAGCCAGTTAAATCTCAATAGAAGTGGCATTTAATTCATCAATCCTAATTGTATTGATCCTTCTATAAGTGCTTAATAAAGTTTTTCTCTCCTGGATAAATACGAGGGTGAATCAAATATAAACGGTAATTTTCAAAATTATATTTATTGAATAATATTATACAGAAACTATACCTTCAACATTTTTCAATGTAGTCTCCTGCATTATCTACACACTTCTGCCACCGATTTGGAAGCTTGAATATTCCCTGTTCATAAAAAGACTGAGGGCGAGTTTTTAACCATTCGCGCACGTGCTTTTCGACGTCTTCATTGTTTTCAAATCGTTTTCCTCCAAGTGATTCTTCACATGTGATGAGACGTGGGTCCACCATTACACCCCCGAATCGAAAATGGCAAGTAAGGAGTGGCGAAGGAAGGATGAAGGCTGCCCAGTGAAAGCCAAAACTCGTCTCTCAGCCGGAAAAGTTCTTGCAACAATTTTTTTTTTGACTCAAGGGGAGTTCTACTCATTGATTTTCTTCACGATCAACGAACAGTGAATGCGGCTTACTACTGCCAGGTGCTACAGTCAGCAAAAACCAGTTACCGGAACAAAAGAGGAGGTGTGCCCATTAGAGATGTCATCCTTCTCCATGACAACGCAAGGCCTCACACCGCATTGTTGACAAGGGATAAATTGGAAGAAATGGGCTGGGAAACTCTCGAACACCCTCCTTACAGTCCAGACCTGTCCCCTTGTGACTATTTTTTGTTTGCGCCCCTGAAAGAATCACTTGGAGGAAAACGATTTGAAAACAATGAAGACGTCGAAAAGCACGTGCGCGAATGGTTAAAAACTCGCCCTCAGTCTTTTTATGAACAGGGAATATTCAAGCTTTCAAATCGGTGGCAGAAGTGTGTAGATAATGCAGGAGACTACATTGAAAAATGTTGAAGGTATAGTTTCTGTATAATATTATTCAATAAATATAATTTTGAAAATTACCGTTTATATTTGATTCACCCTCGTAGAATCATTTTCATCTCTATTACTTATTGCCTTTGAGTGAGGCAAGAGATAAAAGCTTTAATGTCAAGAATTCATTCAGAGTACTATGAAATTTTATTTTTATTTCATTTTAAGCTCTAGGTCACTAAAAAATTCCATATTTCATTGTATTAATTAATATGTAATAACTAGGGCCGTGAATTATTTAAAAAACAAAAAAAAACTGAAAAATATATACATATATATGCAAATATATTGGATAAAATATGTAACCATCTACATTGTTTAGAAAAAAAATTAAATACATACTTATACATGCTGTAAAAACTCAAGTTTAAGTATCTAATTATGTTGAAAAGGGAAACAATAGGAAGAAGACTATTATAAAACAAAAAGGCAAGGCATATATTAAAATAGGAAACAAGTTATAAAACTTAAAGTGGCTAAAATGGAAGGGTGTTTCGGCTCAAACAAGTACAAAATAAATCGGTATTGAAACCCGACTTTCTGATCCAGTGAAAGTTTGTGTTAGAAAAGTTTTTTTTTTGTCGACATTCTTCTCCCATTTTTTAATTGTGCTTTGCTGTTTTTGTGTGTTTTGTTACTAAAAACTAAAGTTGACACTTTTATCGAAACAAATACAATATAAAACGTCCCCATCACCCTTAAAAGTCTGAATTGAAAAATCACCTACCTATTGGGTTGTTTCACATGAAATGTCCGTTTTCAAGGTAAAGGGATTTTAGTAAAAATACAATATGAAAACAATATAATTTTATTCGAAGTATTTACCTTCTTTTTCTACACATTTTTCCCAACGTGACAACAACTTTTTTATCCCGGATTTGAAAAACTCTGAGCTTTGAAGTGAAACAAAATCTGAAAACGCACTTTTGATTTCAGCATCATTTGCAAAAAATTTTCCTCTGCAGAAGTTGTCTAAATTCCTGAAAAGGTGATAATCTGTTGGAGACAAGTCGGGAGAATATGGTGGGTGCGGAAGAACTTCGTACCCCATCTCTTTCAATTTATGCATGGTAAGTTTTGAAACGTGGGGTCTAGCGTTGTCGTGTAGGAGTATAAGGCCCTTCCGATTTAACAATCCAGGTTGTTTTTTTCAATAATTTTTCGTGCATTTGGCCAATTTCATTGCAGTAGGTTGTAGAGGTAATGGTCTCACCTCTCTAATTACAGTTGGAGGTCTTCCTCGGGGCTGGTTTTCCAAGTTGGTATTCCCAGTCGAAAACTTAGCAAACCAACGGCGAATGGTTCGTTCATTTACACTCCCTTCCCCAAACGCCTTACAGATGTTTCTAGCAGCCTCAGCTGCCGAACGACCTAGTTTAAACAAAAAAAATATTACACGAAAATCGCGTGTTTCCATGTTCATATTTGAAGGTATACTAAACAGTGTGTAATTGATTGGGAAGCTAATGTTTATAAAAGAAAAGTAGAGGATTAGTAACTGCTTGATTATGATATGTGAACTTTGGAAGTAAACAACAGAGACTCGCAAAATCCTCTATGTATTTCAAATATTATAAAATCGGACATTTCATGTAAAACAACCCAATACTTTCCAACAAGATCTTTCGTCTTTGAAAGCGTGATAACCAGTAAACTTTTAACGAGTGATCTGCCTTAGTGGATACTGCGTGAGAGACTGGGTAATGGAATGATGGCGAGAAGAAGGGGAATAAGAAAAGTATTTGAGGAAAAATATTCCAAGTATTTGAGTTGAGCGAGAACTAGAAATTAATCCGATTAAACAATTCCTAGAGAAGAAAATGCGATCGAAAGTTCGTGCAAAGGGAAGCATCAGCAATTTGACACACACCTCATTCATTAGATAGAAAAAAAGAGAAGGCTGTTCCCATAGCTATTTCCGGTTTTTATTTTTTTTTTTTTTTCTGCTCAAAAACATAAAGTAATTCAAATGTCAAATGCTGATAAGCCAGTATGTAGATAAATATGAAATTACTATTAAAAAATGTAGAAATATGTATTTATGGCTAAATATGCAATATAAAAATGATTCCAAATGATCCCAAATGGCTCAAAACATACATTTTAATGGTTAAATGTTTTAGGTAGCTAGGAGAAATATGCAAATAGATATATTCCACAGCCCTAGTCATAACCAAATTAGCTAATTTCAGATCATTCATGATTATATAAACCTATATTATTGAGGGCGATAAGAAGCAAATCACAGCACAAATGAATAATCAAAGACCGCTGTCCGTTAAGATAAATTGCCTATAGCAAGTGAAATAGAACATAAGACAACTATTAGTTTTTTAGAATTTAATCCGATTTAGAAAAACAATAGTTAATTTAATAAAAGTAGACCTTTTATTAATAATCTTCAAACCGAAAAAATTTCTGGACAAAAAAATGTCTCAATTTTCCGATATACTAGTTATTTTCTAAAAAGAATCACTGTTCGTGTTTTGGAAAAAATATCCTATAAATGTCCTACACGAAATACATATATATGCACAGATCACAAAATGTTATTACCTGTAACACTGATTTCTCAAAATATTTTGAACAATTAAGTAATCTGGACGAGAGTTATCAGATGTTCCTAAAATTTTCATCTGAAAAAAAAAAAAAAAAAAAAAAAAAAAATATATATATATAATTAAAATGTATATATGTAATATTATAAGTCAAATTCCCTCTAGTAAAAACAATAAAAAATAAACTCAACTCCCTCCGTCAACTACTTGATTTTTGTTACTGCTATTGGCAAGGTTGAATTTTGGCTGTGCGTCAAGCAAAATGGAATCCCGAGCTCAAGTACTTCGCTGAAACAAATCACTTTTGGAAGGCAGATCCATTGTTGAAGACGAACACCGTTCAGGAAAGTTCAACTTCGAAAACATCGAACGAGTGAACACTCTTGTGAGATCAGACTATGGTTATAAATTAAGAATGTTGAGAGAACAATGTAATTTAAACAGGTTTATCGTTGATCAAATTATGAATGAACATTGACACAGGGGAAAGGTCTGTGCCATAATGGTGACGAAAAACCTCAAAATTGATCAGAAAGGCATTCGAAAAAAAAGTTTCTTGATCTTCTTGAGAGAATCGATAATGAGAAAGACATCTTTAGTCGTGTGATTACAGGTGATGTTCATGGATTTTTCAATACGATTCTGAATCCAAGAGGCAAAGGGAGGAGTGGCACAATGCAAACTCTCTTCGACCTAAGAAAGCTCGAGTGAGCAAATTGAAGATCAAACCAATGCTGATTTGTTTTTTTGACAAAAGGGCAATCGTCCACAAATAATTTATTCCAGAAAGTTTTTTACTAAGACGCTTTTAAAAGTCTCAAAAGAAGAGTCATTCGCGTAACACCAGACATTGCAGACAAATTGATACTCCATCATGACAACGCCTCATGTTGGTATGACAAGGGGCCGAATAATGAGACACATTTAATAACTGAACAATACATTACTTCATTAAAAATAAAATACAAGTGAAAACATATGAAAGGTTATATGGCGGTCTGTCACACGTTACATGTATCTGGTTACTCACAATACCCATTGAGCATAAAATACAACTATCCCTCCTTTACAGACAACACAACAAAATCACTTAATTACAATTAATATAAGACAGAAAACATAGCAATAGTCCTTAAAATCCAAAAGTAACCGAGTTTACTTCGAAACTTTTCAGGTCATCGCTGTTGTCACAAGCTACAAAGATAAGATAATATAGGTCGTTAGTAAGAACAATACCGACATATTCTGTGGAAACATGGACACTATGTGTCTCTACGATGAATAAATTACTGATCCTCAAAAGAAAATTCTTTTGAAGATACATATATGTTCTAGAGGGTCTGTAGTGGTTGAGGGTGAATGACAAGTCCAGAAAAGTGAACTGCATGGTTCCTGCGACATGGTCCAGTTAATAGAAGCAAGAAGAATAGAATGGTTGGGCCATGTATTAAGAATGGAGGACAGTGGAACACCAAAAAAGGTTCTACTTGGAATGATGAATGGCACCAGGATATGAAGACAATCTGGGAGACAGTGGTTCCAAGATGTAGAAAATGACTTTGCAAAAAATAAAGCTCAGTGTCCGAAAAGTAACATGTGCGCTGTGCAGAGAGAACTGGTGCAATCTTGTTAGGTCAGCAAAGGCTCATCTCAATAGCGACCATGGCATGCAGTTAGTTACATGTATATTCCCACAGTTCTGTCATGGCAACATATAAGTGGAAATTTTAAAGTTGTTAAGGAATTACCTGGGTAAACTTAAGATGATTAGGAAACCACTCAAAAACTTACGTCACAAGCCACTTTCAACTAATCAAATACACATAGATAACACCTTAGATTTACATATTTAATAAGAAGTAATAATTAAGACTTTTTTTATAGAATATTTTTATTGTATTTATAGTTTATTCAAGGAAAACACTTGGCTGAGTGAATTTTCAATATGATTAAATCTTTTTAATGATGAAAAATAATAAATATTATCACTAAATGGTACAAACCCATATGTGGAAATGAGCAACTGTTTATTAACATGAATTCAATTTAATAATCATACTAATATGGTAGATTAAAAAAAATCTACACTCAACTATTTGCTATTTCAACATTTTTTGTAACTTTAAATACAATAGGATTCAATATCCATTTAACAACTCATAAATAATAAATAACAATATTAGACTTGTAATAATTAAAATACATGTTTTACAAGACTTACTTCTTGAGTAGAAAGGTTGAAAGAAGCAGCAGCAACTTTTTTGAATCTGTGATAGAAGCATATTATCTCCTATGATTTAAAAATGGAAGAAAATAAATAAACTCGTTAGAAATATTTTACCAAATCAAGAGCTAACATGATACCTGTTTTTCACTAAGGGCTTCTTGTGTATTATCCATATTTCTGCGACTATGCTCCATTTTTAATCATAATTCATCCCAAAAAAAAAAAAAAAAAAAAAAAAAAACAACTCAGATATTGATCCATATAAATATTTAATCTAATTCTGATTCTATAAAGAATGATAGAAGCACTAATTATATTGTGACATTGGTAAAAGAGCCATTACTCTAAGGATTTTACAGAACAAGTAATGAAAATAAATAATTTTATCAGGTGAAAATTTTGCTATTCCAATTCTTACATAATTTTTTTTTTCACCGGCAATCAAAAGATAAACTAATTAAATAAAAGGAAATTTTTAAGTAAATATATTTTAATAAAAATAAGAAAAAAGTTTTACCCACGACATAGAATTAGCTTTGTATGGTATATTGTAAAAGGATGGGCTCTTTATATTTTTACACCAACTTATGTTACATCAGTCAAAAAATAAAACTCAACTTGCATTCTACCAAAATTGTCTTATTCCTCAAAACAATTGTTCTAACATTTACAGCATAATTAATGTGTTTATCAAAACATTTATCGGAGAATTAATGCACTAAGTCAATATCAGAATCGAGAATAACTTTAATGTTTCATTACTATTTATAAAACTAAAGTCTTAGAACTAAAAGCTTTTAAAATCCAATATTAAATATGTGTTAAGTAGATATCATTCTATGAAGGGCTGTAATTTTTTATTGTTAGTGAAAAAATTGAATGTACATTATTCTCAGATATTCCATAGCCTAATTTCTGCCAGTTTCAACAAAAAACTCTACAAAATGTTGTATTCCTGTATTAGTTCCCTGAATATCAATTACATATGGTTAAAATCAGAGGTATGTATAATTAGTATTGATATACTTATATAGATTACTAAAAGATGATAGTTTAAAAAATCTCAAAGTTTAAAAGAATGATTCTGCATGCAATGAAAATGCTCAAGAAAGAATTTGACAATGTTTAATCACTTTCAATTGTAATACTATGCAATAGAAAGGAAGCATTTATATTCACACTGAGAAATAAATGTTAACAGTTTTTAGAATCAAACATTTTTTAAAGTTATTTTAAATAGAATTGGTAAAACAAAATGATTAGAAATGATGCAAAACTACTAACAAGTAATCTAAACATTGAGATGGTTCCTAACTTCATTTAAATATTTTCAAAGTACTGTAAAAGTGCATCAGCTAATTCAACAATATATCGTAAATATCTTCTTTTATGGTAGTAACAACAATAATTTAAACTACTTGTTATGTTATAATTTGTTTTATTTAATTTTAAACTCTTTTACAGAGGCAAGGCAACTTATCTGCTAAGTCTGTTATACCTTGGTTTTGTAAACCATATCATTTTCAAGGTTATTTAAACAAATTATATTTTAAGGAATCTGTAAAACTTTTATCATTCAAGAGATACCTATAGTATGTAGTATTTGTCCTTATTACAGCGATCTATCTGCAACTAATTCTATAGACACAACCGGTAATTAAACATTTATTTGAATTACAGTTATGTATTTGTTTTCAATGTGTGTTCAACTTTGGCGCTGTTAAATCCTCTTAAGGTTGTTTTACAGCTATGTTTAGAGTCTGGAAACTGCAATGCACCCCCACCTGATTGGAACCGTCCTTCCCCACTCATATTTCTTCACTCCTACCACTTTAACATAGTACGTTAATAATAATCTTTCACTCGATAAATTAAGAATAATTTTTTCACTTATTAACTTCAGAAACTGTTAATTTATAATTTAATAGTTTTAATTAACACTATAATTAAATATAAGTGATTAAAAACTGAGGTAGCGGAATCAAGACTCCACAGAAACCGTCAAACCCGCACACTACTTACATTTCGATTTCGCTTCTTCATTTCGAGTTTCAAATTCATTCATATCACCAATAGTTCTTTCTTATAATCTCATAGTTGGAAATGAAATTATTTTGAGTGTAAAGAATTTAATATATTTACCCACACATTATAATTTATAGTATTCAAATATTGATACTAAAGTGTACTATAAAAGAATATTTAATAAAATAAGACTACATGGGTTTAATAAATATTGAGATTACAGTTTATTGTTTAATTCATGTTTATATATATTTATATATATATTTTTTTATGTATTTATTGAAATTTACAACTGTATACAATATAAAATATGATACATCAAGTAAATGTGATGACAGACAAAAATGACACTTCACTTGTTTTTAAAGCACCTACCCATTGGTAACACTTATAAAGGTTCTTTATTATGAAGTTTTATATTAGAAGGTCCCGAGGCCATCTTCTTTTCAGGCACCTCGGAGGATTATCTGGAATGGAATGAGAAGCAAGTTGTGATACTAATGGATTTGAATGGTTGTGGAGTTTGCTATGAAAGCATTGATATCTGGTTTGAGCTAAGTCAGAAACTTAAGATATATTAAGGTCTTTGTGGATAACTTTGTTTGTGACGAAGTAAGGAGCATTTAGGATTTTTCTAAGGATTTTGGATTGTAAGGATTGGATACGGGATGAATTGGATGGTTTAGTGGAGCCCCAAAGTTCAACTCCGTATGTCCAAATTGGTCGAATTATTGTTATGTAAATGAGTATTTTGTAATTAATTGAAAGGTTGGAACGTTTGTCAAGTAAATGTTGAAGTAGTCGAAAACGACGGGCAGTTTTTTGTCGTTTTAGTCTTGTATGTGGATTCCAAGTAAGACGTTTGTCCAGATGGAGTCCTAGGTAGCGGATCTGTTCAACGGGGATTAGAGGAACATGGTTAAAGGATACTGTAAGACAGGAGGTCGTGGGTTTACGACGAAGGGTGAAGGTTATTTGATGGGATTTATTTTGATTCTCCATTTTTTACACCATTTTTGAAGTTTTATGATATGGGATTGGAGTGTCTGGGAGGCAATGAAGGGATCATTGTTTACTGATAACACACAAGTGTCATCAGCATACGTGGTGAGGATGGTGCTAGGATGCGTCGGGATGTCAGCTGTATACACCGTGTAGAGGATTGGACCTAGGATACTTCCTTGAGGAACACCTGCAGATTGGGTAAAGAGAATGAGGAGTAGGAAAAGTATGTTTAGATATGACCATGAAATGATGGGCCATAGGAAATTAAGTGATGACATATAGCTATCCTCATCGGTTCAAAATCCATCCTCAACCCACTTCCTTACTATCCATTGCCAAAACTCTATTAAAAACCTAGGAGTTATCTAACATCAATTGTTGGGCAGTAAAAAATAAGCTACACCTGAATCCAAATGAAACTAAGGCTATCCTCATCGGTTCAAAACCCATTCTTAATACCCTTCCTTACGATCCATTGCTTTACCTCATTAACCTTCCCATTCATTTCCAAAACTCTATTAAAAACCTAGGAGTTACCTTTGATTAACATCTATCTTGGAACAACCATATCGCCCAAATTTTCCAAAAAATCCATCATAATCCTTAAACATCTCCATAGATTTTGAGATTCCTTTACCCTAAATACCTGTCAGCTTCTAGTGTCCTCTCTTATTTTCCCTTGATTTCATTACGGTTGCTTGGTTTATGGGGGACTGTTTGGTGGTCTCCGGATGAAGTTGAGGAGACTAATGAACTTTTTGATTAGATTTATCTTCGGGATCCCAAAGCGGTCACATGTTACTTGCCCTTATTCTGAGGTTGGGTGGCTTCTTCCTGAATTCCAGCGGCAATAATATCTGGGTATTTTCCTATTCCAATCTCTCAAAACCAAAAAACCTTCCTATATTCATGACCTATTAACTCTGCGATCTTCTATCCACCTTCTAAACACTAGATCCGAACTATTTAACCAGCATACCCCTCACATAAAACTGCTTCCTTCGAAAAATCCTTCGTCATTCGTGCTCCCTCCTTCTGGAATTCCCTACCCACTCCTATTCGTAAAGCTACTTCCCTTAAACATCCTTTAAAAATAATTTATTTTTACACCTTTTACATAATCAATCTTCTGCAAATATGTAAATATTTACAATTATATTATCTTTTTATATACGATCGTATTTTATGTTATTATGATCATTATTTTTTATTTTTATTTTTCCTGTTGACAATATATATCATGATTATTGATGCATTCAACTTGTAAATAATACAGCCAGACAAATGTACCTGTAATTGTGCATTATTGTTATTCTTAGGGGACAGTCCCAAAATAAAGTTTATTTTTCATTTTATTTCATTATATACCTGAAAAAAGTAATGTCCTCTCAAGGTTGGGGACTAAAGGAAAGTAACCCCCATAAGAAGCGAAAACAATTTCGAAATAATAAGAGAGAATGAATTAAAATAGGAAAATTTCCTTTATTTCAGCCAGCTTATAAACGTCGAAATTGCATAAATAAACCAGTTAAATAAGGGTTCGGCGAAGAAAAAACTGCCGAACTTTTATTCTCAACGGATCTTTATGTTTTTTGGGGTGTTGGATCCGAATATGAAGTTTGTTACTATGGCAGCCGTCGGCTTTATTCCCAAAATCGCATAAAAACCGCCCACAATTTTGGTTATTTTCGTTTTTTACGCATAACACGACAATGATGCGTTTTTCAGAGAAATTTTTCAAATATTAATTGCTGGAACCAGCACCTACGAAATGAAAAAAAACAATTCCGAAATCGGACCATTGTTTTCGAAGATATGGTATTGGGAAAACTTGTAGAAAATAGCAGGGCCGGAACTAGGAGAATTGTCGGGGGGGGGGGCAAAGATTAGTTTGGCGCCCCCTACCCCCATGTATGTTCTATTATATATTGTACCTAAACTTGAATTCTTCTAGCCTTCTTAGCTGCAAATGTTCTGATGATGTCTAAATTGATAAGGGAAGCTCGTTGATGATCAATTGATATAATACATACATTAGAGAGTCTCTCCTGTCCCATCGTACTTCTCATGGAGTTTTTGGTGAGTTTCAGTTTGCTAAAACTTCGTTCTCTAGATGACACTGTAACAGGCAGGGTGAGAAACATTCTTAGTGCGGTAGTGATGTTCGGGTAGCCTTCCTCCAGTTTATTTTAAAAATGATATTTAACATTTCTCTTGATTTGGCGTATGAAATTACCTTCAACAGGTTAATGATTCCCCGTCAACTGAAAAAGCGTGGTGCTTGAACCTTTATATGCCAAATTTAGGCGTCACCAATTCTTCTGCTTTCATTTTTAGATCTTTTACTTGTAATTTTCGGATTCGAACTTCATTCGAAACTTGCTTGAAAAATCCAAACTTGCTTTTTATGTTGTTCAAAACCTTAAAGCTGTCACTAAGTTACCTAATCATCCGGTCAATGATGATCCTCTCTAACATAGCTACTTGAAACACATTCTGAGCACTTGTCGGAGCTTCATCACCACACAGCTTATCAGGCATTTTTTTCTTTGTATTTTTTGTTTTAAAACTCAGAGGGTAGATCATTCATATTTGCTAAGAATTTACCCTCAGATAGAGCAAACTCTCTACAGGACTTCAACAATGTTAAAAGACCTTGAAGGTTCCTATTGTAATATTGTAAATACATATATTGATGAGGAGTTAAGTGGGAGATATTATTTCGTTTAAAAAAAAAGTACCCTTGGACCCCAACACCTATAAATTGGTTACATATACTATGGCGCCCGAAGAAAGGACTCTAATAGGAAAAAAGGATAAATAAGGTATTTAATTAGAATAGAAATAGTTGTAAAAAGAAGATTGAGAAAAGTGAGATTTAAAGGACAATGCAGAGTTAAGTTGGTAGAACGGTTGATTGTTACGCGTTGCTATGGCAACAAATGACTCAAGACAATTAAAGAGACTATTAGCAATCTAATATTATGTATTAATACACCCTATTAGTGGTTAAAAATGTTTTATTTAATTTCATAGTTTTATGTTTATCGAAAAATAAACTGTTTAAACATTTTATTCAAACCTAACGTAGAAAATTAAAGTAAAATTTAAAATTTATTTGTTTGACAAATATTATAAATGCTGTAAGAACTTTAAGTATATATTTTTGTTTTTAAAATGTGTCTATATATATAAATGTATCTACTTTGATCCATAACATATACTTTATGTATTTTACGAGGATATTGATAGCTTTAGAGCGTTATATATATTATTAGGAATTAGGGATTTTCTTTACTTGTAAATAATTTATTTCTATTTTGTAATAATATCCAGAACTTTTATCACTTTATGTCACTAAGTTCTTATTTCATCGTATTTGATTTAATTTTTGATATCACAATTTTTTAAAAAAAAATAATATTTTAAATATTATCTGTTTAAAGCATATATATATTATTTTAAGCATACTTTAAAAAGTTATTGTGTAGCTGTATTAAATTAATTTTAAAATTCTATAATTAATTTTTGTAAAGGATGCTTACCAGGATTTAATCTGATTTTGTTTTCTTAATATCTCGAATATTTAATATTTTTTTATTTCTTTGTTCTTTGGAAATCATTTTTCTTCTAGATTTCGTTTTTCCTTCGATTTTGTCTTTGATATCAAGTTTGGATTTTTGCACTTATTTAACTTTTCGCTTTGGGTTTATCATTTTACTTGTATTAGTGTAATAGTCATGGGCGATCCCAAAATTCTTATGGCAGAAAGAGAGGACGTTTTTGCGGCGGTTCAGACTATTTTCGATAAATCCCAAATTCTGGATAATGAAACAGTAGCCAGTTTTAAGCCCGTCTATGACAGATTAGTTAAATATGAAGTCAAATTTGAAGAGCTTCAATCTCAAATTAGAATTTTCAACGCTACCGTTAAAGATAAAAAGGAAAAATTAAAAACTACTGCCGTACAGAACTCATTTTTCGAAATGGCTGGCTAAAGCTAATTACTTTAAAGCTGTTAGCACTAGCGTTCCTAAGGCAGAAAAAGCGGCCGTTTTCCCCACCACTTATCATCTAGTTGCTCAGGAGCTTCCGAAAATAAATTTACCGATATTTAAGGGGGAATTAGAAGAATGTTTTTTTTATTTCTATTTCTATTAGGAATGGTAGAGTTTTTTTCCCTTTTTAATTCAATGATCCATTACGAACCTTCCGTACCAACTATAAGAAAATTTCATTACTTAAGGTGCAGCTTGAGGGATGAAGCTTTATCGTTAATATCTGGATTTGTGCTTGAAGAGGCTAATTATATTCTGGCCTACGATGCTTTGGTTTCGCGATACCAAAACAGAAGGCGACTCGCTAGATTTTATTTTAATAGAATAATGGATTTTAGCCCATTAACCAGATCCTCATCCGCCAATCTTAAAAAATTCTTAAGCATTCATGAGAACAACTTCTGTGCGTTCGGCTTTGATATGGGTAATAAGCATATAGCTCTATCGAATTTAGATCCAGGGACCAAAAGGGCGTTCGAAGAGCGGATAAAATCAAAGGATATCCCTACTTACCGTGAATTAATGGATTTTGTTATGGAGCGAACCCGAGTTTGCGAGATGATGGCTGAGGAAATGGGTCAAGAACGGTCCAGCTCAAGAGAGAAATCCCGTACCGCAAATTCTACGAAAAATACTATTCGGTCAAATCGTCGGGAAGATCACGGTTCTTTTAGCGTTGTACCATTAAATTCTCTCGAGACTGACTTATTTAGCCAAAATAACCGTAGTAGTATTCCAAGGCATGTCCAGAGATCATGCTCATCGGAGAACGAAACTCTTGAGAATATAGGTGAAACTGTTCTTGAGAAGAAGAAAGAGAAAAGAGCAGTACGGTGTGATGAAACTGAAGGATCTACTAGGAAATTAGCTCGTTGGAACTGCGGTAGGCCTCATGTTTACTCTAAATGCTCGCTTCCTCGGAAATTATTTTGCTACCGTCGCGGTAACCAACGAGTGCCTCTTTATGCCTGTCCTAAATGCACTCCGGGAAAAGGGCAAGGGAACCAGAAGTAAGGGTCAACCCTGTTCCCGCTGTCACTGCTGACCCATCAAATATCGTATCGTCTCTCAATGGTAATAAGACCTCTGCCTCTTATCTTGGGTCATCTGGTATCGTAACGCGTCCTGAAGAAAAACCTACCTTATCGCATTCACTATCTTTACCGCAACAGATTAGTCTCTCGTCTAAACAGTTATTTATTCACTTTAAGATAGACAAATCAAACAGTAAAAGAGAACCTGACTTATTGGCTCTGTTTGATCCCGGTTCCTCAACATCTTATGTTGGACCGGAGGGAATAGAGATTTTGATGCGAATGGGATACAGGATTGAGCTAATACCAGAGTTTACGATTTTTGTCGCTAATGGAAGCTCAAGTATAGTTAGAGAACGATTTTATGTACCTGTCATCATAGGTGACCGGTCATTTTATGTAACCCTTTACATTCTTGCTTCACTTCCATTTAAGTTTTTATTTGGTTTGGAATTTTCGGTGAAAGCAAATTTCTGCACGAATTTGCCAAAGGCAGTTTGGTGGTTTGAAGATGAACCCAAAACTATCTATTCATTTCGTCGAGATGATTCCCGATTAGGTCTAAATACTTCAAACTCATGCAGTGTTAGTCCACTTCATTCTTCGGAAAGGAAAGAGCTAGAGAAAGTAGTTAGTGAAGGCTTACAAGTGCTTCAGGATTCTCCGTGGTTAACAACACGTATAACTCATAAAACAGATGTCGAGGGAACCCAACCTATCAAGCAGCACCCCTACCATTATTCGCCTAAAGTTCTTGAAGCAATGTACAAGGAATTGGATCGTATGTTGAGGGATGGTCTCGTAGAGCCTTGCCAATCACCGTGGTCGTCTCCAGTAGTCATGGTACGGAAAGGCGCAGGTTATCGTTTCTGTATCGATTTTCGAAAAGTTAATCAGGTCACTTCTAAAGATTTCTATCCCATGCCTAATATGACTTCCCTCTTGGATGGACTTCGACAAGCAAAGTACCTTTCAAAATTTGATCTCAAACAGGCGTTTCTACAAGTTCCGCTAGCTGACGAAAGTAGTAGAGACATTACTGCGTTTGTAGTTCCTGGAAGAGGATTATTTAGGTTCAAAGTAATGCCTTTTGGATTAACCAACTCTCCGGTGACCTTCCAAAGATTAGCTGATACAGTCTTTGGACCTGAACTTTACCCATACGTTGTCGTTTTCTTAGATGATATTCTGGTGTGTACCCCATTGCAATTGCATTTGAAAATGCTTAAAGAAGTGTTTCAAAGACTTAAGACTTCAGGTTTACGTATTAACCCAGAAAAATGCGAGTTTGGATGCCAAGAAGTACGCTACCTAGGCTATTTAATTAACAGTAAAGGCATGAGTGTCGATCGAAAAAGTTAGTTCCGTCACTGCAATTCCGATTCCCAGCAATATTGGTGAACTAAGAAGATTCCTTGGGATGGCGGGATGGTACCGCCGGTTTATTAAAGACTTCTCCACAGTTGTTGCTCCACTAACCTCATTACTCAAAAGGAAAACCAAATGGTCTTGGGGTAATGAACAAGATGAAGCTTTCAACACTCTGAAGACAGCTTTGACTCAGGCCCCTATACTAGCCAGACCAGATTTTGATCAGCCATTCCAATTACAAACTGACGCAAGTGACACGGGACTTGGGGTGATACTGACGCAAATACAAAATGGTGAAGAACGAGTGATAGCTTTCTGTTCTCGCTCATTGAATTCCGCAGAAAGAAACTATACCGTGACGGAAAAGGAATGTCTTGCCGTATTGTTTGGCATTGAAAAAAATAGGCACTACTTGGAGGGTTATCCTTTTACAGTCATCACCGACCACGCCAGTCTTAAGTGGCTGCTTAATTTGAAGAATCCTTTCGGTAGATTAGCCAGATGGGCTTTACGTATGCAACCGTACGATTTCGAGGTAAAATACCGCAAAGGAAACTTAATACTGTGGCTGATGCATTATCTCGTATAGCTGCAATCACGATAACCTCCATATCGGCTTCAAATACGACTAGTGACCAGGCGACCTCTCAAGAGATGTATGCACCCTCCGATGTGTGGTATAACCAAAAGAAATACCGAGTCGAAAGGTCTCCGGCAGAACATCCTGGTTGGCTGATAAAAGACGGTCAATTATTATACCACCGGAAGAATCCTTTGAAGGGAGAACTGGAAGATCCCAGTGAAGAATGGAAGGTTGTAGTACCTCTTCATCTTCGGCAACATATAATACACGACAACCATGACCTAACGCAGTCAGGCCACCTGGGAGTTGATAAGACAGTTGCCAGAGTGGGTAGGTTATACTACTGGCCTGGATTATATCGTGATATTAGCGGTTACGTTAGCCGGTGTGAGGTATGCCAAAAGGTAAAACCCCCGAACACTCCACCAAGAGGTCTAATGTATACCCGCTATAACAAACAGCCTTGGGAAATCGTTTCAGTTGATATAATGGGTCCATATCCTCGAAGCTCAAAGGGCAATGTGTACCTCTTAGTGTTTGTGGACCTATTTAGTAGATAGGTGGAACTTTGTCCCATAAGGAAAGCCACATCATCCGTTATTATCTTGGAGTTCAAGCCCCGAATAATTTATAGATATGGAGCACCTCTAAAATTAATCACCGCCAACACAAAGAATTTTGTTAGCAATATGGTAAAAAAAGTAGCTAAGCAGTTCGTCATAAAACAGGAAACAACCCATTTTTACCACTCGCAGGCGACCCAACGGAACGAACTAATCGTAACATCAAACAGCTTATCGTCTCGTACTTAGGAAGGAAACATCAACGCTGGGATGAGAAACTTGGGGAAATCCAGTTCGCTATTAATTCGTCTGTTCAGGAATCGACGAAGTTCAGCCCTGCTTTCCTAAATTTTGGCAGAGAGCTGAGGCCAGTCCATGATGTATCTTCAACGGAAGTTCTAAATGCAGGTGAAGATAAACGTGACTCTTGGGCCGCTAAAATAAGTAGAATTCCGGAAATCCATCATATATAGCGGAACAAAACTCCTTGAATGCCAGCTTATCACAGAGTCTAGAGAAGCTAAATCCCAATACGAAGGATCCTGTACGGTCGATTTCGTTACTATTGGTGGATCTTGCAAGTTGAAGGATAATGCACGAAGACTGGCAGGCTTATGGCATCCATCAAAACTTAAATTATTTCGTCCTTCCGAATGAACTTGACAGCTGGAGGGGGGTGTGTAACGGCCTGTTCGGCTGTCAAGCTCTTCGTAAGCCTAGATTCGTAAGGTATTGGCCGCCGCTAGCGCTGTGGGGTGGCCCATCATGGAAGAAGTTACTTCTGTACCGTCTTTGCTGCAGAACAAAGCAGTGTAGTGACAGAGCACTTTAGGTTTATTTTAAATACTTAACCCAGCGGTAAGCATTCTAATATTGATTAACAGTTATTGTATTATGTTTTATAGTATAGGTTAAATAAGTTTGTATTAACATTAATGATTTGGTTTATTATTTTAGTTGATGTTATTCCTCAAATGTTTCCCGTTATGATTGCCTTCCTAGAATTGAATATATTGTAAATACATATATTGATGAGAAGTTAAGTGGGAGATATTATTTCGTTTAAAAAAAAAGTACCCTTGGACCCCAACACCTATAAATTGGTTACAGCTGGTAAAATTTACTATTAGACTATTATAAATGAAGTTTTAATCAAGTTCCTTAAAATACACATGTCAGCACTTTAAAAAAAAACCCGTACTGTTGTGAAATTCAAGTTTTTTTGGCACATTTTCACTATAACTCCAAAACTATTCGCCCGATCTACAGTTTCGTTTTTACAACTAAAAGCTGGTTAAATTTACTAATTAGACTTTATACATAAAGTTTTATCCGATCCCTTAAAATGCACATGCCAGAACGCTAAAAATCCTGCACTTTTGAGAAATCTATGTTTTTTCTTCACTATAACTCAGAAACTATTTGCCCTGTACAAAATTTTGTTTTTTCATCTAAAAGTTGATTAAATTTGCTATTAGTTTCTATATATGTAATTTATATTAAATCCCGTAAAACACCTATACTAGCACGCTCAATTGTTTGTTTTTAGCAAAATATGATAATTATGACATGTTCAGTGGACTTGAGAATATAAGTTTGGCAGTTTTTTCTTTAAAGCGGTCTTTTGGAGCCTTAGGTATTTTATTGGACTATATCTGGCGATAAGACACTCATGTACGACACCCGAGCTACCCCTCTTTACGCAGTAATATACTACCCTCTTCGATCCTTTCTCCGTTTCGTAGTTCCTTCTTACAACCACACTAGTTTAGCCGGAGGTTTTAATTCCAATCATTTGACTAATAACACAAAAACCTCTTTCATCGATCTCTTGGACTATCCCCTACCCTTCCACCTATCACCTTTCCCATTCGGATACCTGGCTCGATTTACCTACTCTTCCTCAATTCTGATGTCCCACTCCCAACATCCAATACTCTCTTTCTGCTCATGATTTAATAGAAATTTCTTATGACAATTATCTCTTGTTCCTTCCAAGAACCATAATGTGCCGCAATATTCATTCTTTGACTTTCGAAATGATCCGACCCGACCTCAAAACCATAAACTGGAATACCTTTTTCTCCATAGCGTTCTTAAATACAATGGTTGAACTCTTATCTTCCAACGTATCATCGTCCTAAATAAACATGGCCCTCAAAGAATATTTTAAAAAAAAGCGCTTTTATCTAGCGCAATGTATAACTCGAGAAATCAAAGAGTTGATGAGATCCAGGAACACTGCTAGCAGACAGTGTGTCTGGACAAAACATCCTCAAGAATTAATTACCTTTAAATCCCTCCGGAACCGAACCCAATCAGCCATCTGTCGATTCAAATTCCAATATTAAATAGACTTTTCTAAGAACTCAGATCACACCAAAAATTGATAAGAGGAGATATGTCCCTACACTGGTACGGTTTTAATTCCAGCTGTAATGCTTTTTCGTGTTTGGTTTCGATTTTTCGGTTTAAAATTGAATAATTATAAAACTATGTGTAATTAAAACTGGTTTATTTTCTGTACGTTAAACAAAATTATATCTAATTTAATTTTGTTCCCTTGTATAGGCTGTACAAATTCATTTTTTATTGTGAGATTTAAAAGTATTAACGTCTTTATTAAGAACTTTGAAACATGTAGAGTGATGAATTTAGTGATGTAGCTCCAAAGGACGCTTTAAGCTTTTTTTCTCATATCTTACAAACTCCAGTTTATAGGGGGATTATCAACTTTTTAAAAAATATTTTTAATAAAATAAAAGTTAAAGTACATAAAATTAATAACTAAAAATGTTGATATTGCTCCTCATAAGTACTAGTGTGTAATAAATATTTTATTTACAATTTACCTAGAAATATAGATCATTTTAAACTTGTCTGAGAACACGGATTTCATTTTTATTTAAAGTAATTATGGTGCTATATTAACTTAATGAGTATTTAGCAACTTAAAGGCTAGTTTACACGAGGCCAGTTGGGAGGAAAGTTACTTGGAGTAAGTTACTTTTTCCATCTGATCATTCATTTGTACAATTTTGGAGGTAAGCCAACTACGCGCGCAACTTGCCAGGCAAAGCAAGTTGAATTGGTCGGGGTTTATTTTGGGACAGCTTGCCTTCTCCCTCCACTGCGAGCAATTAACCTGCCTGAGAAGGGCAAGTGTACCTGCTCAGTGTAAACACCTACTTGGTTCATTGTTTGGCAAGTGTTCTGTATGTTTGTATCTACAAGTCATTATTTGAATGTTGTTTAATTTAACATTGGCGGGATGGTACCGCCGGTTACTTAAAGACTTCTCCACAGTTGTTGCTCCACTAACCTCATTACTCAAACGGAAAACCAAATGGTCTTGGAGTAATGAACAAGATGAAGCTTTCAACACTTTGAAGACAGCTTTGACTCAGGCCCCTGTACTAGCCAGACCAGATTTTGATCAGCCATTCCAATTACAAACTGACGCAAGTGACACGGGACTTGGGGTGATACTGACGCAAATACAAAATGGTGAAGAACGAGTGATAGCTTTCTGTTCTCGCTCATTGAATTCCGCAGAAAGAAACTATACCGTGACGGAAAAGGAACGTCTTGCCGTATTGTTTGGCATTGAAAAAAATAGGCACTACTTGGAGGGTTATCCTTTTACAGTCATCACTGACCACGCCAGTCTTAAGTGGCTGCTTAATTTGAAGAATCCTTCCGGTAGATTAGCCAGATGGGCTTTACTTATGCAACCTTACGATTTCGAGGTAAAATACCGCAAAGGAAAACTTAATACCGTGGCTGATGCATTATCTCGTATAGCTGCAATCACGATAACCTCCATATCGGCTTCAAATACGACTAGTGACCAGGCGAACTCTCAAGACATGCATGCACCCTCCGATGAGTGGTATAACCAAAAGAAATACCGAGTCGAAAGGTCTCCGGCAGAACATCCTGGTTGGCTGATAAAAGACGGTCAATTACTATACCACCGGAAGAATCCTTTGAAGGGAGAACTGGAAGATCCCAGTGAAGAATGGAAGGTTGTTGTACCTCTTCATCTTCGGCAACGTATAATACACGAAAACCATGACCTACCGCAGTCAGGCCACCTGGGAGTTGATAAGACAGTTGCCAGAGTGGGTAGGTTATACTACTGGCCTGGATTATATCGTGATGTTAGCGGTTACGTTAGCCGGTGTGAGGTATGCCAAAAGGTGAAACCCCCGAACACTCCACCAAGAGGTCTAATGTATCCCCGCTATAACAAACATCCTTGGGAAATCGTTTCAGTTGATATAATGGGTCCATATCCTCGAAGCTCAAAAGGCAATGTATACCTCTTAGTGTTTGTGGACCTATTTAGTAGATGGGTGGAACTGTGTCCCATAAGGAAAGCCACCTCATCCGTTATTATCTTGAAGTTAAAGTCCCGAATAATTTATAGATATGGAGCACCTCTAAAATTAATCACCGACAACGCAAAGAATTTCGTTAGCAATATGGTGAAAGAAGTAGCAAAGGAGTTCGTCATAAAACAGGAAACAACCCCTTTTTACCACTCGCAGGCGAACCCAACGGAACGAACCAATCGTAACATCAAACAGCTTATCGTCTCGTACTTAGGAAGGAAACATCAACGCTGGGATGAGAAACTTGGAGAGATCCAGTTCGCTATTAATTCGTCTGTTCAGGAATCGACGAAGTTCAGCCCTGCTTTCCTAAATTTTGGCAGAGAGCTGAGGCCTGTCCATGATGTATCTTCAGCGGAAGTTCTAAATGCAGGTGAAGATGAACGTGCCTCTTGGGCCGCTAAAATAGGTAGAATTCCGGAAATCCACCATATAGCGGAACAAAACTCCTTGAATGCCAGCTTATCACAGAGTCGCAGATATAATATGAGACGTCGACCAGATCGCTTCAGGCCTGGAGATTTAGTCCTTAAGAAGTCCTTTCAACTGTCTTCAGCTATAGATAAATTGGCCGCGAAGCTAAATCCCAAATACGAAGGCCCCTATACGGTCGATTTCGTTACTACTGGTGGATCTTGCAAGTTGAAGGATAATGCACGAAGACTGGCAGGCTTATGGCATCCATCAAAACTTAAATTATTTCGTCCTTCCGAATGAACTTGACAGCTGGAGGGGGGTGTGTAACGGCTTGTTCTGCTGTCAAGTTCTTCGTAAGCCTAGATTCGTAAGGCATTGGCCGCCGCTAGCGCTGTGGGGTGGCCCATCAAGGAAGAAGTTACTTCCGTACCGCTCCAGAACAAAGCAGTATAGTGACAGAACACTTTATGTTTATTTAAATACTCAACTCAGCGTTGATGTTTTGGCCTCAAATGTTTCCCGTTATGATTGCCTTCCTACATATGTAAATATTGTAAATATATATATATATATATATATAGATGAGAAGTTATGTGGAAGATATTATTTCGTTCGATAAAAGAAAAAAAGTACCCTTGGACCCCAACACACATATAAATTGGTCACAACCTGATACTTCGTTGCCAATGACAAAAACATTTTATTTTTTTTCCCCGGTTTGAATTTTTTTTTTTTTGAACCGATTTGAACGCAAATTTTCAATCAAACTTAATGTTTGGACCGTACTCCACGACATAATAATTATGTTCTTTAATAATTCAATTTAATTATTTATATTAGATGTATAGAATTAATATAAAGAAAGGTAACGGTCGGGTTAAGAAGAGGCAGCTCCTACGCCCGCCGAGAATACCTTTTATCGATTCTTACCTTCTTCCGATTTATTTCGGTGTTTTAGTCCCTACTTTTCGAGGGGAAATGTTATTCTCATTTATTTACGGAGGAATTTTAAATCCCTGTTCAAAGTAATATTAACTTCTGTTTACCTTATGATATTAAAATGAGAAATAAGAAAATGTCAAAATATAAGACACTAAAACAATTTTGAATTAATTTTATATTAAATGAAAATTAATATAATGCTAAACCACCAGTAATGTTAATTCCTGATAAACTTTGTGATGTGAGGGAAGTGTAAATAACAAATTATAAATATTTAAAAGACAGAATCCTTAAGTGTTTATTTCACATAACTCCTATTTATTTAACATTTGCAGCTACATGTTTTGGAGACAATGCTCCATCATCAGGCTTCTAAAAATGTTTAAAAATACATTAATCTATAACATTACACCAATAGTTTTACAATTATATAATGGCATTTACCTCTTAATCTGTGATTATTTTCACATTGTCCATTCTCCATGTTATAAGGGATATAAAATAAGACAGAACCCTTACTGAAAGTTATGATGTTAATTTCTGCTATATTTTCTCAAGGGAAGTGGAAGTAAGAAAATATGAAACCTATGATATACTTTCTCACATTTATTTTTAGATTGATATGTTTTATTGAAATAATTATACAATCTGTCTCACTTTAGGACAATAAGTATTATGGATGACAAAGAATCCATTCACAAAATATGCATACCAAAATTTTATCACTCCAATTGATACAACAAATAAAAATATATAAAACGCCAAATCCATATACAAATTAATGTTCTTAGGTTTTGTAACACTTTTACACATTAGATAAGAGGGAATAAGAAAACATGAATTGATAAAACACTTAATCCTTTATGAAATTCATTTTTTTAACTTCTGTTTCACTTATTTACATTATAAAATCTGTTACACTTTAGGACAATAAGTATTATGGATGACAAAGAATCCATTCACAAAATATGCATACCAAAATTTTATCACTCCAATTGATACAACAAATAAAAATATATAAAACACCAAATCCATATACAAATTAATGTTCTTAAGTTTTGTAACGCTTTTACACATTAGATAAGAGGGAATAAGAAAACATGAATTGATAAAACACTTAATCCTTTATGAAATTCATTTTGTTAACTTCTGTTTCACTTATTTTTATTTAAGAAGACTAAATATCAATATAACACACTAAACAACACAACCCAAGTTAAAACTGTAGAAGTGATTGTTTACATGTGAGGTTATAGGAAAGAGCTATCGATAAATGTAAACTCGAAGGGAAGCGTAAGGATCGAACTGGTCGGTGTAGCGCGGGTGAGGCCATTTTGGTGCCTCCTCTTAACCCGACCGTTACCTAGGAAAAATAACAAACTTGTAAGCCGGAACAATAGGTGCACGCGAAAGGAAGCTAGAGGGAGGGGCTCTTTCCCGGTCGAGATTCACGTCCGTACTGAGTCATATTGCGGAATATGGATCAAACAAACGTCGAAGAATCCCATCTGAAATGGGGAACGAAAAAAAAGTAAGAAATACTAACCCGCCGAACATCATATTCATTGTCACATGAGTCGACGCTGCTAGGAGTAAGTGTACACTCTCGCGGGACTCAGCTCAGACGCAGAGAGTCGATTCAAATGTGTCCCAGTGCGTACTAGGCTTTATATAAATTTCCATTGTTTACTATGTCTGGAAGCAGGATTAAGCCTAATACTAGACTGCTTCGGACCTTGACTTCCCCCCTCCAGTTTATGACTATTTTTCATAAACTTTATACTTTGGGCACTTAATACCAATACGGTATTAAGGAGACTAATTCCCTCTTGGTCAAAGGACCAAGAGTCCTTTTCTCTTTATTCCTTTCTCTCCTTTCCTCTGGGGAATGGACAGTATGTAAATTTATTAAAACGAATGCTCGCAATCATGGGGAAACTTTTAATAGAAGATATCTAAATCAAGTATTAAAGTGAAAATCACTCACCCACATTCAGTTGTCGCTGTACCTCTCAACCGCAGTCTCAGGGGCCCCTAAGAATTTCGCCGGTGGCTGATTTGCTCCTGTATGTTGAGATAATCGGTTGAGAAATCTTCTGCTCAGATCACCACTCATTTGCATGGGAAAATAATGATGTCTATAATAATAATAATGTCTGTGGTAAATAATATAAGAAACACTTTTAAGTAAGATCCAGGAAGGCTGATTTTAGCCTTGGACGGTAACAGACAAAGGAAGACCATAGGGCCTTGGGCATAGAAGGTAAGCCAGGTTCGCTCAGCTTCAATGACAGAAAGAGAATGACAAATAAACAAGGGGGATTAGACCGGAGATAAGGCCAGTATAAATTTTGCGGGAGGTAATCGACTGCCCTCTAGGTAGTCATTGTAAAACTAAAGGGCTGGGTGTAGTTCCGCAGACGCCCCCATTTTCAAATGCCTATTTCTTCCATGTCACTCTACCAAACATAAATCCAATTAGTGCTATTTAATCTACATTTAACCAATTTTCTTCTCATACTTAATTATGTAAAGTTTATACAATTATTATGTTGAAAATATTAATTTAAAAAAGTTGGGGGCGTCTGCGGAACTATTTACCAAGGGAAAAAGTTCCGTAGACGCCCCCAGCCCTTTGCTACATAAAATGATGTTAAAATATGATCGTAGGTTACAACTAAAATTCAAGGACATTTTTGTTTATTGTGTCACCGATTTAATCTCTAATCTCAAACCCGCAATTCCTCAAAATATAATCGAGGAAGGATTGTGGACGGGAGTTGGATTCTGGTAATGATGGATCGGGATGGGCAAAAGAAGTTCCGGATGAAAATTTGCTCCCACAATAAGCGTGACGCTGCAACTTTGCTACCTCTGATCATAAAAAATGTCAAACCGGGAAGTACTATCATTACAGACGAATGGAGAAGCTACACACAGCTTGCAAATTTGGGGCACAGCCACCTGACAATGAACCATAGCTTGCATTTTATAGATCCTAATCCATTGTCCCACACTCATAGAATCACCATGGAGATCAGTTAAGCGAGAAATACATGCGGGCGGAAATCATTCCCAAAATTTATATTCATACTTGTGTCAATATCATTGGAGACGAGCTGTTAGAGACCCTAATAAAGATGTGTAAAATGAATTATTATATTTAATTAGAATCCAAACTTGTAAATAATATTTTTTCCCCGGGGGCGTCTACGGAACTTTTTCCCTTGGTAAATAGTTCCGCAGACGCCCCCAACATTTTTACTATAATATTTTCCACAGGACAACTTAAAACACTTCAATGAGTTTAATATTAAACACAAATTTGACAAATGTAGATTAAAAAGCACTAATTGAATTTATGTTTTGGTGGAGTGACATGGAAGAAATAGGCATTTGAAAACGGGGGTGTCTGCGGAACTACACCCAAAGGGCTAGTTAACCCAAGAAATTCGATAGAGGGTGGCAATGTACAATATCTCTTTTTCCTTTTTCACAAGAGCGCCAATTGGCGCGAACATACCGCCCACCAAAATTGGGATGTTGCCCAATTTTATTATACAATTAAAATGGTGGGCAGGCTTTAACAAATTCATACAATAAAAAAAAAAGAAGAAGAAAAAAAGGAAGCTAACTTGAGTAAAGAGTAAGATAAAGACAAAAAAATAAAAATATTAAAACATGAATGGGAGCACAATTATACAATGTAAAGAAAAGGAAACAGCCCAACTGGGCAACAATTATATAATGTAAAGAACATAAAATAGCACAACTGAAAAACGGTTATACAATGCAAAGGGAAGTCATTCCGGAAGCGGAATGAGCTTGTTCACAGGTCTAGTGAGAGTGCCGGTAGAGGTCACAAGGGTGGCCAATCGTGCTGCAGCATCAGGCTTGAGCTCGGAAATTAGAGGTAAATGCCGGGAGAGTGGGGAGCTGTTCAGTCCCTTGCTCACAACAACGTCGCCCTGTTTCAGTGGCTTGGAATTTGAAGTCCACTTATAACGTTGTGAATTATAATTTAGACCGGCGTTGTCAAGTATGCCACCCACCCTGAGGACCTCCAGGCTATCGAGGAAAGGAGTACGGCTGCAGAGCGGCACGGATATTAAGAAGAGACACAGAAAAATGTTTGAAGGTAAGGTCAGGTTCATTTGCAATGAGTACAATGGGAGTAGACTTAAGATCTGGTAATGGCCTGGTGTTTAAGTCGGTGTCACGATAAGGAGGAGGCCAATGTTCCTGGCAATTGGTCAAAGAGGAGGGATCTTGAGTCCATAAACAGAAATTGTTGGTTTGCACGTAATGAGTAGGGGTAAGACCCCTAGAGTCTATATTAGCATGATTAGTGACAGAAGAAGCATCAGAAAACCCTACTGGAGAGAATTTGTCAAACACTGAAATTTTAGATTGTACGGACCCTGTGATATCTATATCTGGTGGTTTTAAAAAGGTAGGTTCAATAGGATTCGAGACCGTAATTTCACTTGTTACACTATCTTGGTTACTTTGTTGGCCTACTGGTTTCTCATTATCTTTATTTTTAACAGTAAGGAAATTTGGACGATGTAGATTGGCTAAAGAGGAGTGACTTTTTGAGGATGAGATGTAGTTATCCTCTTCAGTAAGAGAAACAAAAGACCTTTCATCAGATGAATTACTTGCACCCTTTTTATGAGCACCAACTATTTTATCGACGCGATTAATTATTGAAACTTGATTTGAGATTAAAGAATCATCAAGATTATCAATTTGTATTTCCTGGGGGAACGTTATCAATATTTAGTCTGTGAATACATGTATTGGTCCTAATAAAAGGGTCAATGTTTTCTGAAATGTCAAAAACATTTGAGTCTTTGTGGTCTGTACTCACGGGTTGTTCAAATGGGATATTCTTAATATTTTCAGTTTTCGAAGAATCATGGAAATCTTGGGAAATTTGGCAAACAGAAATTAACGACGTGGTTGATTGATTCCGAGATAGGGTTTGGAGAGGGCCTACGATTGCCCAACCAAAAATAGTACTGACAGAAATTGGACCAATAGAGCTTGGAATAAACGGATGAGGCAATAATAAACATCTGCACCTAAGAGTAGGTCAATCTTGTCTGATTGATGAAAGTCAGGATCGGCCAAACGTAAATGTTCAAATGTGCGAGCAATTTCTGGAGTAAGGCTTTCAGGAGGCAGATGGTTAGCAATATGAGGAACCACGGACGGGTTGACAAGAATGTGCCTCTGAGAAAATCTAGAGAAAATGTCGCACAAAACTGTGCCTGGAGAGTTGGAAACACGCCCACCGATATCTGAAACAGTAATGGGAATATCATGCATTTTTTGACCCAATTGGTCAAACAGGCGTTTAGAAATAAAAGAAAGTTGCGACCCCGGGTCGATGACCCCTCTGACGGGAACGTAACCTAAGTGTTTATCAAAAATACGCGCACGAAAGGTGCCTAGAAGTGAAGTCATGTGATTACAGGAAGTAATACAACTAAGAGACATTGAGGAATCAGCTGGTGAATGACCAGCGGAAGAAGATGCTTGTTCACTAGATGGGTGATTAGCATGATCAGATGCGCGATTAGGCGCGGAATTCAAATGTGCATTTGAATTTATAACTTTGGAGGGATGCAAAAGTGTGTGATGATCACGGGAATTGCATTTACGACACGTGAACTTGGAATTGCTACTGCCTTTTAAATGAGGAACTAGACAATTGAAAAACTGTTTGTGTATCTTCAGGAAGTCAATTTTTTATCTCGAGTGAGAGATAAAAACTCGAAACAGGAAGATAAAGAATGCGGTTTATGACAAGAAATACATTTAAGATTAGACGAACTGGATGGTCCTGCTCGAGTACTATTTGATTGCGGTGAAGGAACAGAACAACTGTTAGCAATTAGTGAATTAACTTTAGGGTTTCTATTTTGATTGCTGGGGGGAGAAAATATCTCCAGCGTTATAATTTGCTTTATAACAAATTTTAACAAATCATCAAATAGAGGGACCGATTTTGCAGAATGTTGATCCTCAAAAGCTTTGGAAGAGCGGGAATCTAGGTTGTTTAATGACAAGGTCAACAAAATAAAATTTGCTAAATCATCGATAGGCAACGCCTTGATAGCCTGGGGATTTTGGTACCTATTTACTAGTGCTGAAAAGGAAGCTGGTAATTTTCAGTTGTAAGCTGAAAATTGGTGATGACTGAAAGAGCACTCCCGCTTAAATTGGACCTCAGAAAATGGAAACGTTGTATGGGGGTTAGAGACGGGTTATCGTGAACAAGGGATGTGAATAGAGAAAAAAATTCAGGCCACTGTTCTATGTCGCCTGAGAAAGTTGGCAAGTTAATTGGCGGTAATGAGAAACCACCCTGAGACAATTGACTAGGGCTGGTAACTGGTGTAGAGGTTATAATAGGTTATTCTTTTTTCAATTGTAGATATTTTTTTTTTATATGCATTTATTGAAATTTACAACTTTACAGAATATATACATCAAATAAATGTATTCACAACGATTATAATAACATGTTAAAACTTGGAAAGAACTACTCATTAGTAGCACTTTATTAAAACTTCTACACTAGAAGGTCTCTAGGCCTCGGAGGATTAACAGGAATGGAGTGGGAAGCAAGTTGAGAAACTAACGGATTTGAGTGATTATGGAGCTTACTATGAAAGGATAGGTATCTGGTGTGGGCTAAATCAGCAACATATGGAACATTAAGATCTTTATGGATAAGTTTATTGGTGACAAAGTAAGGAGCATTGAGGATTTTACGAAGGATTATAGATTGTAAGGATTGAATACGAGATGAATTGGATGGTTTAGTGGAGCCCCAAAGCTCAACTCCGGACGTCCAAACAGGTCTAATCACAGTCATGTTTATGAGTCTTTTGTAATTAATTGGGAGCTTTGAACGTTTGTCTAGTAAATGTTGAAGTAGTCTGAAACGACGGGCAGTTTCTTGTCGTTTTAGTCTTGTAATTGTAGATATTTAGATTTAATTTTAGTTAACACGCTATTAAAAGCAATTGCAGGGGCTTGAGTATCCACATGATTTTGTTTCGATAAGAGAGCATTAAGGTCACTTAATATTTTATTCACCCCCTCAAATTTGGCTTGAAGGGAGGGTAAATCCTCGAAATGCACCAGGACAGTAAAAATATCTGAAAGAGTGGAACCCTTAATTTCTTCCCACCTGCTAGTAATGTCCGCGAAAACAGTTTCCCTTTTTGTTAATAATTGGGCTTGAATTATAAGATTTTTATCTTCTGCAGGCATTGTAAAAATTGTAGTATGAAAATAAGAAGGAAATTGTAATATACACAGTAAAGTAAAAGGAAAAAGAGAAAATGTTGCAAACTTAATTACTTTAATTATATAGTGAATATAACAGACGCTTGAAAAAAAAAATAAAGGCGGGGATACAATACGAGATGATATAGCGAGCGTTGTGACGTCAGACCACGGCTGACAATATGAATGTGAAATATGGGCTAAGGAAAAATGGCTGACAATAGCGTCGGTTGTATTCGTAAATTACAGGAAATTATAAAATTTGAACAAAAAATGGGAAAAACTTTATGGAAATTTCAACGGGAAAACAAGTGAAATAATTAGTACATGCAAATGAGCGGATAATCAATCGCCTCAAAATTGCGAAAACACTTATTTTAAAGTTTAATGGAGCAATGTGGTACAAGATGCGGCCCGGTCGGACCAAATGTTTGATCAATGATCGTAAAATTTTTTGTTGCGATTTGAAGGGAAGGGTAAGTTCCCTACAAATCGCAGCAGCCTCTGGGGAATGGACTGTATGTAATTTTATTGAAACAAATGCTCGCAATTTTGGGGAAACCTTTAATAGAAGATATCTAAACCAAGTATTAAAGTGAAAATCACTCACCCACATGCAGTTGTCGCTGTACCTCTCAGCCGCAGTCTCTGGGGCCTCTAAGAATTTCGCCGGTGGCTGATTTGATCCTGTATGCTGAGACAATCGGTTGAGAAATCTTCTGCTTAGATCACGACTCATTTGCATGGGAAAATAATGTCTGTGGTAAGTAATATAAGCAACACTTTTAAGTAAGACTTAGGAAGGCTGATTTTAGCCTTGGGTGGTAACAGACAAAGAAAGACCATAGGGCCTTGGGCATAGAAGGTAAGCCAGGTTCGCTCAGCCAGAACAGACAGAAAGAGAATGACGAATAAACAAGGGGGATTAGAACGGAGATAAGGCCAGTATAAATTTTGTGGGAGGTAATCGACTGCCCTCTGGGTAGTCATTGTAAAACTAAAGGGCTAGTTAACCCAAGAAATCCGATAGAGGACGGCAATGTACAATATCTCTTTTTCCTTTTTCACAAGAGCGCCGATTGGCGCGAAAAAATACATTCGTTGTTTTCAATATACGACCCGGCTTTAGGGTGCCGAAAAACTCCAAAAAAAAATGACGAAATTCCAATGAAATCAGCTGTAAATCAGTGGAAAATGTTTTTCATGAAAAACTGATCAAATCTCGATTTAATGTACCAAAAAACCCTTATTAGTGAAATTTTATCAAAATCAAAAAATAAATTTTTTAAACTCTTTCGAGGACGTTAATATTTTTCAAGTTAAGGTTTTATCAACAAGTTCTTTTATAATTTTTAAACTTAAAATTAATTACCATGTTTATATTCCACATCTCAAAAAACACGTAGAAACCAAATTTTGTCAAAATCAAAAAATTTTTTTACCCCTAAAAGTTTTTAGTAATTTGGTAGGCACGAGGCTGTCAATCTGTGAAAAAACGTAAATAATTTGCGCTATCTCACATATTTCGCCACCGATTGAAACCAAATTTTAAGGCCATTTAGGTTTTCGCTCATTAAAATTTAGAGTAAACCCAATGTTAGATGCATGGACGATAAGCAGAATGTACGCTGATTCTTGTGATGCTATTAGTATTGTAATCGGTTGAACACAGAAAATGTTATGGCCCTTAAAAGTTGTTGATGAAATTTCAACTTCAAAATTCAAAACGTCCTCGAAAGGGGTTAAAAATAAATATTTTTTGATTCTGATAAAATTTCACATATGAGGGTTTTTTGGTGCGTTTAATCGAGATTTGAGATCAGTTTTTCATGAAAAAAAGTTTGATTTACTGATTTACAGCGGATTTCATTGAAATTTTGCCATTTTTTGGAGTTTTCGGGCATCCTAAAGCCAGATCGTGTCTTGAGCATAACGAATGTATTTTTATATCAAATAGCATACAAGAGTACAACTTTACGTGAAAAATTATTTCTCTATCTTGACTGAGAGCTGAGAAAAAAATAAAAATAAAACGTGATTTTCATATTTCATTTTTTCTCTTGGCTCCCAATGCTCATTGGCGGCTATAACTCTAGTTTTTTAATATTAAAGGTCCCTACAACCCACACAAAAATCGGCATTCAGATCTGTGTGTTACAAGTCAAAACGTCCCCTATTGACTTTTATGAAACGAACAACACACGCAAAAAAACAAAAAAAAAAAAACCCCCGGTGAAAATGGATAAAATAAACAGTTCATGACGAACAGGAGTGCAGAGATGTTAACTAGGCGCGGTCTCTAACCAGACTGATGATATATTGATAGTATTGGAAAAAAGAAGTAGACAATAGAACTGATGATGAAATTTTCACTATCCATGTAGCTCACACTTTACTTTGAGCCAACAAATTGTTGCTGCAATCGCTGTGGGTACATGCATACTTGGAGAGCGCTTCCCTGCCTGGTAAGCAATGCTTTATTTAACAAAAACTAAACCATTTTTCAAACTCGTAAAACAGAATTGGTTGAAACAAAACATGATGATCTCTAGGTTTTCAAGGTGGACTCCTTTCTTCAGAATTCCTCTGACATAAAAGAGACCATGAACAATGAGTGGTTAGCAGAAATCAAGATTACAGGCTCACAAGTAAATGTTATTTACCGAAAATGGCTAAAACTGATGAACCTCTGTTTCCCTTCCATTCCAGACTAGGCCATCCCCCAGCAATTTGGCGTCTCTTGTGTCCAACGAGTCCTTGGTCCTTTTCAATGCTCTTGAAGAAGTGGTTCCACCAACCCGTTTCGCCTGTGAATTTTTCCATATCCGAGTTAGCCTTTCACTCGAAATTTAGCTCGTTTGAATTTCTCCTGTCGAATTCCAAGATTAAGAGGTTTCTTAAGGAAGAGGTTTTCAGTAATGGAACATATTCAGACAGTTAATCAAAATATAGAAAAATCTAAAGAATATAATTTCCCTCTGTACCTCTATTTTCTTGACTTCAGAAAATCGTTCTACTCTGTTTATCACGAAAGCATATCCAAAGCCCTCAAGACTATGGGAATACAGAACCGATATATCCAGATTATAGACCAGCTGTATAAAGGTATGTCAGCAGCAGGGGCGGATCGGGAATTTTCGGGCCCACCGGGCAAATGCTCTTGACCAGCCCTCAGGGGCCAAACCCTCCCCCTCCCCCAGAGCCTCAAGTCTCGAGTGGAGTTTTTTTTTTATAAGGATTTAGTTTTCCTATAACCGATAAAACGTAAATATTTACTTTTTTCCCTTTCTTTTCCGGTTCTTGCCCCTGCTCAGCAGACATTGAAATGGAAAGAAAAGGAAATTTTGTGCTCTTCGCAACAAGAGAGGAAATGGTCTCTTTGCTAAATGAACTAGTACCAGATTATAAAAAAGTAGGTCTATTCCCAAACTATGATAAGACTAAAGTCACTAACAAATAGTGAAGAAATAGAAATAACAATGTGTAATGATTATATACAATACACTAATGAGCACATATACCTGAGGCAACTTGTATCCTTCACCTATAGAACAAATAAAGAGATCCAAAGAAGAATTTCACAGAATTGGAAAAAAATACTGGTCCCTAAGGAGTATTTTGAAAGCCAATGTTGATATGGTATTTAAAAAACAAACTATAGAAATGTGTATCTTTCCAGTTCTGTCCTATGGAAGCCAAACATAGTCTCCCCCAAAGTATCAAGAAAATAAAGTAATAGCCTGGCAAAATGCAGTAGAGAGAAGTATGATAAATATTAAAAGAAAGGATAGGATCATGCGCATTGATATTCAGGAGAAACAGGGCTAAGAGACTCTTCCATGCTAATAAAAAAATTAAAATGGAAATGGGCTGGACATCTGTTGAGATATACTGATGACAGGTGGTCATATACTGTAGCCGAGTGGACACCATATGACAATAGTAGGAACAGAGGAAGACAATTGAAGAGATGGAGCGATTCTTTCAAAAAAAGGCTGGCTCAACATGGTGGATAACAGCAAAGAATAAAAATTCATGGTGGAATCAGATTGTGAACCCCGCTTCCCATTAGGATTATTTTTTATTATCAGAGGTGCAGAGGCATGTTGATGTTTCTAGACGCTAGTTAATGCCTAGGTGTACCTAAATAAATAATAGCTTAAAAGTTACCATTGTCTAGCTGTATACTATTTAATCATTATTATATATTTAAATTAGAGTTAAATGTAAATTATACTATTGGCATATTGATCACATGTCCTACACATACGTTTTATATTGTTGTATATGTAAATAATTGATGAATTAATAACCTGTTTTATGTTTTGCTTATTCTTATATTCATACAATGATATTGTTGCTTATTTTATTGCCTTGGTTTGTTACATATCAATGGCTTCATTAGAATTTACTCCTATCAGGTAACTTCGTTGCTCTTCGGGCAAGTTCGTGGGACATATGGTATGGTGTGAGGTCTTGAGATACTTAAGTGGCCTAAGACTTTGGAGGCAAATGACACGTCGCCCCTAGAACTGAGCTATGGCATCACTCCAAGGCCCTACATCACCAGGCCTTGTACTCAGCAACTAATAGATCGCCACTAGGAATCGCCCTATCCGCCATGGGTTAGTGAACTGTGATTATCATTTATATGTTTGTATATAAATTTAAGTTGTTATTGAACTATAGTCATTTGAATATTATGATAGTAATTTATGAGTATTTATTTATTTATAAGATAAAGAAAATGGATTGTCTGTGTCAAAATTAATGTTGTTAAGTGAGAAGTATAGATTTGCAAGCGAATTGTTTAAACTATCTTAACTTAAGCTAATAGCCTTATAAAAAGCGGACGGTTTCGGCTGAATTCGCTATGAACCCCTAGCCGCCGCTACAGTTGCATAATAAAAGCTATTTTCATTTCATATCACCTCCCTTTATTTGTATGCACTTTTCCTTTTTTATTCAGTTTATTCCTCGCTTTGCTCTTCTGCTACTGGCACTAAATCGAGCCAACTCTTTTCTTTCCACCCTTTTCCTAACGTACTTTTTCTCTAGCACCTTCGATGCTACGAAAAGGATTCTCTGTTCACTCTCTTTTGATACCATTTTATTACTTATCCATTCTACAACTATTTCATTATTAACTCTTTATTTTACATTTCATATCAATAATACAGGATTTTTCCATTAAAACACACTTTTTTAACCATTACCACTCCATGTCACTCATTGTATTTACTAGTATACACTCAATTATTTATGTTATTTCATCTTTTTTTATGTAATGTTTTAATATTTTATTTAATGTTATCATAATGCATTTAAATTAATTCTTCACACTCTTCCGCACTCAGACATTCGTTTTCATTTGTATTACACATTTTTGTTTCAGTTATGAATTTATCTATTTTCATTTAATTTTATTTATTCGTTTATTATTACTATTTTCCTGTTCATTTACTTGGCCATTTTCCTCTTCTGCTGCTATGCGAAGTTATTGCTCCACTCAGGTACCTGAGACCACGCCTTTATAAATGGTCATTGTTGCCGGGTATCTGAGGCTCCAAAAGGTCCCCCTACTCTGCTTAGTCCATTTATTAATAGGGCCACCCTATCCTTCAAGCACTCCAGGTGAGGAGTAGGATTAAACCTTTTTCTGAATTTGACTCCTGATTAGGTTACCTCCTCACCTGGTCGAACTCTCTCTCCTGTTATGTCTCAGTTGGTAGGGTGAGCCTTATCCGTGGAGCCCTTTATGAGAATGGCCTGGGTCTTGGCTACCGCCATACTGAATTTCCTCCTCGCACACCATTCTGTTACGAAACTGGCACACCTTTCCGCTTCAGTGTGCTTGGGTCTAGTTCTGCTATCCGCGGCCACGATGACTGTCAAGTCGTCTACGTAGGCCGTGGCAAGGAACCATTTTTTCCTCTAGCTCATTTTTTCTTCCTTTTATGTTTAGTCTCAATTTCTGGTAACATATTTTTTGTTTTGTGTTAATTATAGCCCGAAGAAGGCCAGAGATTTAAGCTGAAACGTCGGCACAATAAAGCCACGTCTATTGATTTTTTAGATGACCGCACATCTGTCTTCTTCTCTCCCTCTTTTATTTTTTTGTAGAATGAAAAAATATTAGTATTAGTACAGAGTTCAAAATCCTCTTAATATTTTTTTTACCTGTATTATTTATGAATTGTTCCTACAATATACTTTTCCATTATGTTAATCTAAAATGTATGAATAATTGTTAAAAAATAATATTGTTAGATAATCGTATTGTCAAATTATCACTACAGAAACAAACTATCTTCAAGCAATATTCAAAATGTTCCGCTGCAATAGCAAGGTTACAAGAAATTCACGTCATGACAAACCTTCAAATAACAAAAAATTCGACACATTTGAACTACAATTAATCAGAAAATACTTGAATGTTGTCACAGAGCGCAAAAAAAAGGGAAAACCATCCATCAGGAAAGGGCTAGTTCCTGAAGTAGTTCCTCCTGAAATCAGAGTAATCGGACAGTTGACGAAATTCCCGATCTCACCGGAAGACATCATGGAAATTGAATCTTTAAGGCTAAAAGAGATCCCGAAACCAGTTGTCAGTGACACGATCATAAATCAGTTGATCGTATCTAAGAAACATAAAGATGTGCTTCAACAGTTTGGGTTTAGTCATATTGTAACCGTATCCGTTGGAGATACAATTGTAAAGGTATGTTATTTAATCAGGTATATAATATATTTTAGTGAAATGGTGATTTAAACTATTTCGAATATTAAGTGTTTGAAGAAAGAAGCAAAGCATAATTTGTATGTTATTTAATCAGGTATATAATATATTTTAGTGAAATGGTGATTTAAACTATTTCGAATATTAAGTGTTTGAAGAAAGAAGCAAAGCATAATTTGGAACAAGTGTATCTATATCAAAAAAATTCAAGCCAATGGTGGTTGATTGAGTAAAATAAGAAAAAAAATCAACTATTCATTTGCGTGAGCTTATCATTATAATCCCTAATATTAAAATTTTGTAAAATAATTTTGAAACTTATTTATATTTAATCGGATTCAGCACCTCAAAAATCATCAAGATCCGTTGAGAAAAAAAGTTTGACAGTTTTTTTTTTTTTTAACGGAATTTTGGTGCCTTATTTTACTGCACTATGAAGGATTTAGGGTTTAACTCCTTATAAATCTGACATCGTAGAATGCCACCCCTCTTTCCTCTAGCCGTCTATATTAATTAATAGTGTAACTTTATAATTGGGTACCCATAATATATTACAATATATGAAGTCCAATTATTTCCGCTCATCAATGAATGTGAAATTAATATTACTACCTAAAGAAAACTGCCTTCTCTGAGTACAACTTCTCAAACGATAACTTACTTTCCTTCAGACATCATCCTGTGTTCTTAGATGTTTGATAGACTTGTCGGACCCCCCCCCCCCCCCCCCTCCAGAGTTCTGTCTTGAAAAGGCAGCACCTCAATATTCTGCGGTGGTTAAAATGTCTGTCAAACTGGACACAACGCAGATGATCAACAGCTATCTTTTCAGCTTTTCAATCTCTCATGGCCCGTCTCGTTTCAGCTCACTTTACAGCTTATCTATTTCATATTGATGAATCTTGTCAGGTTCTTATTAGGCTTTTAGTTAGGCAATTACTATATCCTGCTTTCGAAGGTAATGGTGGTTTCCATAAACGTCGGATATGGAGCTAAATGAAAAATAAACCCTTAAATTGCAATCACCTTGCTAATAAAGTTGGGTTAGGTTGAATTGCTTATGGAAACTCAGCATCGAGGGTCTTCAATGTCCGTCCTTCAATCTGTGGTGGTCATATCATGACACCACAAAGAATCGAGAGGAAAAAGATAGAAGTGATGTAACCTTCCGAGAGATACATATGTTCCCGCTACTACCAATTTATACTGCTTATTATTGTTTTTGTTTATAAAATATATATTAGTGTGTTACAGCCACAGTGTTGTTATTTTTAGTACTCCCAAATTGGTGACCCCTAAATGAATGGGATGAAAAAACAAATCACCGTTTTGGAAAATGACATCACACAACTTAAAAACAACTCACAACCAGAGCAACAACAAACACCGCCCACCGTGTCATGTTTCTATTAAAATTCCACCCTTTTGGAAAGCTGAAGCAGATTTGTGGTTCGCACAATTTGAAATAGCAAAAATTACAAATGTAAAAATAAAATTTAATCACTTTGTAGCAAATCTAGATAGTGAAACTATTAAGTCGGTTGCCGATATTCTACGACCCACAGATCCCCCAGCTGATTATAATTTGCTTAAAAATACCATAATTAAACGTTCCACTGACAGCAATGAACAAAAAACTCGTAAGTTGCTATCAGGATTAGAATTAGGAGACAAAACACCCTCACAACTATCGAGAGACATGAAAGCTTCGAAAACTACGTCAATGTCAGAAGAGATAATCAAACACCTGAACGTGTCGAAAAAACCGCCATAACAACCCATTTGGTTTATATGAATTTCTTTTTATGCCGTTTGGACTAAGGAACGCGGCTCAGACATTTCAACGCTTTATCCATAAAATCCTTCACAATCTTCCATTTTGCTTCATATACTTAGACGACATCCTCATAGTTTCAGACAATGTAAAAGAACACATGCAACACATATAAACAGTCTTCCAACGCCTAAAGGAATGTGGCATCACGTGAAACTTATCTAAATGCGTTTTCCGTAAACCGTCAGTTTAATGACGGTAAATGTCTGGGTCATGAGATTTCTGAGTTTGGCATTAGACCGATTGAGAACAAACTAAAATCAATCAAGGAGTTTCCACGCCCCAATACCATCTCACAGCTCCGCAGATTTTTGGGTATACTTAACTTCTATAGGTTCATTCCACATGCTTCGCACAGTCAGGCCCCGTTAAATGCCATAACGGGGGCAAAAAACTCCGTTATCACTTGTAGAACCGAATTAGATACCCCTTTCCGGGAAAGTAAACAAGCTTAGGAACGAATAGCCCTCTTACATCACCCAAACCCCAGAGTTGGGCAAAATGTAATTGAAATAAATTCTATGAATTACGATTACACTGTAATGTTATTATGCAATTACTTCATGAATTACGATTACAATGTAATTCAATTACGGATTACATAATTGGATTACAGATTTCGATTACTTGTAATTCAAAGCATGAATTATTTAAATATTTAATTCGATTACAGTATTTCTTCCATTAAATAGGCAAATAAATATCGGAATTACAGTTTTGACCTCCACCATTTAAGTTTTCTCTTATTGTTAACGGTTTTGAACTATCGCCATATTTTTCTTAGGGAGAAGAGTGGAGGCTATATTTCTAAATTGAGAACGGCTTGTCCGATTTTAATAAAATTTGATAATTATGTTTCTTTCGTACTTATTAGCATATATTTGGGGTTTTAACAGTTTTATTAATTAGTGGGGGGGTGGGGAGGGGGGTATATTTCTAAATTGAGGACGGCTCCTCCGATTTTAATGAAATTTGATAATTATGTTTCTTTCGTACTTATTAGCATATATTTAGGGTTTTATTAATTAGTAGGGGAGGGGTGGGGAGGGGGACTATATTTCTAAATAGAGAACGGCTCGTCCGATTTTAATGAAATTTGATAATTATGTTTCTTTCGTACTCATTACCATATATTTAGGGTTTTAACAGTTTTATTAATTAGTGGGGGGGTGGGGGGGGGGGCTATATTTCTAAATTGAGAACGGCTGGTCCGATTTTAATGAAATTTGATAATTATGTTTCTTTCGTACTTATTAGCATATATTTAGGGTTTTTAACAGTTTTACTAATTAGTGGGGGTGGAGAGGGGGGCTATATATATATATATATATATTTTTTTTTTTTTTTATTTAAAGTTATTACCAAAAAAATATATACACATTTAAAATCATTTCTAGTGATAGATCATATTATCGCTAGTTAATTACTTATTATATTGTAAAAAGTGTAATTTAACTTCTTTTTTAAAATATAACAATCATTATTAATTGTCCATTTCATTTAGGTAAATGTGTTCAACTTTATTATTAAATTTTAAAAATTTTATTTTATACATTTTAATTTATTTTCAAAAATAACTTAAAAATGAATTTAATCCTATTCCAGACAATTTGAGTCTGTAACATAGCTATATACTTAATTTTATTCAATTCAGATTTATGTTAAATTCGATTCAATATTTAGAACGTAGATATTATACTGTAACTTAAAACTGTTAAAATCGGCCGAGCCGTTCTTAATGCAGAAATACAGCCCCTCCCCACCCCCTACTAATTAGTTAAACTGTTAAAACCCCAAAATAATGTTAATAAGTACGAAAGAAACATAATTATCAAATTTCATTAAAATCGGACGAGCCGTTCTCTATTCAGAAATATAGCCCCCCTCCCCACCCCCACTAATAATTAAAACTGTTTAAACCCCAAATAGATGCTAATAAGTACGAAAGAAACATAATTATTAAATTTCATTAAAATCGGACGAGCCGTTCTCAATTTAGAAATATAGCCCTCCACTCCTCTCCCTAAGAAAAATATAGCGATAGTTCAAAACCGTTAACAATAAAAGAAAACTTAAAACTTAAATGGTGGAGGTCAAAACTGATGTTCCACTATTTATTTGCCTATTTAATGGAAGAAATATTGTAATCAAATTATTCTGAAAATAATTCATGCCTTAAATTACAAGAAATAGTAACTCGTAATTCAACTATGCAATCCGTAATCGAATTACATATAAGAATTACATTGTAATCCCAATTGAATTACTTTGTGGGAATACTGTAATTCATACACGATGTATTTCGATGACATTTGTTTGAAATATAAAGTAATGCAATATAATCGGATTACAATGTAATTGAATTTTGCCCAACTCTGCCAAACCCTTGGGACACGCTTCAACTGTACACGGATGCTTCTGATGTAGCAATAGCCGGGGTTTTACAGCAAATAGTCCACGACGTTGTACAACCACTCGGATATTTCTCCAGAAAGTTTCTCCGACAGAGATTTTATATTCTACATATGATAGAGAGTTACTCGCCATATACTGCGCCATAAAACATATCAAGCACATGCTGGAAGGGCAAACCTTTGCGTGTTTTACAGACCATAAACCTCTCACTTACGCACTGCAACAGATAGACATAGCAAGCCACAAACACGGCAGCTCTCATACTTCTGGTATTCACATGTGACATAAGGCTCATATCGGGAACCGAAAACATTGTGGCCGATACCTTGTCCAGGATAGAATCCATTTCACAACGCATACCTAAATTCGAAGAACTTGCCACGGCACAACAAAACGACAACGAATTCAACTATCTTATACAAAGCTCGAAAACACCTGGTCTGACACCAGTGCAGTTAGACACATCATCAATCCTGTATTGCAAGGTATACAATGGCAAACATCTTCCTTATGTACCATATCGACTCCGGCACAAAATTTGCGAACGCACACAATGTTTCACAACCAGGACGGACGTCAACCTTAAAACTCATAAAGAGCGCTATTTCTGGCCATACGTATCTATGTATATTACACCTTTCGTTAAGCAATGTATTGAGTGCCCAAAGGCTAAAATCAATCAACACCCGACGAACGGTTTGCCTGGTCGTTGGACCACTGCCTGTGGCTAAAGGTAACAGGTTCCTCCTTACCTGCATGGATCGATACACCCGTTGGCCGGAAGCCATACTTTTACTTGATCAAATTGCGGAAACAGTCGCAGCAGCTTTTTGGAAGCACTGGATTTCTATTTTTGGCTAAAAAACAAACAACTTACATACGCAGCGTGTGGGTGAGATGGGTCGGTAACTAGAGGGAAACAAAGTCCCCTGTACTCCACACCTAATTATAGAGTGCAAGAAGTGCAGGTCTCGGTAGATTTTTTAACATATCGTTGTGTATCTAGTCTACTCCTGGTGCGGATGGTTTAAGCTCTTTTACACAGCATAGTAGTTCTGTCTTGGTGAATGGAAGATTATAAGGAGTTTCTAGGTGGGGTATTTGTTCAGATGGTGCACAAAAAAAAAACGAAGGGTTCTTCTTATAATTTATTAGATTTTGTTGAGTAGGCTCATTTTGGAAGACTTTAAGAGCCTTTATTTTTTCATAATTGCTTGTTTAATTCTTTATATTGCTATGGGGCACTTTTCGATCTAACATTAGTGGAGCGTTTTGAGATTAAATGTTCCGCCGCTGCCAAAATAGAAAAGTGATTTGATGATTGATCTTATATTAGTGGTCGGTATGTTAGAGGCCGTCATAACTAAATTGTCTTGAAAAGATGTCCAGTCGGATTTTTCTGTGATCAATCTAGCGTGTTTTGTTATTTGGGTGTTAATGGATGGGAATCTGATAAATATAGGGAAATAAATGGTCGCTCGAATATTGATCCTGAGAAACCTGTCAGTTCAAATGAGTAAATAAACTAGGCGAACATTATGCTAGGTCAATGCAAGCTAAGAGAATGCGTTGTAAGCTGGACTATCAAGTATGTTGGTTGCCCTGCATTTAGAACTATATAGTCGGTGCTATATTTTATTCGCCTAATAGTATTTCCGCGAGTTGAGCAATACGAAGCGCCCCAAAATGGCCGTTTACGTCTCTCATAACAATAAAGGGAGAACGAGTATTACTAAGAATATTAACCAAATCCACCTCATCAAAATTATCAGGAGAGAGTATAATAAATTATAATTCAGGGGAAATTATAATAAACATTATAAATAAAAATAGAGATTTAAAGAAAGACCTTGACTACCACTGTTTGTAGGGAGGTATTTGTCTGAATTAACTCAGAAACGACCCTTTTATTTACTGCAATCAAAACACCCCCCACATGCTCTACTATATTCAAAATCGTTCTAGTAAATATTATATTTTTTTTTGGTTAAAAGATTTATTGGGGGGTAACTTATCCTCTTGCAAAAAACAACTAGAATTTAGATAAATAATATCGTCAATTTCGCATGATATATATGAATATATATATATATATTCTAAATCTGTAATTAATTCAGGAATGTGGTGAGTTTTTGTGGTAGGGGTAGAAAAGTTAGGACCTAAACTTAAGATGTTGATGACGGGGGTGAGGAATATCAATGGAAGAAAGGGTTTTAACCCAATTTCGGTCTCCAGAGGGATAAATTTTTGATCTGAGAGAGTGTTGATAAAGGTTTTGAAATTAACGGATGAGATGGGACTTTTTTTGGGATTTAACAATGATGGAAATTTTAGTGATGAAAGAATTAAATCTATGCATATTATATTCACCAATGACTGATGAAAGGTTACTGGTCAAGGAAGAAATTTTATGTTTGAGGTTGTGAATATGTAAAATGATTTCTCGGATTTTGAGGTTTAGAATTGATTTTTTAAATTTAAATGCTGAGAATGCTAATTTTGAGGAAAGGGGTTTACAGATGGATATGTTACTGAGAATATGGTCAATGGATTTAGAAAAGAGGGAATATGAACGACATTTAAGGAGGAAAATTCTTTGTTCTGTTTTTAAAATTAAGTTTTTTTTAAGTCAAACAAGGTGGTTAAATTTTCATTTATCATTTATCAATCTGTTTACTTCTGCCTCTGAAAGTAAGCCTGGTATACCATTTCTTTTATTACAACTTACTTTCCACTGAGTACACTCTATTCTTGAATGATTTCTCATCCTTTTTTAAAAATTAAGCTATTTTTTTTATTTACATATATTTTAAAAAATCCTTTTCCTTTCTTCAAATTTAAATGTTATTGCACAGTTCTTGCTAACTTTCACTTTTCTCACATTTGCCCCTCATTCCTTTCTTTTTCTGTTTCCACTATGTACAGTTATAATTATTTTATTACCTATGCCCCAATATTTATCACTCCTTTACTGCTTAGTACTTCTCAATGTTATACTTTATATATGTACTATCAACTATATAGCCAACTTTTGTTATTAATTTTATTCTATAATTTTTGTATTTACTCATCAACTGTACCTCATTATCTCATTAACTTTGTATCTACTCATTTTTTATATTTACCAATTATATTGAAGTATTTAGCCAATAACTTTTAATTAACTATCTTTCTTTTTAATCTCCTTTCAATTTAAATTAATTCAGTAGTCTGTATGCATTATTCTGCATGGTCTTTGGATATTAACTTATTAACTGGTCCTTACTATTAAAATTAAAATATGTAAAGAAAAATACACAGTGTAACTTCATATATATATATATATATATATATATATATATATATATATATATATATATATATATATATATTTATTTATTTATTTATTATTTTTCTTTTTTTTAGCAAGCTTACTCAAGTCGTTTTAGAAGGTTTGTCGCCATAAAAGCTATAACCAAATCAAGCATGAGGTTTTCGTTTATGGAAACAGAAGTGGAAACTATGATAGGCCTTCGACACCCACATATATTACCATATTATGCTTTCATTTTAGCGGAAGATATGTGAGTAGTTTTAGTTGTATGACCTAGTAGCGGTTTGTCCTATTAAAGTAGCCACAATATTTTAACAATTTGATTAAATATATATTTCACAAAATCCATCAAAGTTTGTGAAGAGGCTTTTTTCCTTCAATTAATGCTTTTGAGAGTAGATTTTAATACCTATAAGAGTTTGTATTTTATAACTTCATCTGTTTTGAGACAAAAAATGCTTTGTGAGGATGCGTGAGGCACTTTCAATGGGTTTTGGCACGACAGCAGGTGTGAGGCAAAGAGATAGTTTGGCTTGCGTTATAATTAATCTCTCTCTGGAAAACGCCTTAAGAGATTCTGGAATCCAGACAGGAGACACAGTTCTAAACTTACCATTGTGGCAGCCAATCGGTGCTATTTTTCTCAACAGCAGTACTTGAGGAGTAGCACCTTGTCTCGGAATGCTAAGCTGACAATTTATAAAACACTTGTCAGTCCTGTTCTCGCCTATGGATCTGAATACTGGACAATTTCGAAAAACAATGAGTTATCGCTTGTGAGGTTAGAACGGAAAGTTCTCCTGAGAATCTTTGGCAGTGTATACTCAGAAGGAACCTGGAAAAGAATATCCATTGCAGAAATCCAAAATCTGTATAAAGATATGGATATCTGCCAATCCATTAAGCTCTCCCGGCTACGATGGGTAGGTTATGTAGCGAGAATGAGTACTGATGAAATACCCGCCAAGGCCCTTGCTGAACAAATCTATGGTACGAGGCGTATCGGAAGACCTAAACTGCGACGGGAAGATAGTATTGCTACTGACTCAACAACTCTACTTGATGTCAGAACCTAGAAGGCGGCAGCAACCAACCATCAAACAACTCTACTTGATATCAGAAACTAGAAGGCGGCAGCACCCAACCATCAAGACGCAATCAATGCTAGAGCAAGCCAAGGTCCACTATCAGGGATCTAGTGCTTTGTTAATAATTATTTTCCATCTTGGGGAGTATTGAGGAATTTCTATGAATGATGGTAAGCTATGAATCATCTCAGAATAGTCAATAACAATTCTCTTTTTATGCTTATTACTTGTTGTTATTAAAGCTTGAGTCCACCAGAGTATATGGCTTGGTTCGACGATCCCTTCTTATATACAGAGTGTTCAGCATAAGACTGCAGTAACGTCGAGAGGCGATTCTAGGCATCATTTGCAAAAATAAATGTCATATAAACTATAGCTCGATTCTCATCCGTTTTATAGATATTTTTAATTTTATGTTTTTTTAAGAAACTTCTACTTTCTGACAAAATTATCTATATTTCCCGAACAGAGAGATGCAACATCGGTATTTTGGAAAATACTGAGAGAACGCTCAGAAATGTTAAATAGTTTTATTGTTAGAAAAGTAATTTAATCACAATTACCTATTTATCTTATTCTAATATTTGAAATTTAAAAAACTCTTAAGATAGTTTATGAGTGCTGCAATACTATCCGGCAAAATCATGATGAACTTCGCCTAGCAGTAGATGCAGTCAGAAGAAGATCAGTGCTCTGTATGATAGAAGAGGGAGGACATTTTGAACAATTATTGTAAATTAAGTATTTAAATTTTAATAAAACTATCTTAAAAGTTCCTTAAATTGCAAATATTAGAATAAGATAAATAGGTAATTGTGATTAAATTACTTTTCTATTTATTTATTTATAAATGAGCGCTACAGTCCTAGTCGGACCTTGGCTTCACTAAGTACAGACAGCCACTCCTGTCTATCTTCCGCCTTCCTCCTCCAACCATTCACACCCAGTTTTCGTTGGTCATCTTGAACGTTGTCCAGCCATCTCAGCCCCTCAATCTTTTTCCTCCCGGCCTGTCGTTTATCATCTTTTTTGGAAGTCTATCTTCTGTCATCCTTTGCACATGGCCGAGCCACTCTAATCTGCCTACTTTGACTATTGATATGATGCTGGGTTCACCGAACAATTGTTCCAGCTCCAGGTTGGTTCTTATTCTCCAATCCCCGTGATTATTCACCGGACTGAAGATTTTTCTGAGATTTTTCCTTTCCAAATCCTCAGCAACCTCTCATTCTCTTGGGTCAGCACCCAGCACTCGCTTCCATAAGTCACAACTGGTCTTATTACAGTTTTGTAGACCGCAATTTTAGCAGATCGAGACATTTCTCGAGACCTCATAAATTTACTTAGGGCAAAAAGGCATTTGCTGCCAGCCGCTATTCTTGCTTTGATCTCTAATTTCATATAATTTTTTTCTGTTATTAGAGATCCTAAGTACTTAAACGTGTTGCAGGGCCTGAATGTGTGTACTTCTTTGTTTGTACTTATTTATCTCCATAACCTAGTAGGCATCTTGAAGTCTCCATGTATTCCGTCTTGCTGCAATTGATGGTCAATCCCTTTTTCATACCCGACTTTTCAAACTCTTCCAACACTCCTGAAAGTGCAGGGAATGACCGTGCTGTGACTACGAATTAATAGAACATAATAAAACTATTTAACATTTCTGTTTTATGTAATTAATATATGATTTCGGTATCAATTTTAAAAATTATCGCTATTCACGGTATACCATTCGAAAGGTGTTTGTGTTTAGAAGTTTTTTTGAGTAGTGCACGTTTGTAACATATGTAATATTTTTGAAAAAAATTCAGTCAAAGTTTTGGAACTGAATCAGAAACTTGCTTATTCCATATGTTTGGATCAATAAGTTAAATACTGAACACTGCTATTTTTAAGTCTCAATAAAGGAAATTTAATCTTCTTTCTAATGAGCATATTGAAATTGCTCTAGGTTTAATAGTTCGGGAAATATAGACAATTATTTATCAAACATTAGAAATATCTTGAAAAAACATAAAATTAAAAATATCTATAAAACGGATGAAAATCGAGCTACAGTTTATATGAAATTTTTTGTTGCAAATGATGCCTAGAATCGCCTCCCGAAGTTACTGCAGTCTTATGCTGAACACCCTGTATAGCATTCTATTTTCTTTCACTCCGTGTGTAATTGCGGTCATCTTGAGAGTATAAATGTTGTATATGCAACAAAAATATGTCTCCTTATCGCATGCTACAAGTAGATCGTTGTTGCCTGTAGTCTATCTAACAGCCAACGGATCGCTGCAGCTTTAGATGGCGAAATGGACTGGTCAAACGAAATAACTATGTCTGTTATTAACGATTACCATAATCCCTCTGTGTTATGAAAAAATAAAAATATATAAAAGACAATAAGGGAAAAAATGAGTTCTAGTATTATTATTTAAATCCATTCCAAATTGTTATTTATTTTTTCGTTTATACATTTTTTTTCGTTTTGTTTTTTATGTTAGGTTAAGAATATAGTATTTTTTATAATGAAGAATGCTGTTTAGCTTAATTCTTTCATGATTTTTATCAGGTTTACACACGTTCCGGAAAACATTCCCGATTTTCAGGTTAACTACTATTATCTTTAAAAAAGGGTGAAACTAGATCAAAAATGCCGCAAACCTCACCTTCCTATTCCAATCCGTTGCAGATTTATGAAAAATCAAAGACTTTTTTTTGAGGAAACCACGTTTTTTTCCATAAAAGCTGTATATATTTTATAATACCTGTAATATATTTTTTTATAATACCTGAGTACCTGTAACCTTGAATTTTAAAAACTTGTTATCTAAAGAACAGCTTGATCTTCACCTAATTTGGGAAGTCACAATGTCTTATATTACTTCAACGCTCACCGTTTTTCGAAAAAACTATCCACAAAACGTCAAATCTCACAAAAAGTTGCAATTTTAATCAGCTTTGGAATGATAAATGTAATGATTTTGTTTCAATTTCATGGAGAAATTCACTTTTGAAACCGAAAAAACATGGTGTTCTCATTTGGCATACAAATCAGTTAGTTGTGTAAATAAAACATTACATATATATATATATATATATATATATATATATATATATATATATATATATATATATATATATATATATATATATGTATAAGTTAAGTTAAATTGAATGGAAAATAAAACTTAAAAAAAATGAATAAAAAGGGCTCAACACGCAATGACTGTTGGATAGCAACAACTTTATTGCTCTTATGCGGCTGCTTATATACAGTTTGACATTGTTTATTTATGTTACTGAGGATTAACTCTAATACTCTATGGCTTCGGACCTTGACTGCCCCTTCCCAGTTTATGACTAATTCTCATAAACTTTATACAATGGTCGCTTAATACCAATTAGGTATTAAGGAGTTCATAGTCTAATTCCCATTTGGTCAAAGGCTGAAGCAAACAGATAACACTTAATAAACACTATAATCCTATCCTGGTACAAGATTCACTAATCCTATTTGGTACGAAGTACAACAGACAAACTTAAAAACAAACTTTTACACTAATTCCTAATCCTACTAAGTAATATAAAAATGAACTTTATACAATAATACCTAAAATTAATAATACTTCTTAAGCCTAACTTACAACTAAGATACACACACATAAACATAAAATAAAAATCCTTTTTACAATAGAATAGCACACACAAAATTAAAAAAATTAAATTAAATTCTCCTTATACTAATATCTACACAAATAAAACTACTATTCTCTATATACACTACTTCTACTTTATATATATACACGCTAAAAATAAAATAAAAAAAATCACACTCTTTGAACAAAACAAAATTCTTCCTCGCCATTTCTCTAGTACAAAACAATTAATAATAAAATAAAAATAATAAAAAAAATATGCTTTTTTTTTCTAAAAAAAAAAATCAAAAAAGAACACTTTTCTTTTCCGTTGTTCACAACGGAACACTCCAAATTACCTCAATCGGGAGCTTAATCTGCTCAATATGTACATTTATCCGCTTTCGCGGCTCCCTAATACTTTTCAACGTGAGCATGTTGTTCTCTCTTATAGCTATCACTCGGAATGGCCCCTCGTAGCGACAGATCTCCTTGCCGCGGTTGCTGCTCTTTTTCCGATACACCACCATCCCGATTTTAATTCTACCTGTGATATTGCACACCCTTACATTCTACCGCTCAACTCGCTTTTGTTTTTCTCGAACTATGCGCCCACGCGCCTTTTCCCAGTTTTCCAAATGCCCAATGGCGATTGGAGATGGAATTCACCATTTCTTCCCCCACTACAGTGTCCCGAAAATCACGCCTTCGCTCACGGAGCCCAAACACAATTTCTACCGGCGAATATCCCGTTACAGTGTGGATAGAATTATTATACGCGGCGATCGCCTTTTCCATCGCGACATCCGGCTCTAAACCCTTATCCATTTGATAGATCCGTAGATGTTCGCTGATGGTTCCGTTCAGTCTTTCGATACCCCCTCTGCCCTTGGGTATTTATATGCCACCTTTTCTCGAGTTCCTTGGCCTCTGTCCTAACCTGTGCATTGTCGAACTCGAGACCCCCGTCCGACGAAATTCTATGAGGAATCCCATAAACCTTGAACCACGACCGTAACGCTCCCAACACTGACTCCACCGACTTATTCTGCACCAAGTGAGCCTGCGCGATTTTACTAAACACGTCCAGGATGGTAACCCACCTATAGCCTCTCCACGTAAACGTGTCTACCTGAAGGTCCGCTAATGGGAATGCTACCGTGGGCGTCTCCTCTTGAACCCACCCTGGGGGATGCCGGTCGTATTTCGTGGTGAGGCATACCTCGCACGACCCAATGACCTCTTGAATCGTCCGCTCCATGCCCCACCAGAAATACCTCCGTTTCAACGCCCTGAGAGTTTCTGGTGTACCCCGTTGATTGGTCTTCCCCTGGTGATATGAAAGGGTTACCTTTTTTTGGCGTTCATCGTCTTGAATCACCTTTACCGATCTCGCGCATTTGATAAAAGTCCGATCGACCCCTATTTTCTCCTCTCTCCACAGTCGCTTTACCCTGTCCCATATGGTAGCATTTCCGATATATAGGTAGTAAGTCTTTCTCGGCTTAGTCACTCCATGTAATAGTTTCACCATGGACTCTTCCCTAATCCCCGGTTCCGTCCAGATGGTTATAATATTACTTCTCCCATACTTTGAAAAGTCCGCCTTCGGGAGACCCTCAGTCCTGGTTTTCCAGATGATTTGTTCTTTCTTGTCATTAATTATGTCATCTATTTCCTCCATATCTGTGGGTCTCTCGTCCGCGGAACTTTCATCTTCTTGGGACTCATTTCCCTCTTCTTGGGGCTCCTCGCGTTCTTCTTGGGGCTCATTATTTGCACTCCGTGTATCCTCTTCACCCTCGCCCTCCGGAGTCCATTCTCTTAAAAACTGCCGGATACCCCCTGACGGCCCCGGCTCGTTTTCCTCTACCGTATTCACCATAACCGCGCGCGACAACCAATCGGCCACTACGGTCTCCTTGCCTGGTTTAAAAACTACCTCGAGGTTGTATTGGCTGAGGAACTCCTTCCACCTCGTCACTCTCGCAGAGGTTTCCTTCGACTTCTCTACCCACTGTAGGGGCCTATGATCAGTATGCACTCGAAACCTTCTCCCGAAAACGTGCGGCCGAAAGTGATCCACATCCCACACAATCCCGAGTAGCTCACGTTCCAACGCACTGTACCTCGATTCGGCGTCAACCGTCTGCTAGCATACGCTACGGGCCTATCTCCCTTCTCGCCCTCTTGCGACAGAACTGCCCCTAGCGCGTATTCACTGGCGTCGGTTGGTATGGTGAACATCTTCTCAAAATCCGGAAACGCGAGGATCGGCTCCTTCTGTAAATCCTCTATAAACTTCCGAATATTATTCTCCATCCCTGGAGAAATACAAAGTTTTCGCCCCTTCTTCAATAAGTTATTAATGGGAACTAATAACCGCGCCATTTCGGGTACGAATCGACGATAATAATTAAGGGACCCCATCAACCGCCGGATTCCTTTAACGTCACGTGGGATCGCCATTTTCGCGATAGCTTCCACCTTTCCTTTGTTCGGTCTCACACCCTTCTTTGAAATAGTGTGCCCCAAAAAATTTATTTCGCTTTCCCCTAAGACGCGATTTTTCTACCGAAAGTTTTAACCCGAACTGTCGGATCCTTTCAAAAACCGCCCTTAGATCTTCGACATGTTCCCGTTCGGACTTACTAAATACAAGAAGGTCGTCCATGTATATTTGGCACGAATTCTCATCGATTCCCCTCAGAAGTTTATCCATAAGCTTCTGGAATGTGATGGGCGCGTTTTTAAGTCCAAACGGCATTCTAGTGAACCCGTAATGCCCACGCTCGAATGTAAATGCGGTTTTACATTGATCCCTCGGGTCCATTTTAATCTGATGATATCCCGCCTTAAGATCGAGAGTGCTAAACACCACCGCAACCCTAGTATGGCGGCGCCTCTCTGCTGAGAGTGCTAAACACCAGAGTTAGGCGTTTGGAGTTAGGCGCTGCTCTCCTCTGGACCTCTCCCATTGGCTCTCCCTTTGTTCTGCTGGCCGATGGACAATTTGCCACGAGGTGTCCTGGTTTGCCACATCAGGTGTCCTCTTTCTTGTTGGAGTTAGGCGCTGCTCTCCTTGGACCTCTCCCTCTCTGCTCTGCTGGCCTTGACCGTGGCTCCATCTCCCTTCTTCTCCAAGGCACACCACCAGTTCTCCTGTATTCTACGTTGGTCCAGCCGCCCATGTCTTCCTTCTCAGCTCGGAATTCCTCCTCTCGGGCGCTCAAGTCCATTTGCTCCTGAGCACACTCGATTAAACTTTTTTTTCGCGAAAAGTTTTCCCTTTTTCCCGTTTCTCTGGCCAGCTGTATCTTTAGGATTGTGCCAACAAACGCCATTTTGGCCTCTAATTCTGCTTCGCTCGCTGTTTCCCGTAGCTTATCGGTGACCTTGTTGAATTTGGCCAACAGCTCCCCTGCATATTTGCCGCAGCTCTGGCTTGGATGCTTCGTCTCTCTGAAGAGCTGAAAAAAGTCCTCTTCAGGAGTCTATCTGCCGCCACCATACGCTTTCTTGAGCCGTTCCTTTATCACCTCCCAGGGTGTCACCTCATCCGCCTGAATTAAACTCAGGACGCTTCTTTTCCCCCTGCAGATAAGGTCTGCCCGCTGGGTTTCCGCGTCGTGGCCGTCCAATAAATCTTCTGCCCTCTTGGCCTATATCCTCACCAACACTCTTAATAAAGTGGTTGAGCTCACCTGCTTCCCCGGTGAACCTCTCTACGTCAGCGACCGCTTTCCTGAGGTCCTGAGCAGTGGCTGTTCTGACCTTGAGCCAGGCGAGTGTGTTAGCATGGGCCTCCGCCATCGTCACTCTTGGAAGTGGTGGTAAACCGTTATTCACTTGCAGAATGGGTGGCCTCTGAATACTATTTTCTTCCATCTGCACTCCGACCGGAAAAGAAGAAAAAGAAAAAAAAAATTCTCCTACCTCGGTCCTCTGCTCCTCGTAGCCCAGGGTTTCGGCACCAGTTAAATTGAATGGAAAACAAAACTTAAAAAAAAAATGAATAAAAAAGGCTCAATAGAAACTCGCAATGACTGTTGCATAACAACAACTTTATTGCTCTTATGCGGCTGCTTATATACAGTTTGACATTGTTTATTTATGTTACTGAGGATTAACTCTAATACTGTATGGCTTCGGACCTTGACTTATATATATATATATATATATATATATATATATATATATATATATATATATATATATATATATATATCATATTTGTTATTTATAGATACTGTTATTTGCATATGGCCTGCAATATATATCCAAACGAAAAATTAGAAACTAACATTGAGAACATTCTCTATATTTTGATTTTCTAGAATATATATTTTTTTCTTAGAGACACTAAATAATTTAATAATAATCTTTCAAGGATATACATTATCACTGAGTACAACGATGGAGGGACATTGTATGATTTGATCGAAGGCCTTTCATTCATTCCAGAGACTTCCACACGACCAATGTTTAATGGCTTATCGCATGCGCTGCAATATTGTCATCAGAAAAGGATTTGCCACAGGTGAAATTTCGTATAATATGTTGTATTTCTTTAGGATAGATAATACGTTAGTGGGGTAGTCCTGCATATTGCAGAATCATTCGACATAACAATGGACTACTATTCCAACCTAAATTAAAATTTATGTAAAATATTTAAGTTTGGCACAGAATCAAAAATTTTCTTGCAAATTGTAAGGAATATTGCATCATAAGATTTTTTATTATTTTTATTTTTAGTAAGTTTAATGTTACGTATAAATTTCTTGATGTTATTATATGTATATTAAGATATTGAAACATTTCACCTTATTATTTCATACCTGTCCACGTCTGGTTCAAGAGTGTCCTTATTTCATAGTCATCATTCATTTTTTTTTTTTTTACTCTCATCCACCACTGCTATAAAGTTTTCTCCGAGAATTTTGCTATGGTTTTACGTTACAATTTATAGGTTCAACATGGAGAGACGCCATCTTCCTACAATATCTTTAATTCATTTTCAAAGAATTTTTTATCCGAGGCTGTCAGCAATTTTATTATTATCGGTTTATAGTGAGGAGATAACTTACGAAACATTTGATTGATTGAAACAGCAGGTTTGATATTTTCAACTGCAACACTATAAATATCATCATTCAGTCCCTCCGAATGCCTTAGCATCATCTTCTAATTTACTGGGAATTACCGGAATTTCATGTTTTGAGACAGGGGAATGGCTTAAGAAAGTACCAGTTCTATCTTTGTCCATCAAACAGTAAGCATTTAAGCTATTTATCATGACATTAACCACAGCTATACTTACATTAGAAGGTAGATATACTAGGCAATTAGTGGAAGACTGACGACGGGTGATGCCGAAAATTTGTATTTATTTCTACAAACCTTCTGGTAGTGACCCTTGAAGCCACAGCCTCTACGTATTTTACCAGTTCGTCTATATGCTGAGGTTTGTATGCACTGCTGTGTGTTAACGTTTTTCTATAGTTTGTTCACATTCTATGTGGTTGATGTATTTTTATCCGAACACATTTTTTTTTCTTTTATGTTGTTGCCAGTTCTGTTATTTTGTAACTTATAGGCAATGTACCTGCTAGGATACAAGCAGCGTCGTAAAAGACGGTGTTGAAGGCTTTGCGATTTCTTATAGCTATTAATAGCCCAGTCAATAAAGGTTTCGTGTCGCAACTAATTAGGGGAAAGCTGAATTTTCGCAGAGTGTTAGTATAAAAAGTATACACTTAAAACACACAAAGTCCCGACCCCCACTCCTCTTGCTTTCCTCGCCCACTCCTTCAGCAACATTACAAGTACAGAACTCTGGTTATATGCCGACAGCTCGAAACCTAATTATGCTATAGGAGTGTTCCTTTTTTTTATTTTACTCCTAATAATATTACAAACAAATTATGTTATATACACTTTTTATGTTGATAGCTTGGTTTCGCCGTAATACTGAATCATATACAGAAACTGCCACTACAAAAAACAAAAAGTAACTTCAACAAATTATAGATTTTTATCATTACGTTTTAGGAAGAAAAGTGTAAAACAAAACTTATAGATAATATAATTAGCTTTAAAATGATGTGTCTCATAACGCATAACATTAAAACGATGGCTTCATAGAGTGCGTTGAAAGAGTAGTGGACACCGCGCCGCTGGTCCTAGCAGGACCGTGCTAAGGTGCACAAACGCATATACTGCTGTTCATGGTCATGAATAGTCATTTAGTTGAAATGCAATAACAATATAATAACGTTTATTTTAAGGTTATTACTTCCAAAGTGCATTTTTTTTTTTGTTATAATAGTTTATAGTTTACTTGTATCACTTATATAGTACAAAATTTAGCATCGGAGATTCAACTCCAAAAATCAAAAGATCTGACTGCTGGATATTGTTCACCACCCTTAGCTGTAAGTGTGATAAAAAGTCTTCCCCAAAATATCTGCGGGTTTAGGGTAGAGAGGGGGTGAAAGTAGTATGTTGTTGGTTGTCTGATCTCGGAACTCGGAAAACGTTACCTTTAGGACATATATACAAAAAGGCAAAGCAAATTTGCCAAAAATGTCATTTTATTCCTCTCTTTCCCATATCATAATTTTAGAGCTATGGAAGATGGAAAAATAGAAGATTTTTTACTTGAGGTAAGTCGCAGTTCTCCGGAATAACACGTTTGTCGGTACTCATTTGGCTATAACTCCGAAACTATTTGTCCCATTCAAATTTATCTTTTTTAATATGAAAGCTGGTTAAATTTACTATAATAACTCGAATATTAAATTTTGATCTAGTTCCGTAAAACACCCACGGCAGAATATTGAGAAACCCGTACTGTTGTGAAAAACTCGTATTTTTCGGCACATTTATTACAATAACTCCGGAACTACTTCTTCGATTCAAAATATATTTTTTCTATCTGAAAGCTGTTTAAATTTTCTATGAGATCTTATATATGAAATTTTGATTGAATCCCGGTAAATACCTATGGCAGCCCATTGAACATGTCAAAATCGACACATTAATCAGAATTAAGTATATTAGGTTTAATAGTAACTTTAACCAGCTTTTATATGGAAAAAATAAATTTCGAATCAAGCGAATAGTTTTGGAGTTGTAGTGATAAATGTTAAAAAAAAAAAAAAGTGAATCCCGAAATAGTACGGTTTACTCAGCATGCTGTCATGGGTATTTCACAAGATTCAATCAAAATAATATAAACTGTCTGATAGTAAATTTAACCAACTTTTAGATGGAAAAAATAGATTTTGAATCGGAGAATTAGTTCTGGAGTTATTGTAATAAATATGCCGAAAAATACTTTTTTTTACAACAGTTCGGTTTCTCAATATTCTGCCGTGGGTGTTTTACGGGACTAGATCAACATTTAATATTTGAGTTACTATAGTAAATTTAACCAGATTTCATATAAAAAAAGATAAATTTGAATGGGACAAATAGTTTCGGAGTTATAGACAATAAGTAGCGACAAACGTGTTATTCCGGTGAACTGCGACTTACCTCAAGTAAAAAATCTTCTAATTTTCCCTCTTCCATAGCTCTTAAATTATGATATGGGAAAGAGAGGAATAAAATGACATTTTTGGCAAATTTGCTTTGCTTTTTTACGTATATATGTCCTAAACGTAACGTGTTCCGAGTTCCCAGATCAGACAGCCAACAACATACAACTTTCACCCACTGTCTCCCCTAAACCCGAAGATATTTTGAGGAAGCCTTTTTATCACACTTACAGCTAAGGGTGCTGACCAATATCCAGCAGTCAGGTATTTTGATTTTTGGAGTTGAATCTTCGATGCTAAATTTTATACTATATAAGTGATATTAGTAAACTAAAAACTATTATAACAAAAAAAAAATTCACTTTGGAAGTAATAACCTATAACCTCTGTAACCATTGTAATTAGGCCCATAGTTTGTCACTCAGAGAGAGGAGAAAAATGAGACGAATATCAGGTCCAATCGGCGAACAAGGCGCGAGGTGCATATGAAGTAACCAAGAACTGGACGAATTAATCAAACATGTGGATATTGTGCGATTTATAAAATCAAGAAGAATAAGCTGGCTTGGACACGTCGAAAGAATGACCAGTGAGAGACTGGTGAAGAAGATTATGAGAGAGTGCTCCCAGGAAAACGAAAGAGTGGACGCCCTAGAAAATTCTGGCAAAACGATGTTGAGGAGGACATGAGGATATTTTTAGTTAGCGACTGGAGGAGTAGGGATCTGGATAGGAGTTAATGGCGCAGAATTGTGTGAGGCCGAAGTCCACCCTGGACTGTAGCGCTAAAAAAAACAACTCAATGTAATTTTGTCAGGTTTACCTTATTCTTGGCTCCCGATTCTCTCACAGCCAAGAGAAGTTCTGGAATTATAGTGCCTTCACAGATTAATCTGACAACATTTGATTCTAATCCTTTAGCAAGACTTGCCACAATGATTAGAATGTTTGCAGTGTTTAAAGTCCTATTTACTATGATGTGTGTTTTCCAGTTAATTTTCCTGTCAAATTTCAGTTTCCTTGATAAGTCATTGTTTCAGTTTATCGTTTATTGTTCAAGAGTAGTCTAATATTTAAAATTGGATGATTACGTTTCCTAGTAAATATAATATATTTTGTCATTTCTGTGTTGAATTCTAATTTTTTGGCAATAGCCCATTTTTCTAAGATGGTAAGAGATAGGATTGTCAGTAATTATAATTTTGAAAACAGTTTGTCAGTTGTTAGTAAGAGAATGATATTAGCTTAAGAAAAAATCTGTGCTCCTTCAGGGAGATTTAATTCTGTAAAATATTCTGTTTAGGAGGATGTTCCAGAGTTTAAGAGAAGGACATGAACCTAGTATTCTTGTTAATTTCAGGCGTTTACTAAAAAGTTAGAGATTAATAGAAATATATTTTTTGGGCAATTATATTTTTATAGTAATTGTATTTTTAAATTATTTCTGCAGTAAATAATTTGTATCATTTGTAGTTTCTTTTTGTTATCAGATAATTTGTAATGATATAGACTGATTCAAGCTCTGCTTCAGACGCATAATCTTTACGCCAATCCTTTCATGTATACATTTCAAAAATTTATTGACCTAGAATTAGCAAGTATTATATGTCAACTATTCATTGCCTGGAGATATTAACTTTATTAAAGTAAATACGACTACTGCAATTGCAGTTCTTTTTTTTTAACCTTAAATACTATCTTATACTATTACAGTAATATAAATAATTATTCTAATATTTGCTATATTTCAGGAACATTACTTCCGAAAACATTTACGTTTCCGGCAATATGCATTTAAAATTAGCGAATTTCAGATTCATTAGAAAAGGATCCCAATTTTCTAAGAATAATGCCGGAACGTTATTATATACCGCTCCTGAAGTGCGGAAACGGTATTTTTCCTCCGGATTCCAGGCGGACATGTGGTCCATGGGCATTGTGCTGTACGTTATGTTGACAGGCAAATTTCCGTACAGTATTAAACAATATGTGGAACTTGATGTATGTATTTATAATGTATATATATTAATAACTCCATATATAATATATATTATAAGTTAAGTTCCTTCGAGTAAAAACAATAACAAAAAGAAAAATAAGGAACGAAGTGACTTACACGTGTACTGGTAAAAGACTGGATTTATTGTTCTCCAATCCTCTTTATATACATATGTTAGTTGCTCAGGATTACGTTTAGGGATGAAGGTGTATATCATTCCCTTCTACACCTTAACTCCACCTGCCAACCAGTTTATGAACAATCCTAACACAGGTCCAACAATCAACCATATTCTGACACAAATAAAGCATACAACAAATATAAATAAAAAATAAAAGTAAAATACTTCTGAACATAACTTAAAACTATTACCATGCCTTAACAGTTACTTTTCAGACCTCACTCACTACCATTAATCAAGATAGATCATGCAACCGGGTAATACAAGGAGACGAGAAAACGATAAAAACGAGAAGGGTGAAAACAATAAGAAAACGATTTCTAGTTTAATAGAATCTTCAGTTGTCAAATGTACAGTCCTTCGTTTATGAGGATCTTGGATGGTCTGGATGGTCGCGACATTGTGTTCCCGAACAGCAACGACCTTATAGGGCCCATATCTTTTTTACTTAGGTTCGACACTACCTTCCGATACACAATAATCTCTATTTTCTCCCATCGCGAACTTTGAGATTTTCCCAAGTCACCCTTCTTCTCTTTTCTTCGCTGAACCTCTTTCGCGCTCTCTCCCATCTGTGCCCAAGTGCCACTTTGTTCACCACCAACGTCGCCGCGAATTCTTCATCAACTATTGCACCTCCGTCATCCCTCTTACACTCGCAAACACCAAATAGCAGTTCGAGTTCGGTGAAAATCCCGTCGCCATGTGAATCGAGTGGTAGTACGCTACTATTGCTTTAGGCATTGCCATAACCGCCTTAAACCCTCTTTACGCGTAAAAGACAAGAAGGTAGTCACCCAGCCTACTATGCAAGCATTTAACCACCCCTCGGCCTATCGGTTATTCTGGAGTATTCAGGTGTTATGCCACATCCAATCATTCCATCTCCGTCCTGAGACTGGCATTATCGAATTCCCAGCCCCCATCTGAAGTTATCTCATCCGGTATCCCATAGAACTGAAACCAAATTCAGAGGGCTGCAAGTACCGACTCGGCTGACCTGTCTTCAACCAGGTATTCCATCGCTATTTTGCTATTTGAAGGCTTTCCAGGTATAAGTGTCTACTGTCAGTGGCTCTAAAGGTATCTCCTCCTCTTCTTGTCTTCCGGTTGGAGGGTGTAGACCATATTTCGTAGTGTTGCAAATTTCACACGATCGTATAACATCCTCAATGTACTTCCGCGTATTTACCCAAAAATACCTTCGCTTTATGGCCTACAAGGTCTCCTGCACTCCCCGGTGATTTGTTTTCCCTTGATGATAAGCTATCGTGACCTCCTTCTGCCGATCCACCTCCTTCATCGTTTCTGCCATAAACTTACACTGGATCCGGTCCAACCCTATCCTAATTTTCCACAACCGTTTTATCTGCTCCCATACAACCGCATTTCCGGCATACAAGTAAAAATTTTTTTCCAGGTCGAGATTCATCTTTCAGATCGTTTCTTCCCCCCACTCCCGGCTGTGAGTCACAATGCCCTTCTCCACATTCTGGGCTACACTTTCCTACTCCATTACGCTGAAGGCTATGACCCGGTGGCCTGAGCTCGTGTCTGACCGTAGGTTCAAGTGCGCAATGCGTTTAATCAGTATTGCTGTGACAAGTGTCACGGCAATCCAACTCTGGCCCCTTGCCCCTACATATATGGGACTAGAAAGCTCGTTCAAAATCACGAGCTGATACCTCACCACGTAATCTTCTAAAGTTCAGATGTTCGCCTAAAGCTCTTTCATCTGTGCTCACTGAACACCAGGCCGTGCTCCAGGAGTTGGTGTCGGAACAGACAATCGCACTTTTGTACCTGAGTCCTCCACAGTGGCAATGTGGTTTTCTATGCTAACCGACCACGGTGCATGTACGAGGACACAAGGGCAAATGATACCCTGTCCCATCTGATGTAGCCTCAACTTGATCCACTGTGGTATATTGCTTCAGTTCCATTATGTCGAGGGCTGGGTGGACGACAACTATCATTGCTCTGAGCCTTCTCTCTCCATTGCTCAGAGCCACAACCATCGGGTGAGTGGAGAACCAAGGTCTCATACACTCCGTCCTGCCCAGTTTCTCCTTCGGTTATTTCTATTTTTGTGTCCATTGGTAGACCTCTATAGTCTCCTCATCCCAGTTCTTCGGGACTTCCCTGACTTCCACTCGGGGTCTTCCGGTCTTAGCCAGTCTTGCCTCCAGTCCTTTTTTCTTCAGGAGGTCCCATTTTATGAGCTTCTTTGCCTGATCGGCGCTATCTGATTAAATTAGAACCCTATTGGCTTTTGTAACACTAATCACCTTTACGTTGGCGCCGATACTTTCTTACTCTTTAGTTATTCCTGGGATGGGAGCTGCTTCCACACGTCGCTGGGGGACCATGCCTCTGAGCACCCTTTGAGTGAGAAATATTTGGTTGTCTCCTGGGGCTGTTTCGGGATATTCAGAATCCTGCCAAGGACGTCAGCGAAAGTCAGTTTCTTCTTCTCTTCTATTGGGTTTTCACCATTTTCCTTACCTTTATTCTTTCTTCTTCTTTTGTCTTTTAGTACACTGAAGACCTGACTCTCCTCGTCCGTCGTCGCGTCCTCCATTATTATTTCGTTTCTCATGCTTATACCTTTTTTCACAATCATTAAATCTGGATCTAACACAGTAAAATTAATGCATTTACTGGTCAGATGAAACTCAAAAGCTACAGAATAGATTATATTTAATTTATTATAGGTATTTTATAAACTAATTTGGATGTATGAAACTAAAAAGTTTCAATAATATTAAACAGACATCAAGATATCAATCAGGGTACCATGGTTAATAACATAACTTTCCACCGGTCAACGAACGAAAAATAATGCACCAAAAAACTGTTATAGTGTCTTAGGATTTTTTTATAATTATCACAAATATCATTCCAGAGGAAACAAAGGAGAAACTTTAATTATCAATGAAACCGTGATATTTCGTATGACAGAATCCTTGGCATTAGTTCACTTATGTCGTGATTGTGCGTTTACTGATGTTTTACCAGAGGGGCCTAAATATTGCTATCTTTTGTATTTTTACCAAATTTCGCAGCGAGCCAGATTATTCGAAAAATGCATGCAATTGTCAATTTAGGTAAAAGCAAACAAAAAAATAAAAATAAAATAAAATAAAAGCATATTTGCAATATTTTTTCACAAGATGTGTTAATTTTGTTGTATTCATCAACAAAAGGTATAATTTAAATATATATATATATATATATATATATATATATATATATATATATATATATATATATATATATATATATATATATATATAATCAAAGTTTAGTTTTTTTTTTAATTCTTATTATCTATGTTGCTGAAGGACCTGCGAATTAACTAAACTCATAACAAAAATATTCCAACAAAGTGTAAATCCTGGCGTGATTATTTTTTTTTAGATTATTTTTCCTTTCGGATCGGTGATACAGAAGCAGCAGCGTCAACAATAGTGTCTCCGCCGATTATGTTTCAATATTAATGCAAACCTCTTTAGGCACATAAACTGCAAAAAGAAGTCCTATTTTAAGTTAAGGAACATTATCAATTTAATCAACAATCATTAGATCCTCTATCAGAAACATGAAAAAATACATCACAGGTATAGAAAATAACAAACCCAGCGGTCCTCCATAGCTTAGTTTATGAAACTTATATCAGCAGGTACAGTTTCCATGTTCATTCCGCATTTAAGTTTCATCTTTGTTTTCCCTATTGTGATAGTGGTAGTTATTAGTTTTATTAAACTGTTCGGTGTCAGTCAATTAAATGACTGCAGAGGTATCATCTATATTCCATGAGTAGAGCTAAATATAATGTAAGACATATTATAAATTACAGTCAAATGTTTACGAATCCTTATATCTTAAGAGAGAAGCTGAATGATTATGATACATTTGGAAATGAAACGTAATTAAATTGGGATATTTATAAAGGATCTTTCGCAATGATTTAAAATCAAAATTAAGAAATGACAAGGAAAATATTTTTGTTCTGATATGTTGAAATTCTTCAGATTTTAGATAAAGTGGGTTATTGATAATAATCATTTAGGTAATATGTTCGCTCTTCTATTGGGTTATCACACATGAAATGTCCGATTTTTCTTTATAAAGGATTAAAACGTTGCCTGTTGATTCCTAGCAAAATATTTACTATCTATAATAAGCACTTGTTAATCCTCTATTTGCAAACTGTGTTTGTTTTTTTCCCAAGTTGGCATACAGATTTTAGTATAATTTTAACCGTATAATTTCTTTTTAAAAAAAACATTTTTTTTTTATGAGTACAAACTCGGTCATTCCGCTGCCCAGGCTGCAAGAAATATTAATCATGCGTTTGGTGAAGGAAGTGCAAATGAAAAAACCATCCATCGTTTGTTTACAAAATTTTCCTCAGGAGATACGACATTAGAAAATCTGCCCCGTGGACGGGAAAAACAATTGATTCAACATCATACTGCCAAGAAATTGACCAAATACATCAAAATTTGATCAAGCAACAGCCGGTACTGGTAAACAGGAAAGAACCTATCCTTTTTCATGATAACGCCTGACATCATGGTTCAATACAGACAGTGCATAAATTAAAGGGGTTGGGCTATGAGGTCTTACCACACCCCCCGAATTCCCCTGATCTATCCCCTACAGAATATCACTTTTTTCGGAGTTTGGACAACATTTTGCGAGGAAAATTGTTTACTAATGATTTAGACATTAAAAATGCTTTTTCTGAATTCCTTTCATCACGTGGCTCAACGTTTATCAAACCTGGGATAAAAGCTTGGTAAGCCGTTGGTAGAAGTGTATCGAAAATGATAGTAAACTTTGAATAAAAAATATGTTAGATTTTATCTCAATTTTTTCTTTTCTTCCTGGTTCTAAAAACGGTCATTTCATGTGTGACAACCCAATATGAAAATGTTTGAAAAATATGTCACAGTAGTTTTTAAACTTCAGTCTGGTGAAGTCACTAGGAAGCATATTAAAATATAAACTCTTCTGGAAAAATATTTTAAAATAAGTAATAATAAAAATATGTTAGTTTTTATCTTAGTTTTGTCATTTGCCTTGAATTTAGTTACACCACCTACAATAAATAATTTTATTTTCTTGATATGCCTTAATATTTTGTATATTGTAAATGATAACAAACTTGACAGGCACTCTACGATTAAAGCCAGTGTTTTCAGAAAATATTTTAACATTTGATACAATCCTAGGCCCCATCCTCTACACGGTGTATACAGCTGGCATTCCTACTCATCCTACCACTGTCCTCACCACTTACGCTGATGACACATGTGTGTTATCAGTAAACAATGATCCCTTCATTGCCTCCCAAACACTCCAATTCCATATCCTAACCCTTCAAGAATGATGTCAAAAATGGAGAATCAAAATAAATTCAAAAAAATTTCACCAAATAACCTTTACCCTTCGTCGTAAAGCCACGACTTCCCGTCCTACAGTATCCTTTAATGATATTCCACTAATCCCTGTTGAACAGATCCGCCATCTAGGACTCCACTTGGACAAACGTCCAACGACAAGAAGCTGCCCGTCGTTAAAGACTGCTTCAACATTTACAAGACAAACGTTCAAAGCTCCCAATTAATTACAAAAGACTCATATACATGACTGTGATTAGACCTATCTGGACGTACGGAGTTGAGCTTTGGGGCTCCACTAAACCATCCAATTCATCTCGTATCGAATCCTTACAATCCAAAATCCTTCGAAAAATCCTCAATGCACCTTACTTTGTCACCATTAAACTTATCCATAAAGATCTTAATGTTCCATATGTTGCAGATTTAGCCCAAACCAGATATCTATCCTTTTATAGTAAGCTCCATAACCACTCAAATCTCCTAATTTCTCAACTTGCTTCCCACACCATTCCTGATAATCCTCCGAGGCGTCTGAAAAGAATATGGCCCAGAGACCTTCTAGTGTAGAATTTTTATTAAAGTGCTACTGATGAGTTGTTCTTTACAAGTTTTGTCACGTTATTGTAATAGGTAACAGCACATTTACTTGATTTATAAATATTGAACAGTTGTAAATTTCAATAAATTGTTATAAAAAAAAAAAAAAAAAAAAAAAAGAAAACATTTGATACACTGTTTTACTTAGCCACCTACTAATCGGTCAATTGTCAGTTACGGACAGTTTAAAGTAATATAATTTAAAACTTTGCTATATTTAACCGAAAATTCTGATTCCAGGATGCGAGAATAGCATATTGCCTAAGAAAACCACTAACTATCACTGGGTTAGCTCATTCACTTATACGGTCATTGCTGTGCCCTCCCTTAAGGCGCATCACAAGCGAACAATTAATAACTCATCCGTGGTTTAGCCAGGTCCTCGTGCGAAAAAAGGGTAAATGTTTGCATTATTACAAATTAATATTATTTGTAATTAAACATACTGAAATTATTAACATTTTTTTTTCAAAGTTTTCATGCGAGAAATAACTGCATTTGATGAAGAAGAAGAAGAAGAAGCTGATGTTGAAATGCTGGGAGAATTCGAGGAACTAGGAGAAAGTGTAATGGTTGATGAGACCGATGATACCAGTACATCATACACAATTGATGAATCACCCTAAATTATTCCACATAAATTTATACTTATAATACATGTTTCACGATTATTTAATTTGTTTCCTTTTTTTTCTTTAATATCAATATATCTATTTTATTTTATTATCAATAATAAAGTATGGAAACCAAATACAAACAATGGAAATGCACCTCCTGTGGAAAGTCGAAGGAAATACTAGCAGAGACAGGATCAGCCATGGGCCATTAAAAAAAATATCGATGTTTTCTAAAGTTAACTACATTAACGTAATGGATGTTGTGAACTGATAAAGAAAGTAATCCAAAGCATAGGCCCCTAAATTTTTATAATTTTTAGGTCCGTTTACGGTACCTTAGAATTATTAAGAAAGAACAAATATAATTAAAAATCCCTGATTAAGTATATAAATCTATAAAAACATTTATTAAAACAAATAATAATTTAAGCTTGAAGTATTCATATTGTAAAGGAGAATTTTTTACTTCTAATGAAGATTTTTCTTCATTCATAAAGTCTAACAATAAACTAAATTTAACATAAAAAGAGAGAAGCAAAATGAAATCTATGAATCTATCAAAATAAAATAGAATCTTTTCTCATTCTAGAAATCAATGTATAATACTATTATTTTTCTTTTGCAGTACAAATCCTAGCAGTGTTTTCTTTAGAGCCAGCATATATCAGTATACCATCTGAAATTACAAATGATTGTGCTAAAATCGAAATAGGGTTTCCATATCCAACAATTGTCCGGGGGTTCTTCTCATGAATATTTTGAGAATTTCGTCCATCAATGCTATAAAGAGGTTCCGTCTCCTTACAATGAGGCGGACTAATTTGGGATTGTGGTAGGCTGACTTTATGGTCTTTACCAAATTAGGGGGAACTGTTTTCTGTACAATTCATTTCCAATCTCTCCCCGCGGGACACAATCAAAGGTTACCTTCCGATCCAAGAAGGCCAACGACTTATTTTTCTCTCGCTCCCTGGCCTTTTCGAAATCGTTTGCCGGGTGAATAGAATAGTGGTTTCTGGTCTGCCCTTTAGGTCGGTTTCTGTTCGAGGTCTATTTGGTATTCAAAATTACTTTTATTAGTAAATTTGACCAGCTTTTAGATAAAAAGAAGAGACTTTGAGTCGGATGAAGAATTATAGGGAAAAATGTGCAAAACAGCGTGGATTTCACAGCAGTGCGGGTTTTTTAGCGTGTTTTTAAGGGATATTATTAAATCTTCACATTTAACAGTATAATAGTAAATTTAATTAGCTTTAAGATGAAAAAAAGGATTTTTGAATGGGACAAATAGTTTCAGAGTTATAGACAAAAAAGTACGACAAACATGTTTTCGCGGAGAAGTGGAACTGACCGCCAGTTGGCCAATTTCTACACTTTTTCCCAAAATCATAGCTCGCGGTAAATAGTCCGATTTCTGAGTAGTTTTTTTTTTATTTCGCAGGAAATAATTCCAGCTATAATTATTATTTAAAGACTTTCTTTGAAAAAAGCTTCTTTTTCGTGTTATAGATAAAATACCGAAAATAACCGATATCTTGGAAGGTTTTTTGCGATTTTTGGTATGAAGCCGACGTCTGCCGTGGTAGCAAACTTCAGATTCGGATTCAGCACTCCAAAAACATAAAGATCCGTTGAGAATAAAATTTCGGCAGTTTTTTCATGGAAACGGACTTTTGGAGCCTTATTTTACTGGACTATACCATAGAAAATATCAATCCCCAAACAAATAACGAAAACAATGAATTAGACACAAGTAGTCTTGCCACAGTTCATTCTCAAGCTTCATGTAATCAGCAAATTTGGATAATAAATGAGAAAAAACCGATTAATATACCTTTTAACAAAACTAGATTTTATATAGAAACAGCTTACCCGTGGAATAATGATGTAGAAGAAACCTTACTAAAAATTATTAAGCCAAATACACTTACGGTGTATATTGTGAGCCTAATTTAGAAACAGTTCGCACTGAATTTGAAGGAATATTTTCAAAAATTTCACAGACCATTCAGGAAAATTATCCGTCAGTAAAAATAAAACGTTATATGTTCAGACATCACTGATCATGATTAACAATTTGACATTATTAATTCATATCATCTAGGTAAAACTTGTCA